>JAKSZT010054304.1:11300649-11577452 GCA_026826555.1 Tolypeutes matacus
TTTATTTATTTATTTATTTATTTATTTATTTATTTATTTATTTATTTTTGAATGTCTGTTTTGAATTCTTTGGGGAGAAATACCTAGGAGTAGAATTGCTGGGTTATATGGTAATTCTATGTTTAATTTTTGAGGAACCACCAAACTTTTCCACAGCAGCTGCACCATTTTACATTCCCACCAGCAATGTATCAGAGTTCCAATTTCTCTACACTCTTGCCAACACTTGTTATTTTTCTTTTTCTTTTTTTTTTTTTTTTATTATAGCCATCCTAATAGATGTGAAGTGGTACCTCATTGTAGTTTTTATTTGCATTTTCCTAATGTCTAACAATGTTAAGAATCTTCATGTGCTTGCCAGCCAATTCTATATCTTCTTTGGGGAAATTTCTATTCAAGTCCTTTGTCCAATTTTTAATTAGTTTGTTTGTTTTTTAGTACAATACATTCTTACAACAGAATACTATACAGCCATTAAAAAGAATAAGATAGTTCTGTAAGTATTAAAATGAAAAGTCAGTCAAGTTAATGTGAATAAATTGTAGAGCATTATGTATAATGTACAACCTCTTATGTACAACAAAGGGATTTTTTTAGAGAGAGATAAATACTTTTACACATGTAGAATATAGTTTAAAAGATACACAATTAACTGCTAGTGGTGTTTGTCTAGAGTAAAAGGGTGAGGAAGGGAAAACTTTTTTACTGGTTACCCTTTTATACCTCTTGACTTTCATTACATGTATCTGAGTTATTCAGTCAAAAAATTATTTTTAAAAAATAGAAAAAGAAATGTGTGTTGTTGTTTTTTTTAATTTATTCAACAAAAAATAGGAGTGGACAAGCTGGTATTTTACTTTCTTCCTCAGGTCACCCCCTCCAAGCCCCACAACCCAAAGAAGGCCGACACTGAGTGCTCCCCTCACAAGGCCCCCATCTGGCCGAGGACCAGCTCCAGCCATTCCCTCTCCAGGCCCCCACTCTGGAGCTCCCCCAGTCCCATTCCGTCCAGGCCCATTACCTCCTTTTCCCAATAGCAGCGACTCGTTTGGAGCCCCGCCGCAAGTTCCCTCTCGGCCCACAAGGGCCCCTCCCAGTGTTCCAAGGTAAGGAGCACAGCAGAATTTGGTGGGGAGGCTCTTTGGTTATCTTCTCATAGTGTGACAGACAAAATCTATTTGAAAAAGAAAATTGCAAAGATCTTATTATGCACTTTTGCAATTTTCACCCTAGAGGAAGATCATGGAGAATCGCTGAGCCTGTTATACCATTTTAAAACCAAAAACTTCTCATTTATCAACTGGCACAAACTAAATGGAACCAAAGAAAACTGGGTCCAAATGAGAAGGACATTTTGGCAGCTGTTTGTAAAATTTGACCTAGGGCTTTGAAACAAAAGAGCAATAGCTAGATTGTTGCAAGCCATGTGCTCTTATAGGTCATAAGAGTATATGGGCTAAGGCCTTGCCTTCTCTATTACCAAAGGAATTCTAGAAAATCACTCTTCCAGAAATATTATCCATCTGCCCTCTGAACTATAATCCTTAAACCCAAAATTATTAGCCTTAATGTAAAATCTAGCTGATTAATCTGCAATTGTTTTTTAAAAACTATGCTTCTAAATTTTAATAGAGGCAATGATTGCTGTGCACATTCACTAATCATATATAAAAAATAGAATGCCACGCATTTGAATAATTCGTTTTGACAATTATAAGCAGATTTTTAGGCCTAGTTGTGAAACAAAATAGCTAATACATAAGTGCAACTTGAAACATAGAGTTGGAGCTGTAGTCTTACCTTCATACATTTATAGTCAAAATATATACAATGTGTATAATTTGTAGATTTTTTTAAAAAGGCAATTAAGTTTTTTTTCAAAATCAGAAATTTATAAAGGAAAGAAAATTAGCCCATACAGAAATTTAAGTTTTTAGAAATTCATTTCAGAGGATTAAAAATAGCCTATGTTCCATGATGGAAAACCCTACTCATACATGGAAAGCAGAAGTGACTTCAGTTTTATATGTGCCTACCCACCCATGAAGGCTGAGTCACCTCACTCTCTAATACAGTACTTATGTTTTATTTTGATCTTCTGGCTGAAGGGTATATGAAGAGAAGGAAGGGGAACCTTAAAATAGTAATGGATGGGTGGTGTAGCAATAATAGTGGGGGATTTAGAATCAGAAAACCTGGATTGCTGTAGACCTTGGGCAGCTCATTTAACTGAGTCAGGAGTTCCTCATCTATGAAATGGGAGAAATGCAACAACGTGGTTGTTGTACAGATCTTTTGAGATGAGGTATTTGAAAGTTTGATAAAATGTAAAGCACTGTGGTTTTTACTAATTATCATCATTTCAGGGGGTCGGATGTGGCTCAACTGGTTGGGCATCCGTCTCCCATATGGAGGGACCAGGGTTCCATCCCCGGGACCTCCCGGTAAAAAAAAAAAAATAATAATAATAATAATAATTATCATCATTTCAGTCCTAATATATGTAAGAGAATATATGTGCTTTCAACCCTATGTATATGTAGGTTTTTTCCCTCTAAATTCTATATGTTTGGCTTACTTCTTTGGAACTGAGCTCATTTTCTAGTAATAATAGGAATAACAGTAAATACTTACTGTGCTCTCAGTATGTTCTAGGCACTGTCCTAAGAACTTTCACACGTACATTTTTGTTTAATACGCACAACAACCCAATGAGATAGGTTATTATCCACATTTTACAGATGAGGCACAGAGGTTAAGCAACTTGGTCAAGATTGCTCAATCAGCCGATAGTGGGGCTGGGATTTAATCCCAAGCATTCCGACTCCAAAGCCCAGGCTCCCAACCACTACAGCAGCACTACTGACATGTGGTGCCAGCTGATTCTTTGGGGCAGGGGGGAATGGGGGAGGGCAGTCCTGTGCATTGAAGGATGTTTAGCAGCATCCCTGGCCTCTACCCACTAAAAATCAGTAGCATCCCCACCCCCACCCCCAGTTGCTAAAAGAATGTCTCCAAACATTGCCAGATGTCCCTAGGGGTGGAGATGGAGGACAGACTCTACTTCCCTTCTTGAGAACCACTGCACCACACTATTCAAAAGAATTTCCCTTGCTTGAAAAAACACGGGTGTCAACATTGAGCCTCACTACAAGTAAGCTCAAATGTAAGCTCCAATTCACTGGGAATGTGTCTGCAGTTGTGCCAGGAAGGTATGGAGATAATTGGAGAGGGTACTGGGTAGGGAGTGGGAAGGTGGGAGTCCCATCCAGGAGCATTGAAGTGGGCTCTTTTGTCTGTTTAACTATAAGAAGGAACCAGAGCAACCTGGGGGTGCCTGTCCTTGGGAATGGACATGCATGTGTGCATGTCTTGCCTGCTCGTTTGGCTGCTTTACCTCTTGGTTTCAGATAAGCTGGCTTCAGAAAAAATCATCTTTTGAATGCTAGAACTGATTTGTTAACTAGGGCGGAGTCGTCCCCATTATTTCCAAGCTCACACGCAGAAGGCAGCTAGGCAGGAATTGGTCGCCCGCCCTGGACGGTTAGCACACCAGCAAGCAGACTGGAATGGGGAACCGCCAGGTTTAAAGTGCCTGCATTGAGTACTTATAGGACAACAGTTGCATTATTCAAAAATTCTAGAATATTCTCAAGTTAGAACCAGAATTAACTTGATTTTGCCTTGCAAAGAGTCCCAAATTTAAAACAGAAATGAGAGTGCAGAATGAAAAAGGAAAATTGGTTGTTTTGTGCTGAGCCTTCAAGTTTAAGTGCCAGTTCAGCACCTTGGGAGGGAAATCCCTCAGGGGTGGGGGGCGGGGGCACCTGAGAGGGAGCGAAAAAGACCCTGTCGGGATCCTTATGCCTATTAAAGCTCAGCTTTAGATGGAGAATTCTGACCACATAAAGTCTGTTTTTAATAAAAGCCAGAGCAGGAATCCTACCAAATGCAAGCCAGAAATGGGGTTTCAGATTTCAAAAAAAAGAAAGAAAGAGGGGTAAGAAAGAGAGAGGAAGCAAAAAGAAAAAAAAACAGGGAGGGAGGAAGAGAAGGGAGGGAGGAAGAGTAGGGAGGGAGGGAGGAAGGAAGGAAGGAAGGAAGGAAGGGAGGGAGGAGAAAAGAGTAATTGAGAGAAGCTCTTGTTGAAACTTTACCTTGTTATATTTATGTATTCTCTTTTTCCTCCATTTAAAAACTTTTCCCTCCATATTAAAAACTAAAAAAGTTGAAATAACATTATCCATCATCTCCAGGAAAACAACCCTTAGCTTTTCAGGGAGGAAGTTTGATTTTTTTTTTTTTTTTTTTTTTCATGTTCTTTGCTTTCTTAAGGGCCCTTTCTCCTCCTTTATCTGAAACCAGAAACACATAACGTGACAAGACAGCACAATCAGTGTCCTGCCAGCTCCCTGTTGAGCTTTAATATTACAAAGACCACAACTGAACTTTTAGAGGCAAAAGATTCTGCCATTTAGTATGCACCCATGCATAGTTTTCTTCTGGATAATCCCTGGCTTCATTAGCAAGTTATGACCTTGACTTTAAAGAGCACATACACTTTTTATTTTAACCCAATTCAAAGATAATCAAAGCATGGCAGAAACCATGCGTGTCCTGCTTTTTAAAAACCTGTTGTTATTTCTTTCCATTCCAATGTAAAGGGAAAAGAAGGAGAGAGGAGGTGGAGTCATTTTTGGCCCAGCTTCTCTCAGCTGCTCAAGCCATTCTGGTTTATGTGCATGGAGCCTTTCATTAAGAGAATATTGCAAACTACATGCTTGTTTTAATTAATTCCACCTGAACTAGGGGAGCATCTCTGTCCCAAAGAGACTTACCAGTATAGATGCTTCTGTCATTAGTAAGTTGAGTGTACACAAATCTGTGATTTGTGGAAATTTTTCTATTGCCAGAATATTTGGATTGTTCCCTACCCCACCCCACCCCCCATCCACACACACACATTCAAACCCACTCAACTTCTCTGAAGGGGCTAAACCCTGTTTGAAAATCCCAGCCAGCTGTGTGCTTATTTAGCAAGATGATCTTAAACAGACATCACTGCCTCTTTTGGGTCCCTTATTCTCTTCCTTGAAGATCCTAATCTTTACCAAATACTAACTTTAGGACTGATGTAGTTATTTTCAGTTACAGCTTCTTAAAATTAGTTAATTTGGAATCACAGCCTTTGACATTAACAGAACAAATTAACTGAATCAGAGTGTGTTTTTCTTGGCAACAGCTGGCTCTGGCATTATTTCACTCGTTTGTCTTCTCCCCTTTCCTTGGACTAAGCTATTTTGCAACAGTCAAAAGGGGATAAGGGTGGGAGGAAGGGTCTCTATCCAAGGAAAAGCAAACTTCATCTACCTCATCACTCAATCTTCCCCTCAGCCCACATAACCCCACCCCCCAAAAAAAAATTTGAAAGTGGAGTTACTTTCTTTTAACTAACCTTGTCCACCAAGTCTGATGGTGCCTTTATAAAAATGGCAGAAAAGCATACGAAAGGATTTGGCCTTTTCTCCAGGTTAAGTACATAACATAAGCACACAATTGAAACGAAGAAATGCTCCATGAAAACTGTCTCTGGAGAGCCCCATGATGAACCTGATGTTCCCACACAGAACTCCAATGAAGTATCAGGATTATTCCAGGGTTTCCCATTTTTATCTGTTCAATGAGTCACACAGTTTGCATGATTTTACCTGGCACACTTTGAGAGTGTTACCATAACCTGACAGTCTCAGTAATTTATTCCTAAATCAACACCCCAAAAGATATATAAATCCCTCTCTGTAAAGAGTCAATGTACTTATGTTCTTTTATAGATGGATAGATAAAAGACATTTGGTTCTCCTTATATTTTAACTTTTTTCATATTTGTTTTACATATTTGACTGATGTTCTGCAATGCTTAATCTCTTTTACATAAATTATGGGCTGATGTGATTGACAGTTAATACAGAATCCCTTTCACTTAG
Source organism: Tolypeutes matacus (assembly GCA_026826555.1). NCBI lineage: Eukaryota > Metazoa > Chordata > Mammalia > Cingulata > Chlamyphoridae > Tolypeutes > Tolypeutes matacus. The sequence goes on from JAKSZT010054304.1 coordinate 11,306,634, forward strand.
AGATCAGATCTCCTTGTTTGTTTTGTTTCAGCCAGTCCCCCAAATTTTGAGTAAGGACACCCATGAGTCTTATGAGTATGTCATTGCATCCCTAACATCAAGGTTTGGTGCCATGAAGGATGAAGCTGCCGAGCCTTGAAGTCGTGGGCTAAGGGCGCAAGGACAATTAAGCAACTTGTGTGAATAGTCTTTGTCTAATTCCTCCTCAGTCATGTACTGGAATCAACCTGACTTACTCTCCCATCAGCAGCCCTCTAAAGTCTGATTTGTTTTAGCAGCTGAGTGTCCTTTGGACAAATGATGAATTCATCTTGCGATTTCTGATTTCAGCCGTGAGCTATATTTCCTTAGGTATCCTCCCCGTTTAAAGAATAAATAAATAAATTTATAATTAGGTGTTTTGATTTTTGAGGGAATGGTTTTTATTTTTAGCAATTGTATTTAAAACTCAAGCAAAGATTTTTAAAAGTTTAATTGCCAAAAAGGGAAACAACATTTAGGTGTTCTTTCTGATTCTTAATATTTGAGGTCTCTCATGAGGCTACTATGTTACAAAATCTGTTACTGAGACCCTAAATGTAATTAATAATTTGTTGCAGGCTTAACACAAGTTGCCATGATGCTTAATATACTTTATGAAAATAGAAATTTGGCCACATGCTGTTCACTAAAGAAAATGTTGAATTTCATTTAAGTCCCTCAAATATCTCATCAAAAACCTCATTCGAATTCCATTGTGATTCTGGTTGTAACATAATATTTCACTGAGATGAATCAATGGTTAATGTCAAAGTTTTTCATTCTTCGGGTCTTGGTTTCAATCTGGTTTAAGTGAAAGTAAAATTAGTTTGGTGGTTTCCTTCTTGGGTCTAGCAAACTTGAGTCTACTTTACACAAACATATCCATCCTGCTGCAGTTCAGAATGACTGGCAGTCTGTTTAGGTGAAACACAGGAACAGAGCTGCAAGTGTTCTGGAGGTCAGAATTTGGGAGCTTTGCAGATGTGTCAAGGTAGACTCCAGAATGCCTTTCTATTTTCAATATATCCCTTATCTTACTTTTCCAAACATCAGCTAGAGGAAGGTCAAAGAAAAAAAAAAGGTGGGGGGGAGATCTACATGAGGAAAAGTAGGAGTAATGTAAATGCAGACACGCAGCAGGCAGCAGTAAATACAGCAATATGCTGCTGTGAGCCCAGTGGTAACTGTGATTGAGTTAACCAAGCACAACTGCTTCCATGTTCATGACAAATAATAACAAATAGCTCTGTCATTATTCTCTTTGGGACTCTAAATTGCTAAGCTTTAATCATCGAAGGGAAAGCCTTTCTGAGTTCAAGGTACCCAGGTCTGCCCTGATTCATAGAGAAAGACAGCCAAGACAGGAGTCTGGCAAAGGAACCACTGGCCAGTGAAAAATGCCCACATGATTATTATTCTTCCTGTGGCCAGTCAACAGCAGATTGTCACCAGTTGGAATCTGCTGAATGTTACTATATACAAGTTGATGTCAGCTCAAAGAAAAGAAAAAATATTAACCAGTATAAGCAGACACGCAGACACACGCAGATTAAGACTTCTGTTGCATCACTGCCTTCTTTTCTCTCTCTCACTTTAAGAATGATTATATAGGGGAAACCTTCACATTCAGACAGTTAAGGTTAAGTGGTGTGATTTTCAGTGACTTCAGAGATTCATGGCATAACATGAGTCATGGCTCTTTCACCTCTAAATTTTATCCAAGCACCCAAACTACAAGAATGGGCTGCTGGAGCCTTCTCCTTTGACTCTGACTTACAGCTATAAGAAAGATTAGATGCAAAATTTAAAAAATACTACAGTTGCTTTAGCCAATAATAGTCAGGAAATTAAAGATGAAATTGTAAATGTGACATCTTTCATTCAGAGCATTTTTCAAATGCCCACCTCCAGCAATATGAGAAAAGAGGTGAGGATTTAGTTGAAGGTTTGGTTGCTTTTGTCTGCTTGTCATAACTTTATTGCCACTTAAATGCAGAAATTTAAAATGGCTGATATTGAAATCCTTTAGCTTATTCATGCCAACATATAAGTATTGTCTGGGGGAACCTCTGAATCTAAACATACATTTATTTGCACCCTTTAATTGCCAAATAAAATCCATGTGGCTTACCAAATGTTGCCAAAAGAGTACTAGACATTTGGTTCTGGCCAATATTTTAAAAGCGGAAGGGGGAGGAGTCAGTGTTGGAAGGGCATTGGATTTGGAAGAATCTCATGTGAATTGATGCCACATTACTAGTAATTAGATGAAGTTTTAGATCACATGGCAACTCTGACCAAAACTAAAATTCCTGCATAATACAGAGTCTACAGCCACAAGGTATTAGGTAAGCTTCACCTTGGCATGATATACTTTCTTTTCCTTCTGGCTGCTTTTCAGGCATCACAGCCACATGATAGGCAAAACCACAAATAGCAAGTGCTGTAATTTCTTGAATTATTTTTTTTAACAATTCCTATAAGCACTAAGAAAAGTCCACTCCTCTTTTCTAGGCAAAATTATCAGTTCACATGAATTGTAGAAAGAACATAGTCCGTCCAAGGATCAGGGGAAAAAAAAAAAAAGCTTAGTCAAAATGGCAAGTAGCAAAATTCTCAGTTTCTCATAATCAATGGCAAGGCAGAACCTTCTTTACTTCAATTGCTCATAGATATTGAAAATTCCAGATCTTCTTAAAGTCATTATTTTCCCCCCACTGAGAGTTTTGAAAAATAGGATAAGGTGTAAATACTCTTTTTAATTGCTCTTACAAGAACCCAGTAAATGTGGAATATTAATATGAAATTTAGAAATATGCTCCATTATCCCATGCTTTTTTAGTGGAAGGATTGATCACAAGTTACAAGGACCATGAACTGACTTAGAGGGAGTTTAAATTAAAGACCTGGAGAACCAAAATCTAGATGTGCCACCACAGGACATTCCCCAAGCTTCTATGATAATTTTAAAAACTAAGTGGAGGGAGGTGGTGTGAGAAGGCCTCAGCTGACTTCAAATAGGTTTTGGGCATTATCAATGGAAATCATCTTGTTTTACATTCAAATACACCAGTTACCATCACTGCATAACTATTACCTGTATTTGGTTTCAGATTTTCATGAAGCAACATTAACTAAATTTCTTTTTGATCTGTTTACTTAAATATATTACCCTTATTTTAGGTATTTTGCTTGTGTCAAAAGATCAATATATAGTCTCATTCATCTAGAATGCAATGTCTTATTTGCGTAGGAGATAAGAAAGACTTTTAAAGGCATTTTGAAGCCCAGAGAGACTAACCTGAAATTATTACACTTGGGAATGCATATTGTGCAAGATGCATTCTGTACCATGTGTATTTTTTAAAGTTTGTGTGGGGATAGTCTTAAAGCCAAATTTAGAAGGGAATAAAATTTTCCCTCAAATCTACCCTTAGTATCATGTTTAAGGCCTTCACCAAGTAAGTCTGCACCACTGCCCGTATCATTAGACCACCATTCACTGAGGAAAAGCTATAAACCTGAGGAAAATGTCTAGTTTTTAAAACAACTAGAATTGCTTTGTGCTTCTCAGTAGAGTTGGAAAATATTTTAATAAGTAAAATAATAAAACTTCACATGAGGCAAATTTTACCTTAATTATTGATTCTTGTGGTGGAAAATTAAGGAAACATTTGTACATGTACTAACTAGAGAAACCACTGTAGTAATTTCCCTCCACAAACCTAGGTCTGAAATCAAAATGAAATCCATGCTCTGCATTCATCAATAGACTTTAGTTAACTTACTTAATTAAGTTCATGAATCTGTAATGGGGGATGTTAAAATGATTGCTTGACTTGTTTCAATATTTCAAACATTCTAAGTTGCACCATCACCACCTTAATACTTAATGCTTGAAATCTATAAAGTATATTGAAAACTTATTTTAAAGTACATTTTCTTTGAATAAACGTGTTGAATATTGTTTTTTTTCCTTAAAGTTTGATGTGTGATTAATTACATCTTAAGCATTTCCTTTTTCAATACCCTCCTCCAACTCAGTACCTTTGTTCCATGACTACTTAATATATATTGTTCATTCATAGTCTTCTAGGTTATTGAACAACACAGGGGAACACTCATGCCAATAACCATTACTACTGTATTGTTCCAAAGTCCCCTGCCCTGGGGAGCAAGAATTTCCAGTAAAATATTATTGAGGGTCATAGGAATCCTTGCAATTTAAAAACATTTTCATAGTCTCATGGACTTAGTTCACAATTACCAGTTAAAATTATATTTCACAGTTATCAATTGAAATGTTATTTTTAATTACTAAAGTTTGCATTTCGAATTTTTTTCTGTGGGTTTCCTATCACTTATTAAATAAAAGTGCATTTTGAGATGTAAAAATGTATAGCTAGAATACTGACCATTGTCTCGTTTAGAGAGCAGTGATAAATTTGAAAAACATGGTCTGACATATTCCTTTTTACTACATACTCGCTGCACCCCTGCTTTGTAACCCCCATCCTTCCAATTTCCCTTGTCTCTCAGCTGGGCCCTACATCTGATTATATAGGACAATCTTCCTTTAGTTACTTATGCTGGACACCTGCCTTTTGGCTGTGTTTGGCAGGCCAACAGGATGAGGTAATAATCAGAAGAAAATGTTCTGGTTCTTTGGCCTCATCGACGTATAACATTATTCAAAACAGTTCTTTGTGGGTGAGAACAGAGTTGCTTTGAGATCCCTTGGTCTAACGTTGTATGGGAGTGTAAAGAAACAAAGCTATAAACTTTTTTGTTCCCTTCTAGTATAATAGAAATATAAATATATCTGCCTTTGCCTATCCTTTCAGCAATGTTTATGGACAGTTAGATGTAAGTGGAAATTGAAAGCTTTTCATTTATAAACATTTTTGCTTCACTTTCTCCAAGACCAGCCGTCTTCTTAAGCACGGCTTCCTATGGTCATTACAGCAGTGTTTTCCTAAAAGCATATTTTTGTGGACTATTTCTCCAGGATGATGGCAGGTTTCGTAAGACAGATGCCTAAAAAACATATGGTTTTCATAGATTTTTCCGTCTAGACTAGCTTTATTTAGTGACTTTTGGTCTGAATTGGTCTAGTTAAAGTTTCTGTAGGAGCTTGTATAAAATTTTTAAATGTGAGCATACCATTAAGGTGTAAAACAAAAGTTTGACTTCTTATTGGCAAGAGATTAAAAGAGATTGGTTGAAATTTTCTTCAGGTTAACTAATTCCGATCATCCTATATGCCCACTCACCCATTCCACCCCCACAATAGTTTCCAAAATTGAAAGGCTTATTCTAAAAATCTGATAACTGTTAAATTCATACACTCCTCACTGTTTTCCTGAGTAAATTCTTTGTGTCCCTGTTGATGTGTGTGTATGTGTTAGAAAGATCTAATTCTTTCTGCAGACTCTTAACATGACCCAGGAGACATATGATTTCCTTGCCCTATTAAGCACCAAATTTTTAAAACACGGCATTTCCCTCATTTTAAAAAAGATTTCAACAAGCCATCAAGTAAAGGAGACTGACCCTTTAGGTTTTGTAGTGCCTTCAAACCAGTCATGAAAATTCCATTTTAAAATACGGTGTTTGAGCCAGAGTCAGAGTCATTTAGAAACAATAGGACGCTTTCAGAAGAAAAGAAAGACTTCTAGACTTGCTCAGAAAGCAGCCTTTTGCTCCCTCTTTTGTAAGAGCTAACTCCAGACCCAGTCTCAGTTTAAGGGCATCAGAAAGAGGAGACTTGTGGAAGGGAGGAAATGTGGGCCGATCTGTCTCCACCAGTATCATCACTTGGCTTTGTACTAAGCATTTAATTGGACTTAGTCACATATTTGCTCACTGACATGGCAGCTTGCAAAGCACACTGCCTCTCTGTTTTTCTGTTTCCTTTAATTTTTTTTGTTGTTGTTTTTAAAATTTAAGCTCTACAGCATGTTAGAGCTCCCCCTGCTGGAACTTATTTTAATTGCTATGATTTTAATTAGTAAATGGCAACTCTGTCTTCATTTTAAACACCAGGATTATTATAAGTGACAAGAAAAATCAGGCAGTACATTTAAAACTGGCCTTTTAATTTAAAACTGGACTTTTAATTCACCATGCACACGATCAGACAGAAATGAAATGGTGCAACACAGATCTTTAAATCAATTCTTCTGCCTCTTTTGTGGTTAAAAAAAAAAAGGAATTGGAAGATTAGCTTTTCTGTCAATATTTTAATTTATATATATATATATCTTCTCAGAAGTAAGTTCCCAAGTCACATACCCATGGCTGAAAATTTCTTGCTCTCTAAAAAAGGGACAAAAAGTCTTCCATCTTTCCAAAGTAGAATGGATTTTAGTTTTATGTACTCAAAATGTTGCCTTTTTCTTTCCCATCCTTGCTTCCATTTCTTATTTTCCCTGACTCGATGATAACAAAGGAATGTACATTTTAGAGTGTAAGCTTGCCTCTCAAGTGGCTAGTTCTCAGCATCTCCTTCCCCCAAATGGTGGCAAATCTGCCTCCCTGCTCTCCTGTGCCTAGGGTGAGGGGAAAGAAAGGAAGAAAAGGATGGAAGAAGATGAAATGGGTCAGAAATATTTTTATTTCCATCCACTATCAATGAGGATCATTCCTACGGCACATAATTCTGGGAGGTCACTTTGGGGATTTCTCAAACCAAGGGAAGGAAGGAAGTGGGGGGGGGGAATTCATTGGAAGGGACACTACCTAAACTTTATTCAGTAGTCATGTGGTTGTAAATCTCTTTTTTAAAAAACACATATCCATTCTCTCTGTATAGTTTCCTCAACACTGTATTCTTCTGCTTCTTTGCATCTTTTTTAGTGCTTGCCTCTCCCCAGCTTCTATAATTATCCCCAGCTAATGACAGAGTGCAGAGCCAAAATATAAAAATTTAAACTGAAAAGTATCTTTTCAGAAATTATATTTTTTTAAAAATTAAAAATCCTCTAAGTTATCTGTTTTATTAATTAGGATTTTGGACAAAACAAGTAATTTTGGTACTTGTGATAAAGAATTAGAATGCTTGGCTTTTCAAGCTAACAGGACTTTTTTAGCTTTCTTTGTTTTGCACACACTTTCCTGTTCCTAGAATGCCAGCTCCTTCCATCTTTCCTACTTTCTGGACTTCTGGAAATCCTTCAAATCCCCCAACCTCCTTCTAGCTCCAGGCTGGATTAGGTGTCCCTGAAACTCCTGACACGTCACAGCATTTATCCCACTACTGTCATTGTTTTCTTGTCTTTCTCCCCAGCTAGACTAGAAACCCTTTCTGAGCAGCCACTATCTTTATTTTTGTACCTTTAACTCGTGATGCAGTACATAGAATGTAAGCAGGGCTTACTGAGGAAATGAAAGAAACAAAATCAGTTGACTTGCAATGCTTAATCAAAATTTATCTTGAAATTAGTTTATTATTTGGTGAATTTTAGCAACCAGTTTAAACTTTCCTTCTTGTTTTACTCCGTTGAAAACCTTGCCAGGGTGAATGCTATTATAAATTTATTTTTACAAATCACAAACCAAACAGAGTTGGATGGTCAGGGTAAACCATCCTTTAAACTGCCTTTGTGCCTTTTTGCAAATTATCTTTACCATCCCTTTGGGTAAAATCAAACTGAGATACTTAAGATAATATCAAGAAAGTGTGACAAGGCAGATCGTATTACCATTTATCTCAGAGACTAATTTATACAGAATATTACATGTTTATACCATCAAAATAAAAAATTAGAAACTTTTTCTTCTTATGGTCTTATATCAAATTGCATGAATCGGTTCATACTTTCTCAGTGACATAAAATCATGGATTCATTTTCACAAGGGAAAGAAATACTGACTCTAAGGTGTAATAAAAATCACAGAAGAGAATTTCTTAAACCTTTTAAATGGAATACAAGTCCTATGTTCTTTCTAACATCTATTGTAAATGATTCTTAGACAATATTGGTTCACTCAATTACTAAAGCTGAAAAGACCAAAAATACACTGAATAGCATCACATAGTATTGTTTTATTTATTAGAGAAGTTGTAGACATACAGAGCTCCTGTGTACCCCCCACACACACACACATACAGTTTTCCTTATTATTAACACTATGGATTATGTGGTACTTTGTAACCATTGACAAAACAATATTATTATAATTATACTATCAACTGTAGTTCATATTTTATATTAGGGCTCACTGTTTGTGTTGTACAGGTCAATAGTTTTTTAAAAATTTTATTCTGATAACATATATACAACCTGAAATTTCTCATTTTAACCATTTTCAAATATACAATTCATTGGTATTAATTATATTCACATTGTTGTGCTACCTTTGCCACCACCTATTACCAAAATGTTTCCATTACTCCAAACAGAAACTCTGTACCAATTATGCATAAGCTGCACATTCTATATCCCACCCCAGCTACTGGGAACCTTTTTATAGTTTCTGACACCATGAATTTACATATTCTAATTGTTTCAGTTAAGTGAGTTCATATAGTATTTATCCTTTTGCATATGGCTTGTTTCACTCAACATGATGTCTTCAAGTTTCATGCATGTTGTTGCATGTATCAGAACTCCATTCCTTTTTACAGCTGAATAACATTCCATTGTATGTATATACCACATTTTGTTTAACCATTCATTGGTTAACAGACACTTGGGTTGCTTCCATTTTTTGGCAGTTGTGAGTAATGCTGCTGTGAGCATCATTGTGCAAATATCTGTTCGAGTGCCTGCTTCCAATTCTTTTGGGTATATACCTGGTAGAGAGATTGCTGAGTCATATGATAATTCTATAATGAACTTTCTGAGGAACCACCAAATTGTTTCCCACAGCAGCTGAACCATTTTACATTCCCACCAGTAATGAACAAGTATTCCTATTTTCTCCACATCTTCTCCAACACTTATTTTCTGTTTTTTTAATAGTAGCCATTCTAGTGGATATGAAATTGTATCTCATTGAGGTTTTGATTTGCACTTCCCCAATGGCTAATGATGTTGACTATCTGCTCATATGCTTATTGACCATTTTTCCCTCCTTTGGAGAAAAGTCTATTCAAGTCTTTTGCCCATTTTCTAAATGGGTTATCTGTCTTTTTGTTGTTGAGTTGTATGATTTCTTTATATACTCTGGATATTAAACCCTTATCAGATATGTGGTTTCCAAATATTTTCTCCCATTCCCAAATATTGTCTTTTTACTTTCTTGATAAAGTCCTTTCATGCACAAAAGTTTTAAATTTTGATGAAGTCCCATTTATCTATTTTTTTCTTTTGTTGCTTGTGCTTATGGTGTAAAGTCTAAGAAACCATTGCCTAACACAGGTCCTGAAGATGTTTCCCTATGTTTTCTTCTAGGAGTTTTATAGTTTTGGTTCTTAAATATTTAGACCATTGATACATTTAGAGTTAATTTTTTTATATGCATTCTTTTGCATATGGATATCCAGTTTTCCCAGAACCATTTGTTGAAGAGACTATTCTTTCCCAATTGTGTGGACCTTGTCAAAGATCAGTTGGCCAGGGAAACAGATGTGGTTCAAGTGATTAGCCTCCTGTCTACCATATAGGAGGTCCAAGATTCAATTCCTGGGGCTGCCTGGTGAAAGGCAAGCTGGCCTGTGCAGGAGTGCTGGCCCGCATGGAGTGCTGGCCTGCACGTTAGAGCTGGCCCATGCGGAAGAGCTGGCGCAGCAAGATGATACAACAAAAAACAAGAGACACAGAGGAGAGACAATAAGAGACGCAACAGGGTAAGGAGCTGAGGTGGCGCAAGAGATTGAGTGCCTCTCTCCCACTCCGGAAGGTCCCAGGATCGGTTCCTGGTGCCACCTGAAGAGAAGACAAGCAGACACAGAAGAATCCACAGAAAGCAGACAGTGAGCTCAAAATAACAAGGGGGGTTGGGGGAATAAATAAATAAATCTATTTTTTTTTAAATCAATTGACCAAAGGAACCCCAAGGATTGCCAGCAGCTAGCACCAGAACACTAGACTCTAGGAGAAAGCAAGCCTTCCAACCTCTAAAACCATGAAACAATAGATTCCTTTATTTAAGCCAAAAAAAAAAAAAAAAAAGTTAATTGGCCATGGGTGGCAAGGTTTATTTCTGAACTCTCAATTCAATTCCATTTGTCTATATGTCTATCCTTGTGTCCTTAGATTACTGTAGCTTTATAATAAGCTTTAAAATCAGGAAGTGTGAGTTCCCCCCACTTCATTCTTTTATTTTTCAAAGTGGTTTTGGTTATTTGGGGCCTCTTACCCTTCCATATAAATTTGATGATTGACTTTTCCATTTCTACAAAGAAGACTATTGGAATTTTTATTGGGATTGCATTGAATCTGTAAATAGCTTTGGGTAGAATTGACACCTAAATATATTTGTCTTCCAATCCATGAACACAGAATGTCCTTCCATTTATTTACGTCTTCTTTGATTTCTTTCAGCAATATTTTGCAGTTTTCCATTTACAAGTACTTTACATCCTAGGCTAAATTCATTCCTAAATATTTGATTTTTTTAGTTGCTATTGCAAATGGAATTTTTTCTTGATTTCGTCTTCAGATTGTTTATTACTAATGTATGGAAACACTAGTGATTTTTGCATGTTGATTTTGTACCCTGTCACTTTGCTGAATTTTTTCATTAGCACTCATAGTTTTGTTGTGGATTTCTTTTTAGGACATTCTATATATAGGATTATATCATCTGCAAATAGGGAGAGTTTTACTTCTTCCTTTCAATTTGGATGCCTTCTATTTCTTTTGCTTGCCTAATTGCTCTGGCTAGAACTTCCAGTACAATGTTGAATAACAGTGGTGATAGTGACTATCCTTGTATGCTTCCTCATCTTAGGGGGAAAGTGTTCAGTCTTTCATCATTTAATAATAAGCATCATATAATATTTTTGACAATAAATTAGAAAATATTTTCTTCCAAATATTTGACATATGACAAAATCATGACTAATAATATCACTTTCCTCAATTTAGCCTCATACCTTCTAGATATGTAAAATTGGTTTATTGAAATAATGCCCCAAATAAGAAGCAAACTATAAACACATTGCCAAAAAAAAAAAAAAAAAAAAAAACACAATGCCAAAATTTAAAATTCTATATCCCATAATCTTTTTTTTTTTTTTTCTTTTTTTCTTTTTTTCCCATAATCTATTTTCCTAGGCAGACATTCACAAAAGGAAGTAAAGTTCCTGGGTCACATGGTTAGTTGCCTTTCCTTGTCACCTGAAGCATGCTCTTTAATTTATCTTCTAGTCAATTCACTCATTTGTATTTATTGAACTACTGGTTGGGACACTGCCTTCCACAAGTGAAGAGCTGTAAGAATTATAAACAGTGATCTCATTTAGCAAGAAGCTTACAGTATAGTTCAGATGATAAGGTTTACATGTATGCCTCAAACTTTGAAAAATGGTGCAAGGTTTAATCATTCAAGAGGGTCATAAAAAAGCAAGGTGTTTTCGTTTCCAGAAGGGAGATTCAATATGAGCCATCCCCCCAATTGAGCTGATTTACTCCAGAGCCATTTTTGTCTGGATCAGCTCTGGAGGCTTGGGGTATCTGCAGAGCCCACCATAGGAGGCATTCTTTGTGATTTTAGGAAACTCAGAAAGTGTTTTTTGATTTTGTATCCTTCAGTTTTGTTTTCTAAGAATTTAGTCAGATGTGGCCCCCAAAAAGAAAGTGCCTTACTTCTCATGGTTCAGCAGACAAAACCCTTTATTATTATTTTTTGGACCTGTTTCATCAATAAAATAAAGCAGCTGGGAAAGTTGATATTAGATTCTAGTTACTCTTAAAAACCTGAGGTCTAAAGAACTGAAAGCAGAGACTTAAACAGATATTTGCACACTGATATTCAGAGCAGCATTATTCACAGTTGCCAAAGAATGAAAGAAACCCTTGTGTCTACCACCTGATGAATGGATAAATAAAATGTGGTATCTACATACAATGGAATATTATTCAGCTGTAAAAAGGAATGGTGTTCTGATACACGCAACAATGTGTGAACCTTGAAGGCATCATGTTGAGTGAAATAAGCCAGACATAAAAGGACAAATGTTGTATGAGTTCACTGATATGAAATAATTAGATTAAGCAAATTCATAGAGTAAGAAACTAGAATAAAGATTACCAAGGGCCAGGGTGGGTGTAGGAAATAGGAAGTTAATGCTTAATTGGTACAGGGTTTCTGATTGAATGATGGAAAAGTTTTGGTGATGGATGGTGGTGATGGTAGCACAACATTGTGAACATAATTAACAGAACTGAATTATATAGTTGAATGTGGTTAAAAGGGGATATTTTAGGTTGTATATATATTACTAGAATAGAAATTAAGAAAACAAGAACTATAAGACTGTACAACACAAACAGTAAACCCTAATGTAAGTGATGGGCTATAGTTAATGGTACAATTATTAAAATGTTCTTTCATGAATTGTAGCAAATGCACCACACTAACACATGGTGTTAATAAGAGAGTGGTACATGGAAACTATATTTTATGTATGGTTTTTTTTTTTTTCATAAACCTACAACTTCTCTAATACAAAAAAACCTGAGGTCTTTAACTTTTCACATGATCCTAGAGGTAATTTTATGCATATTGAATTACTGGGACAGATGTATTTTAAAGCTTCAATTATATTAATAAATAGTGTTTATAGTATAAAAGAAGCCTATTGCATATCCTTTTTATGCAAATAATTACACTCTAAGGCAGATATCTCTTCTAGAAGTATCAATTTTTGTATATCTTTCACAAAATTCTTTTTAACTTGGGTCCACCTAACTAGATGGGACTTCATTCCTCTCCTCCCCAAATAAGAGAATGCGGAATGTGGCTTTTGAAAAGCCTACCTTCTATACATACTGCCATTTTCATAAGCAAATGTAAGCTTCCCTAAGCAAGTAATTAGCTATTCTTCTGGTGAAAGCTACCGTAGTACGGTATCTTAGACTCTATAACTTAAACCTAAAGCTGATTTGATCCATACTTAAGTCTAATTCTCAAAAATATCAAAGTATTTCTACAACTATTTCTTCCTTCTTAAGATTTTCCCAGCACTTTTTCTTTTTGCTCTTATTTTATCTGCCAAATGAATTGAAGTGCTAATAGATTAAGATAAAAATCATTTATTATGCCTCAGAACAGTGGTCCTCAAAGCATAGTCCCAGGACCAACATCATCAGCCTCATCTGGGAATTTGTTCAAAATGCCCTACCCCATTAGATACTCTGTGTGTGAAGCCCAGCAAACTGTGATTTAACAAACCCTCTAGGGAATTCTGATGCATACTTCAGTTGAGAACCATTGCCATAGAACATGCCAACATAACTGCCCAATAGAAAGAATCCTGGACTAGGACCCATGAGGTCTCGGATTAAGCACAGGTAGGGAAGGAGACTGAGCTGCATAGACCCAGTCTGGCTCACACATTTACCAGTCAGATAATTCCCACTTCCCATCCTGAGGAAGAATGAAGCCAGGGACAGAGAGACCAAACCACTTCAGTAATCAGTGTTATGCTACCTGGAAGGAAGAAGCTAGAAGAAAGGTGGCTTCCACCTACCTCCACTCCCATCCTGCACGCTGATGCCCCAAATCAGGTCGCTCTATTCAAGTTTCCCCAACGCCTGTTAAGATTGGCCTCACATCATGAACACTCAGAACCTGTTCTCTAAAGAGCAGGTGACATTTTAGTTCTTTCATTCTTAGAAGAGAATAGGGTGAGGCAATAAAACAAATAATGCATTCTTCTCCCTTATCAGTGAAACTAGTTTCTCCCCCACAATACCACCCACTCTGCATAAGCATTTGACTTTCTAACAAACTTTTTCATTGTCCAAAATACTATAAATGACCCATCCCTGCAGCTACATATACAACTTCAAACCTTACATCTTTCTTTTTAATTTGAATACAGGAGCATGTCTCTTCTATCGTAACCATAAACCTCCCACACACAACATAGTGTTTCAATAAACACTAAGCGATGCAAGATGCTCCATTTCAATATAATGGGTTACTTAATGAAGTCCATCACTAAACAAAGAAACTGAGGAAAATTTGGTACAAAACAAATAACTTTGCTTTGTCCAACAAACTGTCTTGTGAGGTGAATGTCTTTGGAAACTCTTTCAATGGTTAGGAACTGGATCAACAAAATGAACCTTAATAGTAAACCTTAAATGTTTTTCTGGTATTGAAGCTGGCAAACATCTGGGCATTGCTTATTAAGAAAATTCACCCTGCACAACTTATTGCTTCTCTTGAATTGCTTTCTAGTAGAGTTTTATATCCAAATTTCTGGAGTTTTATGATTATTATGATTATGATTATTAATATTATTATAGAAATAAAATGATGCTCCTTTCTTCCAGGAGGGTAAGGGCTCTTGTGGCCTAACTTATTTCAGGATTTTTAATTTCTAAGTCACTACATATATGGGTTGCTTTAACCTGAAACTGGGCTTATTTTAAAGATGTCATAATTACTTTGAGAGATGAGAATTATCTTTATTTCTTTCAATCGTTAGTTCACCACACAGGTGTGCAGTACCAATTCAATGCAAGGCCCTGGGGATTCCCTTAAAGAGCTCATGATGAATAGGTTTATGTATGTACGTATTTGAAAATATATATACTGTGAGCCAAAGACCATACTATGTTCTGGGATACTGTGATGAACAAGACAAACAAAAGGCCTGGCACATAGCAGGAATTTATATTCTGCTGGTCCCCTTTCCTCCCTTCTTTCTGCAGTTACCCATAACTTGTTCTTCTCTTGTCCCTTCACCATGGAGTAAGGATTGGGGAGGAGATTAATAAGAACTTTCTACACCATCAGAGTATCTAAATTTTTCCATCCTCTACCCCCACCATTTGGACTCTTCCCTTTAGTCTTCATCAGTTAATTTCTAGTTTCTTTCTACTTTTACTATAGACCTACATTCTTTAATGACTTCCAAATTTTACATGCAGCAGTTAAAATCATATTTGCTCCTACTTTGACCACTTTACTGTATTCTGAAGCTTCCCAAAATATATTCTCAAAGTCTGAGTTATGGAATTTCCCCCCATTTTTCCTCTTAAAAGGGTGCTTTTTAGTATATAATCATTTGCATTCTTGTCTTAGTCTACTCTTCTCCCACTCTAAATAGATTCTGAGTTCTTTAAAATCATGCAGTATTATGCAGTCCACATAGTAGATGTTCAATAAACAATGCATGCAATGTATAATTAGTAGACACATTACAGATCATATAGTCTAAATGTGTCCTGTGAAAAGTGAGGTTTAGAGAAGTTGAGTGGATTAATGACAAATTGACAAATTGACAAATTGACAGTTGGAGCTAGAATCCACATCTTTCAACTTTTGTCCAGGTTTCCTTCTATGTAAGCATGCTGACTCAATCAAATATAAGTCTCTGGCAAATGACTTGAAAGTGTTGCATTCATGGCTTCATTGGATCTGCTCTCTTGACCTGAGCTGAACACTAACCTGGCTAAACATCTTTGTTTAAGTACTTTTCAGTCATTCATCTGTTTGTCTATTATCCAACAAATATTTATTCATGGCCATCTAATCACATTATAGTAAATACTGGATACACATAATAAATAGAAAATATGTGATCTCTATTCCCAAGGAATTCCTAAGGAAAAGATGTGGTATCTGTTCTACCGGGGGACACAGGCAATAATTTAGTAAATAAACAATTACAAATAGGATTAAGTGCTATGAAATATACAAATAGCATGAAGTGATAGAGGATGGGTGGAGGTTGGAAACTAGAGATGGTCAGAAAGGACTGAGGAATGACATTTAGGCCAAGACCAGACAGATCAGAAAAAAAAAACAAAAACTCAGTTTGCATTCCTTTCTCTCATTGCCACAATCTTTGGTCCAAGCTATTACATATGCATAAAACAATTTCTAATCTACCATACCAGGCTGTATCTTGCCTCTAACTAAATTTGTAGCTTAAGGTCTACTTTTTCCAAATAAAAATCCCCTAATTAAGTCCATCCCATTATTGAACCTTCTGGTAGAGTTGTTCCCTCCTTCAAGTTCAAATTCTGGCCACCACCCCACCTTAAATTGCTTAATTGCTAAGAATACCTTAAGGGTAAGGGGTCTACTTTTAAAATTTTTTTTCCAAACACCTATTTAAGAGTTGATCAAATACTTTATAGGTAGAGTTTGCAAGGGTCTAAATCCTACTGCCATTTTAGCTACTTTTTTGCCACAGCCAAGATTTACTAACAACTACCCTTGAATCCTGGAATGGTCAGTGAATATCACACACTTATAAGTTGTTTCTTACTTCCAAGGAGTAACTTTCATTCATTCATTTGTCAAACATTCTGTGACTGAATAACAAGCACTGAGCTAGACTCTGCAGGAATATGAAGATGAGTAAGATACAAGCCATTTCTAATGAGTGAGGAAAATCAACTAATTACAGTTCAATGTAGTAAAATTACCAATAAAGATATGATTAGATGCTATAGAAGCAACTGTACTCAGATAGGAGAATGGAAATAAGACAGAGAAGGCTTCACAGAGGAGTATCTTGAAGGACAAATAGTAGTACCACCAGGTGGAATAAAAGAAGAACATTGAGAATGTAATTGCATGTAGCCCCATACTAAATACTGTATGAAACAAGTTAAATGGACATGACCTTTGGCCTCAGGAAACTTCACATCAAAGGAGAAGGTGATGCAGATTCAAGATTCAGGGCATAAGTTAAGTAAATATGGCCATTTTAAAAGAAAATGAATAATATGCTAGCAAAAACGCAGGTGCCTTTGCATGGTAGTCAGTAAAAAGTAATTATGGTAGGATTTTTCCCAGTGGGGAATTGCCAAAACATTTCAGTTGGTCAAAGTAGCCTTTCTGCAGGAAGAGGATTTACTTGTTGATTCAGATTAAACACCGAGTATTGATAGGTTTAGTTTTGCTATTGTGCCTATAAGGTATCTTTAATTACACTTTTAAAAAATTGAGTGCCTATTTAATGAGGCTAGTGCAAGGCATTAAATTAGAATCAAATTTGAAAGCTTTCCTCTAAAACCTCTTACACATTTTTCAGATGCAGGAGGCAAAAGTATCTCTGCTATTATCCATGAGTTTGTACCTAAGTTGTCAGTATTTTTACCATTAATCAACAATATCTCTTTTGCTTTGATTTTTCCTTGGCCATCTATTTTCATCTTATAGGTCTGTGATTTTTAACAATATACATAATTGTTTTTTCTTTAACATTTCTAACTCTACTTATTTATACATGAGAAAGGATATTTAATTTGATTAATTTAGTGTTTCCAACACAAAAGATAATTCCATGAGATGACTGTAAGTACATAATGGGTCTTTCTGAAAAAGTCAGGTGGAAAGTCTTATTGAAAACAAAGGTTTCAATTTGTAGAATTTGTTGAAATTTTTTCCCTAAAAAATTACTTCTCAGATACTACTTATAAGATCAAGTACACACACAAAAAATGTATTAATAAATTTAGGAAGTAAATGTGGGGGATCGAGGAATAAATATTATTTGGTTATGCTGAGGTTTTCAAGTACAGTAGGACCTCATTTTACGAGACCAGTATGTTCCAAGACCCTTTGTATAAGTTGAAAATTGTGCATAATAGCAAACCCCATTATTTAATACTTATTTTTTATACAAATATACCTATCACACATTTTTAAATAAATAAGGCAAATAAACTAGTAACAATAAGTAAGCAAAATTAATCATAGAAATAATTTTTTAAAATTTTAATTCTCTTTCTCGCTGCCTTTATTTTTTTTCAATTGCTAATTATGTATACCTGAATTTACTTGTGCTTAGTTCATGTAAAACAAGGCCCTACTGTACAGTAATATTTCATTATCTGTAGTTTGCTTATTCAACAACCTCAGCTATTATAAATACCATTACCAGCTAGACAGTGAGTGATACTACTACTCTTAATAAAACCTTTAAGGCCCAAAATAGGAACTAGACTTCATGCACTTTACTTAGGCACTCATCTGAACCCTATTTACATTTATTGTAGAGAATTCTAAAAACCTTGATTTTCTGATTTTTAGTCCCCTGAAAATTAAAAGCAAAATATAGAGCAAATTGGAGAAAGCTGCTACTAAATCCAATAAGTGATAACTAATATCCTAACAGTAACAAGAAAGAAAAAGTGTATAAAGCAGAAATAAAAGTTCAAAACCCCCATTGTTCGGAGGCCTAATACGCCTCATTAATTCCCGGAGTCAGCATATCACACTCTGTGTAACCATTATAATCTTTCTTTTTTAAGGCTGAGGAATGTGCAGTATTTCATTTCAGAGGGCTTTCAAATGATTTAAAACTTTTACTATTATTATTGGGAGGGACAATTTCAATTTTGAAAAAGATTAGCATATGAAAAAATACCTGATTTTCATTTTAAAATGTTAAATGAATGACAAGTGACGGTGTTAAAACTATTACAGATCGCAAGGACTCCTGCTGGCTTGTATGTGCATGAGCATGTGTGTGATGGCTCTTTCTCAGTGTCCTTAGAACAGCTTCCTACTAGATATTCTGCTTGTTTCTTTACTTTCTCTTTCTCTCTTTCTAGCCGGAGACCACCCCCATCACCAACTCGTCCCACTATAATCCGTCCACTAGAATCCTCCCTGTTAGACTAAACAAAGTATCTGGCGTGGCAATTAATTACTAATGAATTATGCAAAAGCAACATATTTGATAAAACCATTGCAGTAGATCATGAGTAGTCGCATGTATGGACATCAATAGGCAAGTAACCAGTTTTATTAATGTCTTCATCACTCATTCTTCATTGTTCACACTATGTCAAACCTTTGGGATTTGACTCCCAAAAACTGCTGACCCTTACAGGCTTTGTTTGTTGTATTGACCAAGGTAGGTTTGTGTAGCAGCCCTAGGCTTTGGGGACCATCTTCCTACACCTGCATATATTTGAAATTGCTTTGGACAAGTTTTCGAGGTTACCTACAAGGTAGCCCATTAAATATAATTCTTATGAGACAGTGGGCTTAGACCTAAGCCATACATACTTCTTTTCCCACATTCAATGTAGACTGACAGAAATTCTGTTGTCTAGTATCAATGCTACTGTCTACTCCATAATTACATATTTAAATCCTCTTGCCATTTTCTTTTTTCATAGGACTGCTTGGAAGTGCTTTTTCAAAAATTAAGATTCTTTAAGAATAAAGTTTTTCCAGAAGCACCAGGTAGTTTGCAAAGGAAAAGTCAACATATTTCTTACTCTAGGGAGCTTTTCTTCATACCAACGTGTTTTGCTTCATGCTAGAAGTATATTCAACAGTGAATCAAAGCTTGTTTTTCAGTAGTCAGTCAACGGATTTGGCTAGTTAGTTTCAGAGTTCAAGGAAGAAGCAAAATATCACACCTCTACAAGAGTCTGGAAAATGCAATTTCTTTATTCACTTCCTCATGTTACAGTAAACGCTGACATGGAAAATAATTTTTCATATTGGACTAATTTTTGGCATGGCTAACTATACTTTGACACCAACTCCTGTTTGTTTATTTTTATTAGTGCACAAAACTTTCTTCCCATACTATTTTGTAAATCTCTTATGTAAAAATTTATCCTACCTTTGAAACAGGTTTAATGTAACTTTCTATCCATTCTAAGCTTTCTTAGTAAATCTCAAACCTCACTATGGGCTGACCACATTTAAAGAATGGGACCCGAAATGGAAAGAAAAGTCAGTAAGAGATGCCATGGTTTAAGAGCAGCACTCACACTTTTTTTCGGTTGTACAACTTCAGGGTCACTATCTAGGTCACTCCAGAAGAAGGTTTTGAGACATTGAGATCTAAAGAAAATTGGCGATTTCTAAAATTTACAAGGGCAGGTTAACCTGGGGGTTAATAGTTCAGCCTTGAAGCTTGAAATTTGAACTACCTAGGACCAGATGATTAGCATGTAGGAAACAGCCAAAAGTCACCTGGAATTGTCTAACTGTTCTCAGACAGCAGACCAAGTACTCACTGAATAGTGGTGTCCCATGACACTACTTCATGTTCTACAGGAATAAATCAGGTTTCACCAACTGAAATGTCTGCCTCTGAAAGCAGCAAGCATGATTTGTATTTTAACTTAACTTTAATTTCCTGTGTAGTTAATACCCAAAGCAGGCGCCCGTAAAGTATGAAGTAAAAACTTTTAACAATTATTAAAAAGACAACTTGCCAAGTTGGATGGCATTGTATTAAACTTATTCTAAAGGGTTACACGAGGCCTCTTGTAATAGTCAAAAATCAGAGAATATGAGATTTATTAAAAGGGCATTTTTACTTTTTAAAATTACAAGCGATTGTATAAAAACATCACCACCCTGAGTTCTCTCACATCTTATTTTTTCTCACTGGAAAAAAAATTAACTCTCTGTGAATGGAACAGATGTGTAAGATACATACTGTATCTTAATTTAAAATTAGTGTATCAGGAGAGCCAATGTGGGTCAGTGGTTGAGTGCCGGCTTCCCATATACGAGGTCCTGGGTTCAATCCCCGGCTCCAGAACCTCAAAAAATAAAAATAAATAAAATAAAATAATAATAGTGTATCAGCTAAATGGAAAAATCTTAAGTAACATACACAGTGAGAAAAGTAAACTGCAGTGAGATCTTTTCATAAAATGCCTTCATTTTAGGATTCCCTTTGCTTCTTCCTCTGAATTCTCTACAATACGCAGCTAACAAATTATAAACTTCAGGGCTTGGCTTTGTGCTAAATTTGGTTTTGCATTTTGGTGTATTTCAAAAATTTCCTTCTGTTAAAGGAAAATATTGTGGATAACCACTGGTGTGTTCTAAGATCAGTACAAATCATGTCAGAGAAAATTGGGGATTTTTTTCCCAAGTTTCTTTCCACTAATCTTATGCAGTCCTAAACAATGGCCTTTATCATCTTTGACTTTTGCTCTCAGATTTTAGCCCCACAGTTGTACTGTTGCAATTGCCTCCCTTTGGCTGTGCATTTTTTTTCTTTTTTCACTCATATGTTATTTCCAGTAGAACCCAGCCTCCCCTGGAATTTCTGCAGTCATGTTGCAGTAATACATCGTATTATTAGTGTTAATACCATTTCCCAAAGAGTTTATATTCTGCTAAAGGGAGATAAAATGCAAATGAAACCTGCAGCTCTAGGATGTGGGTATTTTGAGGTACAGTTTGCACATCAAGCCTTAAGATGGGAATGCACCTAATGAATTTTCTAAGTGTTTCCCATACCACTTCTATTCTTTTGTGTAACTTCCTCATAACAGCTTCCTCTGTTATAAACACAGTAGATGTAGCCCCATCAAGTCTAGTATAGTAAAATAAAACATTAAGTGTGTTTTAGGCTTTGGAAAATAAACTGTATATGTTTATTTGATAGATAAATCTAGTTTTATTGTCACACTAAATCTTGCATGCATATTGACTAATTGGAATAACCATTTACTCAATTGTGGACAGATTCTTGAAATGCTATTGATTTAGAACAAGTATGTTGCAATTCCAAAAACCATCTACCAAGATTACTCTTCTGAATATTGCTTTTAGCTGTGTCTTGTAACATAGAAGAGCAGTAGGGTCTGTTTATTAGCAAATGTCCTACTTGTTCAGATATAAACTCAAACATTATAATGAAACCAATTCCTGTGACAAAACTTTGTTTTCTGAACTTAGAATTAAAAAGTAGTCATGTAGGTTAATTTTATGACTTTTTAGTATAGACTTTAGCCATAATTCTTAAATATGAAATGGGACCTAATACCATTACATGGTAAATGTTGATGTATTCTGTGTATAAACGCATTTTCAATGCATGTGTCTCTATGTATACAGTATATACATAGTAAACTTGGCTTTTGTAAGACATGTATTTTGTGTACTTTTGGGTAGATACATTTAAAAGCACTTGTTAAAATGCCACAAGCATGAATGTGATTGTATGTGCATTGTGTATGTATGCTATGTATGGGTGTAAATATCTGTGTATACATGTGCTTTGTATGTGTGTATGAATATATATTTTTTAAACTGTGCTAATACAAGAGCTTTGAAGGATCTGCCATATGTGCTAACAGTGATTTATTTCTCGACATATATGAGGTAAACAAAATTTTCTAATTCCAGATTGTATTCATTCTGAGAGGCACAAAACTCAGAATTACCATGACAACAAGTAAAGTAATATCCACAGGCATTTGTATCTGAATCCACAGGATTGCTGTATAAGAAGGAATTATCTTTGCCAGTATAGTTTGATAAGAAGTGTAAGATCTGGAAACCTACCTTTTAAGATTTCTAACTCGAAATCTAAAATATTTTGGGATTGTTGAATCTTAAAAAGATAAGTTGGTCTACATAGTCATTTTCTCTTTACAGTAAATGTCAAAAATAAAGTAGTGGAATACAGCAATATAATAAAATTGGTGGATGTTCCAGAATAAATTTGTTTAAAATCAGGGTGAGGTTACCTAATGCCTTGGAGAGATAGGTCAATCACTTTTTCTTATAAATATTTTTTTTAATTTGGCAAAAGGTATAATTATTTGAAACGGACAGAAATCTCTTTAGCATCAAGAATTAAGGCTAAATAGTAGATCTCTAAACTGTGGAACTCAATGAAAGAAGATACTGTATAAAAAGTCAAGCCATGACTTTTGTGTCATTTCACCTGGAGGACGTGCTAGCTATAAATGAATGATGGTAGATGATTTTAGAGAAACAATTATTAGTTCACTAGATCACTCAACCCTTTCCAAAAAGCTTAAATATGTCTTCTAGATAATCTTCATTATCTGTCTAATTCGTATGTTTAAAATTATGTGGTACTCTGTATTGTAAAACTTCAAGATTATTTTAAAGCCTATGTACTATATGCATAGCTATTTGTATATATGTATGTAAGAGTCTCTGTGTGTGAGATAAGAAAGAGGTAACTCAAGGGAGTGTCTGCTATTTGTCTTAAGACGTGTTCATACTGGTATACTGGTGAAACTACTGACCTTTCTGGTCTGGGGTTTTACAAATGGCTAAGATCAAGATATTAATTTCTTTTTAATTTTTACCCTGGAATTCCTTAAACCTTGCTCATTATGCAATGTTTTTTTAAATTGTGATAAGAATTCCTCTGTCTAATCTCTTGCATTGTCTGCAGCCAGTCTGATAAAAATTATTCTTCCCAACCAGAAATTCCATCATTACTTGATTTGTGTTTTATTCCATATGTACAGCCTTTGTTTTGTTTGCTTTTCTGTTTCTTCTTTCTTTCTTTTTTGAATCAAGTTCCTTTTTATTTTTTATGAAGAAGTACAAAAAGAAAAATATTATCTTCTCTGTTAATTCTTTAATTGAGCCAGAATATTTTCCACTGATTTCTTGGCACTATAAGGATTTCTTAATGCTAGTATATGGACTCTATGAATGGAATCTTTGAAGCAAGATCTTAAAGCCTATATTATTCTTGAAGGTCACAGACACCTGTTGTGAAAATGTGAAGCTGTATTTCTGAACCTGAAATAAATTATAACATTTGAAGGACCCCCCCTTCCTCATTCTTGTAGATATTTGTACTTGAGTCATGTCTATGTATTTCAATAAGGCCTGAGATGTCCAAATATTTACAACTCTTTTGGTCAAATTGGCCCAGAATTACCAAGTTGGAGAATGAGAGCATTTTGCATTGTTGTCATCAGTTTGAGGAAAGATGAGATTTTTAAAGAAAGTAAATTGAATAACCAAAGGTGGGAGAATGGGAGACATTTTCTTCCTTATTTGAAGTCATTGTTGCCCTAGGCTGAAGCAGGACAGAAACTGTAGGCAGCTGGACGGTGCAGTATGACACCTTCCAAGAGGCACTTTGACATTTTGCAGTTGAAGCCCTAGGAAATAGGAGGAAGGATGCTTTGCCCAAATGTTAGGTTTATAGAAAATAACTGAGTTCCAGACCCAAAGATTGGCCTCTGTTGTTTACTCATTGGGCATAGAAGGGAGAATTTACCACTATCAGGTCCCCAATATTCAGATAATGGAAAAGTGTTCAGTAGTTACACACATCCTTGTTCCAACTGAGTGTCCAGAGAATAGAAGTAGATTCTTCATTATAAGAGTTTTGATGATGGACTATGTATCAACTTATAGAGTCCCAGATTGTGCCATGGGAAAGTGGAAGAAAAGAAAGGGTTGGGATTAGAGAGGGGTTGGTTTACTTTCCCTCTGTGATCAGGATATGCTCAATGTGACAAAATATATTGGGCAGACTGTTGTGTTAATTCGCCCATACCTGTTGTAATTTCTTTCCCTTATCTATATATATTTCATGAGCAGAGCCATCAATGCCTTCAAAGGAGGTTTCTTACTGGAGGAGAGTCTGGATGAGAATCATGCTGTGCACTTTTTTTAACTGCATGATTCTAAGGTATAATAATAATATATTCAAAATAATTTCCAATGAAAATTATCAAAAACAAAGCACCTTATTGTGACTCTGACACATTTTCTATTTGTGATTTTTTAAAGAGTTCTGTTATCCTTGTAAACATCTGCTCGATTTCTCTTTTCAAGATTGTTGTTTTTCTGCTGCAATCTTTAAGTTCTGTAATGAGAAACATATCTGGTGTTTGAGTTAGATGGGCCTCATACTGTTCTTCCCAGCTCTTCAATATACACCTGGCATTACTACTTTTAAGACCACTTGTTGGTGTTCTTTCACACTATGACAGCCTAGTAATTGCAATTACAAGCAAGAGGTGGCTAAAATTACAACCTTAATTCAAAGTTTCCCAAAGTGTATTCCATGAGATTTTATTAAGTTTTGCACACATATACACCAAGGGTTTCTTGGTCAAATATATTTGGAAAATTATGAATTAGAATTAAATATTTCTTTACTAGGAGGCCTTACAGAAGCCTTAAAGTCAGATTGCATTGTGAATCTCCAAGAGAAGTTAGTGTCTACATCTTTCTGAGATTTATTTGACCATAAAAGGTTCATTCACAGAACATCTCACAGGACCAGTGTTCTGAAGTACATGTCTTAGGAAATACTGCCCCGTGGATTTAGGCCAGAGGGAAAAAGCATTGAATGTGATTATCCCAGTACAGACTGTCACTAACAAAAGGTTGGATGACAAAGTCAGATATAAGAGCAACAAGAGCTTCCACCTTAGGACAATCCTCCACAACCCCGGTGCTTTGTCACAGTAGTATCTCAGTCCCAGGGAGGAAGGTCACATAGAAACAAGAAGTATAAAAACTGATTAGAGACATACATGCAATGAATCATGGTGAACCATGTGGAGAATTCAGATAATTTTTCATACTACTTTTCTCTCTCACTTTCCAAAGAGCTCCTTTAAATTAATAATATTGCCCCTGAGAGATTATTATAAAGCAAGGGATCCTGGTTGATTTAAAGTTCTTAGAGATATCAGAGAAGAATTTAGAAAAAATGCCTATTATTCCTGCTCTTTCTTGCCTCATTTTCCCAAGCCTTCAGACTCACCCACAGTTTAATTTACTTAAATAGTGGACAATAAAAGCAAACAGTATGAAATGTGAGATCATAACAGAAAAGAAAGAAGTTTTAAGGAAGACTTTCCCAGAGATCTTGCTAGATGAATGTCATCATAAGACCATTGAGGTAAAACCAAGAGACTGTGGGTAATTCATCATTCTTATTAATAATTGAGTCTTTTACATATGAATTGTGTTCATGTCCCATACACAGTTTTTCTGCCCCCTTAACTTCCTGTTTTGGTCAGACAATTCTGCTATGAAGTTATTTCTCAGAAAGTTTAAGAAGATATAACCTGTAATTTTAACCCTAAACACTGTATGACTATAATTGTGCCAACTAGTATAGTGAGCTTTAAAATTTGTCAGCAACTCAGTATTCCAATAAACTTTCATACTGAAGGCGGCGACAATATGAGGTACCTTTGTGGCTCTTTATATGGAAAATCCAAATATTTCCAGCACTTTCCTTCAGTACTTCAGCACTGAGTAAGTAATATAGAAAGTTCTAGGAAAGAATGAGCAAAACCCCAAACTGCTGAGATTCATGATATAAGTAACTCTGAGGCTGAAATATTGAGCCACTAAATGGCATCATCATCTCATCAACAATGCTTTTAGGCAATGAGAAGAAAGTTAGATACAGGATAAGTGAAGACAAAAAGAAAGAAGCAGACAGAAAATAAATGTCACCCTGATATTTGAAGAAACATTCTAGCTGTCAGTGAAATAGTTTCTGAGCCTGTTTCTGGACTAGAACACCAAACTAGCTCAAACAGGAAAGTGCTTTGGCATATGCTAACAGAATGCCCCTTCAGCACTGGGACTTGCTGTTCTGTTTAATGGCTCACCTCCTCACCCTGCTGAGGTAATTAAAGTGTTCTAAAGCCCCTTCAGAACTCAAAAATAGTTTCTGTTTGCTGGGCAGGTGATAAATCTTATTGAGCCTGACAGGAATTTAATTACACTTTCTTCATAAAAACACTAGGGATACCCATTACCTGGATCTCTAAAGCTAAAAGCTTACAGACCCCCCACAGTTGAAAGGTTATGTACCAATAACAAGTTCTTCATCATTTATAATGGATGGGCAGCCTCCTTAGTGTAGCCAGTCTAAATTAGACTGAAGAAAAATTGGTCTTGGAGTTTGGGGAAGGTAAGATCATTTTTTTTTACCACTCCTCAGAAGTAGCCAGCAAGTTTGGCTTCATTAACATCTTATGGAAGATGAAAAAGAAGTTGTTTTTGTTTTTGTTTTTTGTAGACTTCATTGCTCCACTCACTGAAGTGTTACAAGAGTAAGATGGAAGTGAGTATATCGTTGAACACCTGGATTAGTAGCCAAAATGAAGTCCCACAGAAAATAGGGTACTGAGACACCTCACAGTTCTATGGCTTGTTGTAATGTTGAATTAATTGCTGATTTGGTTAGAAAGAGGAAATTAAAGTGTAGACTCTGCTGGAAACCAGTGGGAAAGTTTCATTTGGCCTGCCATTTTCCTACTTCCAGAGCTCTTCATTACAATGTACAGTTTACTGTCTTCTCTGGCAGTAAAACATCTTCCTGGCAGATACCAGAGAGGCACAACTCTGAATTCTCATTTCATAATCCATGGGTCTAATAAGATGCAAGACATGCTCGGGAAACAGAGAAAGATCCAGCAAACCAGACCTCTTTTATCCTGGTCCCAGGGCAGAATAAGAATAAATCAGGGCTTTAATTGCACCGAACCCTGAAATAGAGGGAAATCCTACAAACTTACTGGGGTCACCATGGACCAGACCTAGCCTCCTACTTTCCCTAGGCCTGGTTCCAGGTTATCATATGTCAGGACTCTTTTACCTGAGCAAATTCTTACTTACAAATCCTTTTCTCTAAGATAAACCCCTGACATTTTCTGCATTGTGACTATATTGCTTGTTTGATCTCTTAACACCTTCTAATTTCCCTCAGCTTAAAAAAAATTACCTGCCATATTTCTATATCAATCTCCTCTCACCTCAAAGAGATTTCAAATTTGTTGATATCTTTGGAAATAACTAATTGTCACAAAATCAGGATTGGGAATCAATTGCTCAAGTTATAAAGATATTTGGCTCTGGTACTGTACCCAGTTTTCCTGAATATGTTTGCACGGATTTCAATTTATCATTCCATGGTACAAAATAAGACTTTTGAGTGGGCTCCAATGGCTCATACCTAGCACACTGCTGGTAGCCAGGAAAAGTCCTGGGAACTGCTAACTTTGCCGTGTGGTGTTTTTATCTCCCCTGCATGTCTGCATGTTTTTGTCTGATTTGAATTTGACTTTTGTGGTATATTTTTGCATGCTATTATTTGGATTTGTTTTATGATTTAAACATTGTTTTCTTCCTCTGCATCTGTGTTTTTCTTTTTGTTATTTTGTTTTGTTTTGTTTTCACTAGGCGACCCCCTCCTGCAGTTCCAGGACGACCATCCTAACCCTCATCATTCATCTCCTTTTGTGTCCAACAACATGTCTATCCATGGTATTTAAAAAACCTTTCATTTGCACTGTATGTCATATGTATATAAAAACTTTTATTTTTGATCCATGTCTATAATAAAAACAAAGTTTATTCTATATAAAAAATGGAGTGTGTTTTGTTTCTTTTTCTAATGAAGAAGACCCAAATTAAAATAAGAATTTGTCTCACTAAAATAAGGTAAGGTTAAAAAATACATAATTTGATCTTTTAAGAAGCTTAAATGTAACAGATTGATTTTAAATTCTTAAAGCAACATGATTTAATCTGCTCTTTGGTAGATAATAATCTGTTATCAATTGATATTTGTGTTCAATAGAAGAATGAAAGAATGAAAAATTCTGGGTGTCTACAAAGACATAATTTCAACCTGCTTCCAGGAATCACATTAGCAATTATTACTGCACCAAAATATTTTTTTGTATTTTTATTATTTTTCTAAAAACTCTTGGAGGAGATAAAATATGTAAGATAATGAAAGAAACAGTAGGTCTGAAACACATAAACCTCACAAATTCTATTTGGCAAATTCAAGAAAGAAACATATTGTTCAGAATGAAAGAACAAGGCAAGGAAATGCCACCTTGAGAAGAAAGATTCTTAATGATGTCAGAAAAGTACTAGAAGAATGGAATTAGTTTTATACCTTAATCTTTAACTGTAATCCCAAAACTATCATTAACTGCTAATTCCAACTATCATTTTTCAAAAACATCCCAAAGATTTATCCAAATAAAATGTTTATTAAGGTAATATAATATCTGCTACCAAATATGTGATCTAAAGCCTGCCCACAGGTTTTATATTTAACTCAGAATTCTCTTTTTTGAAGATATACATGGCCCAAATTAGAATTTAAAAGTATCCCCTCTCAGACGAGATCACTTTTGAGTGTGCCACACTTTAGCATATTAAGATAGAAAACCATACAATAGAAGAGTCAAAAATGGTTAATCAAGAATTGGTATTCTATTTACTCCACATCTGACCTAGACAAGCCCTTGCAAAGAGAGACATGGATGATTGGCAGGAACCCCTAGTTCTAAAGGGGAGAGCACTTCACCAACAAAGCTCTTTTTCTGGGCTATAAAAATTATTTTTGAGTACTTGTTCTCCACTAAAAAACTAGTTTTTTCTGAGGTTAAAAGTTTCATAGGACATGTTACATCAATTTTTACTTGTACCCCAGACCCATTAACTACTGGTTAGCATCACTAGTAACTATGAAAAGTTCAAAGTGTTCAAAGCAGGGTATCAATAGCTTACATATGCCTGGAGACAACTGAGTTGCTGCAAAATAATGCACAGCATACAGTCTTTTGCCCTTCCATTCACTTCCAGTCTAGTCGTTTGATTTTTTAATCAATATTCTTATTGGATAGTATTCTCATACCGACACAGTGCTCCCAAATTATTTCATACCATCTCCCCAAACAAAAACAGATGTTGTCAATGGGAAGGTTTTCTACAATTCATCTTTTTAAGGATGTGGTATTTTGCCACTTTGTTGTAAACATGGACTTATTTTTATACAGTGTTACACAGTTTAGATGTTTAAAACTTAAATTGGCCTGATAAACAATGAATGAGAAAGAAAAACTCAAGTCATAGCAGAATCAAATTATTTCTTACCACCTTACTCAGTCTTCTCAACAAAGAAATGTGTTCCCTTCCTCACATTTTATAGGAAAGGAAAAAAGGAAAATGATGAGGAAAGGAAGCAGCCTGGAGTAAAAATAAACTATACTTAGGTTAATATTAATCTATTGTTTACGGTGATTCTGTATTTCAGAAATACCCTTCCCCAACTCTTTCACTCCCACCCTCAAAAGTTGAGTGGGGGGAAGCGGCTGTGGCTCAAGTGGTTGGGCTCCCGTTTACCATATGGGAGGCCCCGAGTTCGATTCCTGGGGCCTCCTGGTAAAGGCAAAGCCGGCCCAGGCAGCATGGTGAGCTGACAGCCCTGGTGGCACGGTGAGCTGACAGCCCGGGTGGCGCGGTGTGCTGATGGTCCGCACAGCACAATGAGCTGGTGCAGCAAGATGACGCAACAAAAGGGAGACAAGCAGACACAGAAAAACACACAGCAAATGAACACAGCAAGCACAAGGGGGTGATAAATAAATAAATATAATAAATCTTTAAAAAAAAAAAAAGTTGAGTGGGAAAGGTACAGTGTTATTCAGAGTTGATCACAACTCAAGATGGTCCAGGATTAACCAAACTGCAATATCTTCAACAAACATAGTGTTTCTTAAATATTTTCATTCCTTCAATGATGCATCAAACATTTCTTGAACTCATGTTCTAGTCACTGAGAATACTAGAGAAGTAAGAGGATAAAAGTAGCTTACAAAATAGTTAAATAAGCAATTACAATACAGTACAATGATAGAGGGGGTTGTTTGGTTGTCTTTCCAGAGAAAATTGTTACTGACATATGCTGAAGCAGCTGTTTGAGCTCTAGAACCAGATAAAACACTTGATCCTCACATGATAACATTCCAGAACATGGTGACTGACCTCTGACAAAGAAAGGAATAGAACTCATTTTCAGCCAATCAGAAGCCAACCAAACTTTTCATTCTTAGTGGAAGAATATAATACCAGATTAAACCACACAGGTGTTGGTTGAGAAGACATGGGTATTGAAACGGTGAGGTGGTCAGTTAACTTTGTTTTGGCTCCTAACAAAAAGGCTTTGGATTCACAAGGTACTTGGCAGTCCTCTACTAACAGCAGTGAGGTGATCTAGAGCTCCTCAATCTCAGCTAGAAAAACCCAGAACATACAAGAGATGGAGAAAAGAAAACTAAAGGTAAGAAAAAATAAAATTTCCAGTACTTTCCTCATGGTTTTCACTGGTAAATAAATATCTTTAAGCATCCTACAAGTTGAAAATCAAAATGGAGATACAGAGATAACCTCTGCTGGTCACTTATAAGTATGGATATTTTTAATGGGATTGGATGTACTTCAATCTTCTTTATCCGACCATTTGAAAAAAGGTACTTGACACATCTTTGTTTTATAACTCAGCATTAAGTATGATTTTTTTTTTTAATTCTCAGAAAATTGCTGTTGGATGCTTTAGTGAGCTTCCCTGAGGTTCTGAAGTAAACTGCCTCCACTACCTTAATAAACACCCATTTTCTTTAATGCTACAAATTACTATTGAATTACAATACTATCAATATATTAAGAAGCTCAGACTCGGTGACAAGCAATTGGATGAGTTAAGATTATGACCTGCTACTTCCATATTCAGTTTTTAATCAAATCAAACTTTACAGTACTTTATATCAGGTCCTGATTTTCAGCTTCAGTTCATGTCTTCAAGGAACTTCATGAATGTGAGCCATTTCCAGCGCAGGTACAGAGGAGAGAAAGCCTTAGCAATTCCAAGGAGACCAAAGAGACTTAAGGATATTCAAGAAAGTAACCAAGAAATCACTGAAGTGGGTTCTGCAGAAGTACCCACCTCTCAGAATAGCTGCTAACAAAATATATTACTTAAGGTCCATGTAATACTACCAAAACAAACAAACAAACAAACCAAAAAAACAGTTATTCAGGCTTTTAAGCAAAGGTTTCTTAACCTTTTTGGTTCCATGGACCCCTTTGCCAGTCAATTGAAAACCACAGACCCCTTATACTAAGTCCACACTATATTGTGTGGACTTATATTAAGTCCACACTATACTGTGTATTATTTAATAAATATATCACACCCACACCAACACGTCCCCACAAGAATAATGATTTTTTATTTCAATTCAAGCTCACGGACCCCTGGTTAAGAACCCCTGGCCTTAAGGGCTAATTTTTCCTGTGGTTTTCATCTTCATGGGTACATTTCAGAAGGCAATGGAGAGCAAGATAGAACCAAGAAGACAGTTCCTTCGCCTGCCTTCTTTTTCTCTTTCAAAGACAAAAATACTTTCAGTTATATACATAAAAAGTTGCCTGGGGCCTAAAGAACTGTGTTTTGCAATTTCAAAAGAGTGGGAGGTCCACAGTGTCCCAAATGTTACTTGGGCCCTGTACGAGGCCACAGGACCATCCTGGAGTGAGAACAGTGATCTAGCCCAAGCTTGGGAAAGTAGAAGCAGCTCCTCTGACCCAGCTTTTATAGGGACCCAAGGGGCAGTTGTTATCTTGACTTTGATACTGGTAAAAATAAAATTGTCCCATCATTCCAACAGCATTGTGGTCAAGAGATTACAGAGGTAGTCTGTTTAGGGCAGAAAAAACTGGTCCTAGGTGTCATTTGAACCCGGGTGCCAGTTGGGGCCAGTTAGTGGCATAAAAGGCCATTGGGCTTTCTAAGCTACTTCCTCTGGCTCTTGTATTTCCACAGATGGGCTTGAGGAGGCACTGGCAGGATGGTATGGCTAGGCCCATGGTGCTGAGAAAATGTCGGGCAGTTGGAAAACAGATGCTTCCTAACCACCCCACCTCTGGGGAATCCTCTCATTAGTCACAATTAAGTACCTGGAAGGAAAGAAAAAAGAAAAAAGAAAAAAAAAAAAAAAAAACCCACCAACATTACTGACACCTGTGAATTGGAAAAGAGAAAAAAAAAAAAAAAAACCCAGGAGTATTTGCGCGGTAGCTGTTTCTACTCCACCTCTCCACCTGCAGCTAAGCTCTCCTGAGCCCTCTGCTAGTGGTCAGCGGAGTGTGCCTCCTCAGACGTGACCTGCCATGGGAACTTGGTCCTGTCTTTAACTAGGTCAGGTCAAACCCTGGCTCTCACCTCAGCTCTGGTCATTTTGCCCATAATCAAACTTTCTAGAATACTATAAATGACACTGCCCTACTGTTGCTTGTTTGCACAGTTCTCAAAGTTTATGTATTATCCCCAGAAAGCTCTTGTCAAATGCACTTTACCCAGAGAATTAGCACAGTAATCCCATTAGCAAAAAATAATACGTTCATGATATGAGGAGGCCTGCACACTACCCCTACACCTCCTTCAAGGTGAAGAGGGGCCCCCAGAAATCCTATCCACCATCACTTCTCACGTCCACCATCTGCCTTGAACCCACTGGGACTTACATCATCAATCTTTTTTGATGTCAGGATCACATGAACCCCTAGACTGCTAGGTCTCCCCCTCCCCCGCACTGCAGTCCCCATACAGTTCTATACATACCCATTCCATCCCATGTCCCACCCCTCGTCAACTTTTAAAACCCCTTCACTCTGCCCTCTATAATTCATTGCCCACAATCCGCAAAATTCCCTGTATCTTCAAACTGTTCTCTAGATATTTCCTTCACCTTCTTGCTCTAATTAAACCAAATTCTTCCCTAAGGGCACTGCTTCCCCTGTAGCCTTCTCAAAAAATAGCAGTTTGTCTCCCATAGCCTCATACTGCTGTACCTGAAGTGAGGTTAGCATCCTTGTTCCTCACTTTTGCCTTTTGCATTTTAGACCATACTTCCTCCCTCCTCCCTAAACGCCCCAGCTTTGAACCTCATGGCATCAGATTTTAGCATACACTACCTCTCATCTACCAACCTCCAGCTCTTTGCCCTTCTTTCCCAATTATATTGGCTCCTGTTGTTTCTGTCACTCTCTCCAGTGCCTTTCCTGTCTTAATTCTTGAGGATTTCCACATACCTACCATGTAGGTAATCCTTCCAACCTCTCCCCTCACCCAGCCTCTCATTTTTTTTGGATTTCACTCCCTCAATGATCTTGTCCTCCACAAAACTCAGCTACTTTCCCAAAGTTATAACCATGTCTTTAGCCACTCTCTGATTTCCACTTTCTATCTTTCTAGCTTAGTCCCTCTATTGTTCTAACATCCCCCCTCCCCATCCACTGACCTTTTTACTGTCCCTCATTTCCTTGATGTTCACTCTCTTTCCTTTCCAATTTAAATTTCATAGTCAATCATTATAATCATGCCCAAGGCATATATACTTTTCTCCTTTGCCCCACGCTCAATTTGATAAAACCACAAGCCTGGGTAAATCCAACTCTCCACCTACTCTGGTCTGCATGGCTTGGAAAACATACACACACAACCAAGCCTACTGTTTCACTTAAATTGGTAACCACCAGACTCAAGTGAGCACTTGATACCGCCTAACACTTGTAACAAGCATCTTTAATACATTTACTCTCCAAATGCCCTAAACTATTTCACACCTCTCCCATCACTCCTCCTTCATTTCCTCCCCATCTTCATCCTTAGCCTATTAACTTGCCTCCTACTTCACTGAAAAAATTGAGGCAATCAGAAAAGAACTTCCAAAGCTTCCCAGCATCCCATCACCTACTTATAGATTTGTATCCATATACTCTGCTTTCCAACTTGTTACCACAGATCAACTATCCCTGCCCATTTAAAACCAATTCCTGCACTTGTCCACTGTATCCCATCCCCACTCATCTACTCGAGAATATTGCTCCAGCAATTCTCCCCTCTCTCACACATCAATTTTTACTCTCTACTGTTTCATTTCTATCAGCATACAAACATGGTATCATATCTCCCATCTTAAGTTTCTTGTCCTTATTTTCACTTTCTCTCCCATTTTCTGGCACCCCTTTGAAGCAAAACTTCCAAAAATTTGTCCGCACTTCCTGCCTTCTCCTATTCTCTCTTAAATGCACTCCAAATAGGTTTTTACCTACCACTCCATCAAAAAACTGTTGTTTTCAAGGACACCAATGATCTCCTCATTACTAAATCCATTAGTCAATTCCCAGTCCTTGTCTTACTTGATTTATCAGAATCTGACACAGATGATCACCCCCTCCACCATGAGACACATACAGCACTTGGTTTCCAGGGCACTAAATTCTCTTGGTTTTCCTCTTGTGCTTTCCCAGTCTTTTTGCTTGTTGTTCTTCTCCCCAACCTTTTAATTTGGTGTTCTTGGTCCTCTTATCTGTCTATACCCACTTCCTTGGTGATCTATGCAGTCCCATAGCTTTAAATATCATTTATATACCAAGTCCTAAATTTACATCTCTATTGTATGTATCTCTGCCAAATTCCAGACTCATATCTCTAACTCCCTCCCCATCATTTCTGCCTGGATGTCCAAAAGACATTTCGAACTCAGCATACCCCAAATTGAACTCCTTATCCTCCTCCAAAAAATCTCCATCCCCCTATCCCCCCATCTTGAATGATGGCATCTCCATTCTTCCAGTTGTTCAAGCCACTTTATTGTTCATGACTCTTCTCTTTAACACCCCACATCTAATATATCAGGAAGCCCTGTTGACTCTACCTTCAAATTATATCCATAATGTGACTTTTTTCTCCACTTCCTTTGCTATCACTCTTTTCTGAGCCACCATCATCTGTTGCTTGGATTACCGAACCAGCCTCGTAATGCTTCTTTCTGTATCTACTCTTGCCCCACAGCAACCAGAATGAACTTTTCAAAATGTACACCAGATTATGCTCCTCTTTTAACCAAGACCCTCCCAATGGCTTCCATATTAATAAGAGTAAAGGCCAAAGTTGTTTCAACAGCCTACAATGTCCTGCGGGATCTATGCCCATATTACCTAACTTCATCCTCTATCTCCTGGATTATACTGCTTCACCTTGCTAGTCCCCAAACATGATGGTTTTTCCCTAGCTTATGGCCTTTGCAGCAGTTGTTCCCTCTGCCTAGAATGCTTTTCCCTAGCATGTGTGGATTATTCCTTCACCTCCTTCAAGTCTTTCATTAACTGTTACCTTTTCCATGAGACTTACCATGACCCCCTTATTTAATATCATGCTACTTTTCTTTTTTTTTTTTTTCTATAGCATTTATTACCTAGCATTCAAGGCAATTTACTTATCATGTTTATTGTCTGTATCCCTGACAGACTGTAAGCTCTACTAGTATTAGAATAAGGATCTTTTTCTGTTGTATTAATAATATATCCCAAGCCCATAGAACAGTGTCTATCATATAGTAAGTGATCAATAAATACTTATTGAATGAATAAATTCCTGAGGCCAAACATCATAAAATGTGAATGGTAGAATATGAGTAGAGGTAGGCCTAGGGAGACACTAAATATTTTGTTGTATATTGGGGGAAATGAGTAAGGGATAGAGGGGATAATGAGAGATTTGACAAAGAATTAAAAGCAACTGCCTACCAATTAGCTTTTAGTCCTGGATGTAGTACAGCTGTCAGGAAAGCAGAGTAACAGCCTAAAATGGCAATATAACATTAGTTATAACAAAATTCCTGACCCCTCTGAGTCTCAGCTGTAAAATGGAAATAATACCTGTCCTATAGGATTGTTATGAGAAGGTAATATACACAAAACACCTAGCACAGTGACTGCTTCTCAGCGGGTGCCCAGAAATCTGGCTATTATTTATTCTTCAGATCCCAGTGTACTATTTTCTTTCTGAATTTATGGTGGCCTCTGACAGTGTAGGTATTTCCAAAACCAAAATTCAGCAAGAATTTCAAGTCTCTTACTGAATTTCACTATAAAAAAAAAAAAAGAATATAAAAAACTTCCACAAGATGGCACTGTGTCCCAGCCTGCTTTCCTACCTTTGGTGGGCTTGAAATATTGTATAACTGCATGGCTGATGCCCTCTGCTGGTTTGTTTTTGTTTTCCTTGTCCTTAAACTTTTGGCTTAGAAATTGTAAATGATGGTTCCATATGCCTCCTTGAATATGCTCAGTATGAATTCTTAAATCCACAATTTAAGCTGGCTGACTAAAGGGTTTCTCAAAAGTTTACAGTACTGACATAAACATAACGCTGACAGACATCAATATGGTCACAACACAGAGCCACAATGCACAAGGTACACGTTACCTACTTGCCAGCATCTGTATCTGTATAAGCTACCTACCCACTCTACTACAGATCAACTATCCCTGCCCGTCTAAAGCCAATCCCTCCACTTGTGCATAAGATTACATCTTCTCTCACCTACACAGGTCTGAGCTACTCTCAGATCCTTGCACAGCCTTCTAGCTACATGCCATCATCTGTCAACTGCATCATGGCATGAAATAAAGCAGAGCTGCCACCTTATAGCACCACCTCTCCTCAAATCCCTTCCATCCCACTACAATCCACTTTGGAGAAAAGGGCAAATCTACCTCCCCATTCCTCTTTCCTTGCTCTCACTTGCCATCACACTCTAGCTTTACCTTATAGGTAGCAGAGCTAAGGGGGAGGGGAGCATGACGGAGAAAGCTTCTAGGCCAGCAAATATTTGACATGTTAAGGTTATAATTCCAATACTACTGTAACCCTTTCCCTTCCCCTTCCCCCTGCCCCACCCCAACCACACAAACAATATTCTCTTGAAATCTAAATCATTATTTTACTTGCACCCTTTAAGTGTGGTTTAAATTTAAAAGACTGACTGAATCACTGAACATAAATGATGAGTAACTTTCCCAGTAACCATCACATTAGGTCATACCAGTCATTATCTAGGCCTGAATCCCTATGCCAGCAGCAACCCAAGGAAGCATGCTATAGGTGGGCCTCATTATCCTTCATAATAGCAACACTGAAGGGTTAGGGATTTCTTAACACTTTCTTACAAGTCAATTATGGCTTTTTTATTTGCAATTTTTCCAAAACCTTTTTGGAATCCATGCAACTTCTTGGAGTTACTTGCAGAGTGTATATAAAATTATATTTTCATTTGTCTTAAATTTACCCTACTCAAAATTTCAAAGGGGTTCTTCTCCTAAGAAGTCATGATTTGTAAATATGTCAACATTCACTTTCACTCTTAGCAATTTCATAGGCAGTGACTGTATCTCCTTTGAACCTTCTTTCCAGGATCTGATGTTCTATTCCCTAATCCATTTTTATAGGGGAATCTCCATTCCCTTTGTTTCCTATGGTTATCCTTCTGTGATCCACTTCAAATTCTACTATAACCTGGTTGTGGGGCAACCAATTCTGTACAAAGAATTCCAAG
Source organism: Tolypeutes matacus (assembly GCA_026826555.1). NCBI lineage: Eukaryota > Metazoa > Chordata > Mammalia > Cingulata > Chlamyphoridae > Tolypeutes > Tolypeutes matacus. The sequence continues at coordinate 11,344,742 of JAKSZT010054304.1, forward strand.
TACAAAGACACTAGGTTCTTTTTAGATCTCAATACTCTTCTAAAATTTTCCCAGAATCTTTAAATCAACATCCTCCAGAAGTGTATAATTCAAAGTACTCAGCACTGTCAAGCCTCATCCCCTCACTACAGCCCACCTACTCTGTGCTTCTTACCAGTACCAGGATGCATCATGCCCTGTGCACTTTGGCATATGTTCACTTGGGTTATAATATCCTTCTCACAGACACCATCATTTTTCTACTCAAATTAAATCTCCCCACCCTTAAGCCTCACACCCACACACAACTCACCATCCCCTGCCCACTCCACAGTGAACTTCTACAAACACTAAAATGAAAAGTCAGAACTTGGGTGACTCCAAACACTAGTCTGATAGGCAAGAGCTGAAAATGATAGCACAGATATATTAATGCATCCCAATAAGGAAATATTCTTGAAAGTGGTTCAAATGTGGGGAACTTTCTGCTCACCCACATGGATGTGGTTGCTATGCAAGTAAGGAAAATGTATTAAAATACAGAGAACAAAAAACCCAATTTTATACAACTCCATAGCACCTTCAACCACCACCATCTGACCCTGTTCCCCAAGTGGACTCTATAATGTGAGTCAGTTCTGGCCACTCTCAAGACATGAAAAGGCCAAACCCAACACAGGATGGTAGTAGGATACTTTGGGTTCCATCAGTCAGTCTCTGAGACACTTCTACCCCCATTGGCCAATGTCCTTGAGTATGCAAAAGTAGTCTAATTTACCTTAGACAGGGAAAACCACCATATTTATCATGAAATATAACATTCACCTGCCTAAACTCAAATAAGACAAACAAACGTGATGTGAGATGGCAGCTGAAGACACTAGTTCAAACTCCTATCCAAGACATTTTTGAGAAATCCGTTCAGAAATATAAAAAACATTACTTCTTAGGAGTACTACTGCCTGAGTGAAATTTGATTTGAAATCAATTTCTAGTGAGAAAGGGGCAGTCTAGGAACTTGCCCCAAATGAACTGCCTCATGAGGGACCAACTATATTCTGGGAGGCACCAGATGCATTTTGCACCTTGTCTCTGCCCTCTTCAAGTCTTCCTACATACCACACAACAATAATAGCTAACACTAATTCAGTCCTGTGCATCAGGCATTCTTCAAAGCACTTTGTACCTATTATCTCATCATCACAGTCCTAGAGGTAGATCTATTATTCCCACTTTACAGATAAAAGAACTGAGGCATAGAGCAGTTAAGTAACTAGCCCAAGATCCTTAGTCAAGCTGGATGGCACCCCATTGCCTACAGTATAAGCCCAAATTTTTGAGTATGCATAATTGTTACTCAAAATCCCTTGTTCCAACTTTACCCTCAAAACCCTAAATTCCTATCAAATTTTCCCCACCTTTGTGCCTGTGCTAACAGACATGGCACAGCAGTAATCACAGTTTTTAGGCAAATGTGGTTTTTGACCTGTATGAGGGTGCCTTTTATTTCAATTTGAGATGGAATTTTCAAGTCAGATTTTACATTAAAAACCAGATTTGCAGCTAGTGGAACTTCATTTAGAATTTTATTTGGAATTCCAAAGATCTGAAGCTAGGGCCAAATTCTGGACAGAAACAATTTCCTGGAGCAGTTGTCACTGTACAGACAACTCCCAGTGTTTGTAGTACTATACCACAAACACTCCCCAGTTTTTCATAGTACTATTAGTCACAAAGCCAGCCGGCTTCATTTGCTCTTATTATTGGCCCAGCCTTACCCTAAAACTATCATCTTTGGCCTATTTAAATCCCACCAATCCTCCCAGGCTAAGCTCAAATGCCACCTCCTCTATTAAGTACTTCCTATTTCAGACCCTGTAACTTCTAACAGCGTTTTGCCTGGGTATTATGACACAGCCCTCTCTCCCTTGTAGTGGGCTGTGTATGTACTTCAGTCTCCACTGGACTATAAGCAGGAAATGTAGTGCTTCTGTCTTGTTCCTCTTTATATTCCCCCACATCAGTACTTTAGCCTAATGACTGATAAATCTCCAACAAATGTTTGCTAAAATATATCTATAGATATACACAAATCTAAGCAGAAACCCTGAGTCGAGGTTAAGTGACCAACTATGTGATCTTGAGCAAATCAACTGGAAACAGCATCCATGGTTCTAGGATTTTAGTTCTAGATACATAATGGTAACTGCATTGCTGCTGGAAAAAGAAAAAGAGAAGTGATTTTATATATATACTTTTATTCTCTCTTTACTCTTCATGCCTCTTCTGTCTTCTGCTGTCAGAAAAATCACGAGACTTGATTGATGTGTTATTTTTTTTAATAAATAGAAACCACATCACTTCATTTGTTATAGCAAATAAGAAGCAATAATTCAAGAGGGCCCCCCAAACCTTTGTCATCCACAAAATAACAAGGATAAGGACCTTCCCCAACCAAGACTTCGGCTAACCTTTTCTTTTGATTTCTGCTCTCCCACCCACATCAGCATGATACTTCCAGAATGGAACTCTGCCTTCAGATCTTATTCTAGTTGGGAGGCTAGTCTATCAGCTTGCCTTAATTATGAAGTCTGGAAATTCCTAACTCAGCTGAGGAACCTGGACAAGTCTTCTTTGATTTCGGCCTCATCCCAAGGCCCATGAATGTTTTCTTTAAAAAGCTGCAGGCGAATGAGGTAGAAAGGGCAGAGACATGAGATGGAAACCAGCAGAAGGGCAAAGAGTATAGCTCCCACACCACTAATGGACAGCAGGCCTCCCAAGGCTGATAACGCAAAAAGGAGTGTGACCCCCACATAGCTGCGGGGAGTACATGCCTTCAGTTTCTTCTGCAACATGGGCCACAAGGCAAAAATCTGGATGGCAAATGTCACCATGATGAAGGCATGCAGGGACCGGGGCAGGCGTGAGGCCAGGCAGACCGAGGCAAAGATGGCCATGTTCAAAGACAGTGTGCTGGATACAATGGCAGCATTGGCACCATAGTCAAAGAAGATGAGGTGGCCTAACAGCATGAAGACTGACATTGCATAGATGGTGTCAGTGCTGACAGATTCTGTCAGGGTCTTCAGCACTGGTGAAAAACCATATGTAAAAGTAATGAAAACTAAGGCACTCTTCAGGTCAGCCCACCGGGTCCGCCCACTCTTCTTCCGCCCTTCACCTCCATCAATGAGATCAAACAAAGCATAGCCAATCAGTGAAGAAGCCAGGCCAGTCCCAAAAAGCCAGTGGGGGGCCAGAAGACCCTCATCCATGTACCACCAGATAACCACAAAAACACAGACACTGCACAGCTGCTGTATCACCACACTGGACTCAAACACCACAGCCCAATATTGGTACTTCCGGGCATAGATGTTTTTCCGGAGCTCTTCCAGAAACCGCCGATCCACATAGTTATCAGGGAAGGGTTGTCGTTCATACAAGACCTTCTGCCACCTGGCCTCCTTGGTGTTAGTTACTGGTTGGTCACACATTATCCTCCTCAAAGTCAGGCCAGTTCAATCTCCCTCACAGAAGTCCATGTGGTTCGTTTCTTTATGAAGTTTTGAAATAAGACCTCTCTGGAAATTCCATGCTGTGCTGTGGTTGATATTCTACCAACCTTCCCTTGCTTTCAACGGCAACAACCCAGACTAGGCTTGTAACAGATGAGTATGTTCTCTGAGACAGGACAATACAGCCAAGTTCCTAGAAAAAGAGAGACTATGAACCTATGAAATTGTTAAAGGCCAAGGATAAGATTGACTTAAAATCAAACCAACTCAGTTCACTAGAAGTCTAAACAAAATACATGTGGTGGCCATCTCATAATTATGGACATTAAAATAGAATTTCAGATTTTTAAATTATAATCCTTTGAATAATATTACTATTGTTAGTTACCACTTATTGAGTGCCCTACTATGCACTAGATGTCTTACCTTCTTTTATTTAATCTTGACCACCTTCCAAGTTAATATTAGCCCCACTACTAGTTAAAAACAAACAAACAAAAAACACCTGAGATTCCAATTGCTTAAGTAATTTTAGCCCAAGATAACAGTGGTAAATAGTGGAGCCAGAATTCAAACCAAAGTCTGATCCTAAAGCCTGTGCCTCTGTTTAAACCAGTTTCTAATTACTGGTTCACATACTTCTGAGGTCTATGGATGAGCTGCCTATATCTGCAATTTGTGCTTATTTCTAGGGATAAGAGCTATAACTTTTAGTGGGTTCTCAAAGGCATCCATTATTTAAAAAAAAATTTTTTTACAAAGTTACCAATGTGAAGACAACAGTAAACTGCACAATACAGAGGTATAGCGCTAAGGTTCATTTAGCCAAAACCAAACACTCAAAGACACTAACTAAAGGCTCTCAACCCATTAGCTGTGCTTAACATCTTTTAAAATGCTATCATCCTACTTAAAACCGCGAGTACTCTTGTGAGGGTCGAAGATGATAATCACCCCTTTTTCACAACGGGAAAACCGAGGGTCAAAAATACCAGAGTCATCCAGCATATCTGCGAAGAAAATTCTTACTGCCCGGTCTTTATTTCTTCCAAGGTGACCACGGTAGGTTTTGCTTCACAAGCCAGACACCCTGGGAGCTCCCCTTCACTGCAGCAGAGACCCTATCCCGGGCATCCCGCGACCGCCGCCGGGGCTGGAGGGTGAGCTGCGCCGAAAAGGGCAACGCGGTCCGCAGGGTCGGGGAAAGGACTGGGGCGGGAGTAGGCTGGCCCCAGGGGCGCCCTACCCACCCTCCCCAGCCTTGGGCCTGCGGGGGATGGCGGAGTTGAGGGTGGCCCGGGAATACTGACGCCCGCTCGGAACCCACCTGCCCGCGAGTTCTTTGGGGTGCGCGGCCAGGGAAGGGCGGCCGCCCGCCTCCTTCCCCATCCGGGGCGCCGGGGTCGCGATAGCGGCCGAGCACTTCCGGGTCCACCACTACCAGCGAGGTAAGAGCGCCCTTCCCCGCCGGGAGGGCCCGCCAGGGGGCTGCTGCCCCCTGCTGGCTGCTCGGAGGACCTCCCGGCTACTGTCCCACGGGCCTGCCGAAAGCGAAAAGCTAGCTGGGAGCCTGAGAAAGTAAATCCCCAACACTAAGTGGATGTGACATCGACAAACTGAGTGAGGGAAGCGGTTGTGGCTCAATCAGTAGGGCTCCCGTTTACCATATGGGAGGCCCTGGGAACCGAACCCGGGGCCTCCTGGTGAAGGCAAGCCCGCCCGCACGGCGTGGTTAGCTGACCCAGCGAGCACAAGCAGCAAGGGGGGGGATGAATGAATAAATAAAATCTTAAAAAAAAAAAAAAAAAAAAAAAACTGAGTGAGGCAGGAGAGAGCAGGGACAGAGGGTGGGCTGATACAAGAGAGATAATAACGGCTATTTTTATTGAGCTCCTATTAAGTCAGACCCTCAGCTGGAGACTTCCATGCCCCATGCGTTATTTCAACAGATACTCACTTAGTACCTACAGATATCAAGCACTGTTTTAGGTGCCCATGATACAGCAGTGGACGAAACAGAGGATAACTCCCGATCTCATGGAGCTTTCTATCTAGTGCACTCACCTTCAATATCATCGCTCTTTCAAAGAGGACATGGGGGCTCAGAGAGGTTGTGATTTGTCCAAGGTGATGCAGCTGGAAAGTGGATAAACTGAGATTAATACCCGGTTCTCTATAGCTTCAAAGTTTGGTTCTTTCAACTGATGAGGGGGAGGACCCTGTGGCTGCAAACATAGCTAGAGGCATGAAACAGGAAGTAGCTAATAGTCATGTGAGTTCAGAGAAATATTAGAAGATTCATAAACAGATTGAAGTAATACAAAAGCAAAACAATTTAGTACAACACAAAATACAGTGGTTCCAAAAGTCAGAATCCACTTACTAGCTGTATGACTCTGCAAATCACTCACTTTCTAAGCTTTGGTTTTGTCATCTGTAAAACAGAACCAATAGTATTTGCCCTTGAATACCTTATGGGGTGGTTACAAGGGTCAAATATGAAACATAAAAATGTTCTGTGAAGTGTTGAGTGCTGTATGAATGCAAAGCACAAGGGCTCTTAGCTTACATTGGTCAAGTGTTACAAATTCTGCAACATGATTTCTTTCCATTTCTCTAGGTTTCTGTTCCAAAATTTGGCAAGATTCCTTGGCTTAGTGAGGCCAGCCTCATAAACAAACCGTTACTGCTCAGCCTCCCCAAAAGGTAACAGCTCAGCCACTGTGAGAAAGGCTGATCCTCACAGAAGATGATTTCTTAAGGGGTGAGGGGTAATTATCAGGGGAGCACATCTGATGAGTTGAGAAACCCGAGTCAAGTGCTCAAAAAGCAGGATGGCCTGGCTTTCTCAAACAGAAATGAGCGCGGAGTCTAAGCCTGGCTTGGGGAGATGAGATCCCAAATAACCTCCATCTCTGCCACCTCTGCTCAGCTCCATAGGGGAATGTTGCTCTTGGACACTCTCTCAAAGCACATCCCGACCTTCCCTCCTTCCTCCTCCTCACCCCACATTTTCTCCTCTGCTTAGTTTGAAATTTTCAAAATTCAACCATCAAAAGTCTGTAGCAAAACAAAAGAGAAAAAAAGTCTGTAGCAGAACAAAAGACAAAAACAAAACAAAAAGAAAGTCTGTAGCCATGAATTCCAGTCTTATAGAATAACAGCTCCCTGCATTTGATCTTGAGGCAATCTCTTCTGAGTTCACCCTTCCAAACAAACTGCTATAAGGGCACATATTTCTGGTTTTCAAAATTAGAAGAAATAGTGTGTAGGGAGCATTTCAGTGCTGCCATTTGAAAAAACTGGCTCTCCTCATTCCCCTCCCTCCACTAATTTTAATGAAATGGTTGCTGGGTGTGGTGATGTGCCCCTGCTCTTGGACAAGGAAGTAAAAAGAAGGGTGGGTATGAGATTGTGTGGGGGCAAATGGAAAAACCAGGGAAGGCTGGGGAAAGAGCAAGCCAGGGAGGAAGGGGCAAGTTCACAGGCACATATAGACGAAAAGGGGCTGGCTCACTGGCATGTTGTGCTGCTTGCTAGGTAGGTTCTATTCTCTAACACAGGGCTTCTTAACACGGGGTCCATGAGCTTGAACTGAAATTCAAAAAAAACATTGTTCTTGTGTTGGTGTGAATGTGATATATTTATTAACTAATAAACCATATAGTGTGGATTTAGTAAGGGGTCCATGGTTTTTACCTGACTGGTAAAGGGGTCCGTGGAACAGAAAAGTTCAGAACCTGTGCTTTAAAAGGTGTTTTACCTCCTATTGGTAACCGTCAGGTACGCTCCTGCCCTTGGAAAAGTGACTCTCCCTGAGGAATATTCTGTTACTCCTTCTGCATCTCCACTTCAAAAACACATACCTTTGCTCTGTCTGATGTATCTTTTTAAAAACTACCTTCTTAGTAAGCAGTTATCCAGTTTGTTTGTTTTTTGTATTTTCCAAGCACCTTTCAAGTGTTTGTTGTTCTGTTCTGTGCATGTGTGTGCTTTTTAAAAAATAGCTTTTAATTTATCTAAACTCTACCTGTCTTAGTATAAAGCAGTCAGATGCTCAATAAACCCAAAAGTTTGTTTATAAAACGATAAGACAAGGTGATGCAGTTCTTATTAAGAGTAGTTAGCACATCAAGGAGCAGCAGGAGTAAAGCCAGTTTTGTATCTTTAATTGGGGGAGAGGGGCACAAAAACTTACATACTGTGAGGGGCAGGTAGATGGCATAATGAGCAAACCTGGCCATGGGGACTGCAGGGAATGGGAGACCACCACCCTGACAAAAGGGGACAGCTGGCACTCAGCCCCAGGCAATGCTGCCTGCAAGGACATGAGTCCAGTACCAGAAATGTTTTTTCTAATACCAGAAAGCTGGATTTTTATGTGAAATTGCTAGTATTTGACAACTAATAGGGTAACACCCCACCATCCTAGCTCACCCCCACACCCATTACACCTGTTCCTCCAGCCAGGAACATTCATCCCTGTGCATGGCCACCTTGCCCCCAGCTCACCTGTAATCTAATTATATAAGCCTGTGGTAAGGGGTGGGGATAGGGGGAGGAGGGCATGGCTTGAGAAGGGCAGGCCCAGAGCACGACTAGGCATCCTCAGCACCTCTCCACATTCACAGCCAAGTAGTGGAGTGTCAGTGTGGACAGTCCATAGACAGCCAGCTGGCAAGGAAGGAGGTCGCTTTCTCTCCAGCCAGCCATGCCTGATCTAGTCAGAAGGAGAAATTACCTAAGGTGGGCAGTGAAGCTCTACTCATTTCCACACTCGGGAGAATTGGAGTGGCTATCTCAACTCTTGTTAAGAGAAATGGAGCTTACCTACCTCACAAGAATCCTAAGAAAAAAAACTGGACAGGGCCTGTGATGACAGGAGGATAAGATAGGAATACAGAGTCTTTGAAAGGATGGCTTTTTAAGTATCAGTTGTTCTTTAGGATTAGAAACTTCTCACCTGGCCAAAGCTCTGGGTTCCAGGCTATTTATTTTTTGGCAGCACCCTTTTCTGAGTCCCTGGCCTTAGGGGGAAAAAAAGTTCTAAATGTGCTTCAAGTATCACTTAGCTTTGGGCAACCAGTTGTAACTCAGAACATACCTGTAGAGGTTGGAGGAGAGGAGACACAGCACTGATGGTCAGTGCCTGGTACTGACTCACACTGGCCTGTCAGCTCCACCTCCTTCAAGAAGGTTCTCTCAGGTTGGCCTTTGTGAAGCCACACTCATTGCCAATCTTCAAAGCCCCTTTGGCTCACACCGAGGTCCTCTTTGTTTGAAAATATTTTTGCAGCTGTTGTAAACTGGCCTTCTGGGCTCTCCCAGTCAGGATTTGGGTGACAGGTCCCAGCAGCCTATTCCTATATCAAGAACAAAGGCAATGACGGAACTCAGGTCAGAACCTACTCTGCCCGGTCTCCCTAGGAAAATGGAAAAATAAATGCCTCCTGAACATCAAACTCCCTTCACATGCCTTTGTTATGAACAATGGACAATGAAATCTTTTCACATTAGAGAGGAAAGGTGTTCTTGGCAAAACTGCCGGCCTTCCGAGTTTTCATTTCCTTGGGGCCGGGGCATGGCCTGCGCTGAGCACACAGGCAGCTGATGGTCGCCAGCCCCACACGCCGTGTCCACTCATACTGTGATGACTCACCACAGTAAATGAGGCAGGCCATAGGCAGGTCACCCGAGGAGAGAACGGATGCTGTCCCTGCAGCATCTCTGCTTCACTAGCTCACTGGAAGATAGAATGTTTCAAGATGAAAAGAATAGAGGGAGGGAGAAAAAGATGTGTGGTGGAAGGAAATGGGCAAATTGTTTCAGAGTGCAGGGACACGAACCCCAAGCAAGCAGGGCAGGCATGAGAGGAAGGGCGTGTTAAAGACACCAGTAATTTCTACACAGTCACTTTCAGAAGGAGATCTGGGATGCATTCACCCATTAGACATCTGCTTTTATGACCTTTCTTTTCCAGACCTTCTTCATATGTCTCTGACACTCCATTGGTTAGTTTGAAACAAAAAGAGAGCAACCAATGGGATTCAGGGGGCAAAGCCATCTTTTAGGAACTCCTTTATGGCCTAGGCCCTCCAGGATGGACAGCAGGTGGGTGGGGCTGGGAGAAGCACCTAAGGATATTCTTTGTGTTCTTTCTGAAACAGCCAAGGACCTGGCTCCTCAAATCAGGGAGTGGGGCTCTAACTTTCTCTTGTTTTGCTTACCCAGAACTCCTCAGTCCTCTGCCACTTTTCTGGTTTCATCCAAGAATGTGGATTTACCAATTTTGTTTCAAGTTCCAGATGTCTTATCTAAGGTACTCAATTTTTTTTTTTTAATGGAAATGAAACCACCTGGGGTTGTAGGATGACACAGAATGTGAATACAAAGGCATTTCCTAAAAACAGTGCTGTGCCTCACAGGCACATCATCAGTGTTCAATAAATATCTGTTGAATGAAATGACAGCTCACCATGTCTCAAGAGCCTTAGGACCCCAGTCCACTAGAACTAAGAATAAAGGCATAAGTTTAGAATCATAAAAAGGAAAATAAAATAAAATAAAAATATTGAGGAATCTGCCCTGAGATCTTCAGGACTGCTTCTCAAGCCTGTGACCCAACCAACACAGTTTCTGGATTTTCCCCAAATGAATTACTTATGCCTCCCACCTATGTCCCACTACGACTAAGGGATTTAAAATTAAAAATGCCTCATCTCCCTCCCACTTCAAAGAATGTATAAGAGGATCTTGACATATTGACGGAATCAACCATGTCTGGATGCTTGGTGATACTCAGTGACACTGTGTGCCGGACAGAGGCTTCACCTACCTTGGGCTGTTTGTGCAGCCAGCATCCCCCTGAGGGGAACAAAGAGAGACAACCCTGGGGATATGAGGGCTGAAAAATCACCTATCCCTCACAGGGCTGTTGTAGGCAGTAACTGACATGGTGTTCCTAAAGCACCTGGACCCACTGTGGGAGAGCTCAGTGAGCGTGAGCCACAATCGTTAGGAGCCCTGAGATCAGGCAATAATGCTTATTGAGACCTTTTTATCTACTTTAGTAGAAATACAGAGATGAGTAAGTCACAGTTGCAGCCTACACAAATGAGTGGGCAGACAGGACACGGACACAACAGCAGAATAAGTCTCGTAGAGAGAGGCAAAGTACTTGGAGAGGAGGAGGGAGGAAAAGGTCACCTCCGGGCTCGGGGAGGAATGGAGCAAGGGTGATTCTAGAAGGAAGTGGCATCTGCACTGGATCTTGAAGATATTCTCACAAGTGGAGGGAATAGCCAGGAGAGGTGGGAGAGCTGAGGACTCTCAGGTAGAGGGAAGAGTATCAGCAAAGACACCAAGACTGAAAGTGCAGGGCATGTCTGAAGAACATCAAGGAATCAGGCAGACAGGAGCGTGGGCGTATGCAGAAGGGAAGCAAGGAGATGGGTGGGCCCAGCTCGAGCACGGAGAGCTAGAAAGGCCTAGAGCATGAGGAGACAGTCCAGGTTTTCCAGCTGAGGAGAGTCACCTCCCTAACCCCCCTAGCACCTGATGAGGCAAGCAGCTAACCACTGTGGCCGCCAGGACACTCACTGAGGGGAGGTGTGGATTGGCCAGGCAATTGCTACAGACTGATAAGGAGCCTTCCAGGCACCGAGTTTCCCCGAATTTCCTGTGAGACAGGCTGTCTGCTTCCTCCGGGCACCTCCTTGTCCTCGGGTGGTTATGGGTCTCAGTGCACCGTGGCATTCTAGGCACAAAGGCTCTAGTCACAGCCTGGTGGGCCGGTGGGTGGGAGAGGTATGCGGTATAATCACCAGGAGAAGAACAAGAGGCTCCCAGCAGGGCTTAGCGTTTCTTGGCTGCAGTATTCACTGCTTGCCACCAGATGTCAGCCAGGAGCAATGACGTCCCTCAATTTGGCCAATGGGCTGTGCTGAAGGCCAGTCTCAGGGCAGACCCATGAGAAGAGACAACTACGTTGTTCCTACTGGGAGGGGAAAGCACAGCTACCTCACCCTCACCCTGCCTAGGACTGACCAAGGCTCTTGTGTTTTTGAGCCTCAGCCAGTAGTGTGAGAGAAAGAGGGGCCCTCATAGATTGGAGGCAAGTAGAGAACCTCTGGCCCTTGCCGTCTTGGTGACACCTGGCAGTACCTCAAGTCAGACCCTTGCCTGTCACACAGACCTCCTCAAATTTGACTAGCCCTCAGAGTCTGCTGCGAGCATGAAGCTGTGCCCATGGATACTGTGAGGTTCACATGGGCTCGGATGGAAGCTCCTTCTTTCTGGAAAGAGACTATGCTGTGTCAGAGGAATGGGATGCACCCCAGATGTGCTATCTCTTAAATCAGGGACCTGTCAAGAGGCTGCTGTTGGCCCTGCAGCCAGCCAGAGGCCCTGGATCCTGAGCAGAGGAGCAAAGTTCCTGCCACCTGGCTCCACTCCTCCTCATCACAGGCCAAAGGGCAGAACTTTGAACATCCACATTCCAGATGACACTCCTCCCCTGCCCAGGTAGATGCAGGTATAGGTGTGTCCAGAGCAGTACTCCTTAATGAGTCGATAGAGAGGCAGAGAGAAACAGAGGCAGTGAAACAGAAGCCCGGAGAGACACAGAGTGGAAGGGGGGCAAAAAACACAGAAAGGGAAACAGAAAAGGAGAGGCAAAGCTAACAGAGAAGAAAAATTAAAAATGAAGACAAAGAAATAAAGCCTAAACATTTCCTCCATTTAAATATCTACTATGTTGAGGCTTCTTTAGTAGGCATGGCTTTCACTTGCAATTTTCAGTCGTCAACTTGTGACTCCCCAAGTTTTGGTGAAATAGGAAAGTGTATCATAATAAATGGATAATTGAGGCCAAGAGGTGACTTACTCAGAGATCCATAGCAAGGCAAAAGCAGATATGTGGGGGTAATCTGGCAAGCTGCTGCTGCAGGCCCTAAAAATGTCTTTCTCCACTACTGAAAGTGAGAGTGTGAATTACAAATTATAAAATGTCACCCCACCCTCTCTGATTCCGATCTCCACTTTCCTCTCCACCCTCTTTGAAATGGGCTTCTTGTTCCAGTCTGTTTTGGTTTGCTAAGTGCTGCCAGAGCAATATACCAGAAATGATTTGGCTTCTACAATGGGAATTTATTAGGTGAAAAGCTTACAGTGTCCAAATCAAGGCATCAGAGATGCTTTCTCGCCAAGCTGTAGCTGTAGGTGATCAGGCACACGGCATGGCACAATGGCCATGTCAGCTCATCTCTCCCCTCTCCTCTGGGCTTCATTGCTTTCAGCTTCTGTCTAAAGTGGCTTCTTCTCAGCTTCTGGCTCCCAGGACCTTCTCTCTGTGTGTTTTTGGGTTCCTCTCTGTCTCTGCGGCTTGCTTTCTGTTTCTGTGGTTTTTTATTTCTCTGTTTATAAAGGACTCTAGGAAGAGACTTAAGACCCACCCTAGGTCATGCCCTACTGAAGTGATCTAATCAAAAGGAAGGTCCCTTGACTAAATGTAATCAAAAGGTCCCATCTACAATAGGTTTACCTGCACAGGAATGGATTAGTTGTTTTTTGTTGTTGTTGGTTTGTTTGTTTTTAAGAGGTACTGGGGATTGAGCCCAGGATCTCATACATGGGAAGCAGGCACTCAACTACTGAGCCACATCCAACTCCCCAGTGAGAGTTGGGGTTTTTCATTTGTTTGTTTGTTTTAAGGAGGAAATGGGGATCAAACCAAGACCTCACACATGGGAAGCAGACACTCAACCATTTGAGCTACATCTGCTCCCTGGATTAGTTTTAAGAACAGGATTTTCTGGGGTCCACAAAAGACTCAAACTGCCACACAGTCTAATGAGTCAGCATAAAGATGAGAATACTATTTATTTTGTTTTCAGCAGACCTGTGGCAAAAACCCTGGCTAAAAAGATTGTGCAGTAATGGAGACAGATGGGAAAATGTGTAGGATGGCGACTGCCAGTTTGGTCACCACCAAGAACTCTTTTTCTCTCATTAACTTTACATTCTGAAAGCTGTGACCACTGGCAACTACCTTAAATACACCTGACATTTTCCAGTTTATATTCATCAAGCACATATAACTACAAATATGTTTAAAAGAGAGTGGAAATAAATATCACTGACCTAGAATAGTCATGGCAATGAAAATGAAGTTTAATAAGTCTGCTTGGTCAGTACCTGGCTATCTTTTGTTTTGTGTATATTTGAAATTTTCCCTAATGAACAATAATAGCATTTTAAAAACTATATTCATCTTTATTCTTCCATTGAGATGGCTGCTATTTTCAGATAGCAAGAAAATGTATAATCATAGGGTTTTGGGAATGAGATACTGAAAATAGTGCCCTGACCACTACTTTTTGGACTCTAAGGGGCATAAGAATCATTATGCCCTCGTATGGATGCTAAGATTTTACTCTTCCCCTGAGGAAAGGTAGACTTTCTTAGACAATTTTATTCAAAGAACGTTCTGTCTCACTGAAAGTAAAAGATGGTGCTGTCGGACAAATATCAACCTTTCTGAGCCACAATTTCCCTACTGAGTTAATTGGAAGAATTGCACTAGGTGACCTGTGAGGTCTCTCTCAGTTCAGGGAGGACAAAGGGGAAAAGGAATAGAGGTGTCAAAGGTCAAGAAGAGCAGAGGCAAATTTGTCAGTGCTCCTCAAATCATGCTTGACACCTATTTATTTTCAGGTTCCTCAAATTCTTTTATTGTAACAATGCTATTTTTTATTTTTTTAAGTTAGAGAAGTTTTAGATCTGCAGAAAAATCATGTAAAAACACACAATTTCCATATACTGCCCCCCTCCCCCCATTATTTACGTTTTGCATTAGTGTGGCACCTTTGTTAAATAGATGAAAGAATATTATATTTGTACTAGTAACTATAGTCCATAATTTACATTCGGTGCATTTTTTCCCTTATACTGCTCTATTACTAACACCTTGCATTACTGCTGTACATTTGTTATAATTCATGAAAGAACGTTTTTATATTTGTACATAGTCCCGTTGTTTACAAGAGGGTTCACTGTGTTGTACAGTCCTATGCTTTATCTTTAATTTTTGTTTTAGTAAAATACATACAACCTAAAATTTCCCTCTTAACCACATTCACCTATATAATTCAGTGCTATTAAATACACTTATGTTGTGCTACCATCACCACCACCCATTTAAAAAACTTTACAATCAACCCAATTAGAAATTCTGTATAAATTAAGCATTAATGCCCCTTCCCTACCCCCATCCCAGCCCCTAGTAACCTATTTTCTAGATTCTAACTCTATGAGTTTGCTTATTATAATTGTTTCTTCTCAGTGAGTCCATACAATATTTGTCCTTTTGTGCCTGGCTTATTTCACTCAACATAATATCTTCAAAGTTCATCCATGTTGTCACATGCATCAGAACTTCATTCCTCTGTTAATGCTGAATAATATGCCATTGTATGTATTTATCACATTTTGTTTATCCATTCATCAGTTGATGGACACTTGGGTTGCTTCCTTCTTTTGGCAATTATGAAAAATGCTGCGATGAACATCTGTGTGCAAATATCTGTTCAAGTCTCTACTTTCAGTTCTGCTGGGTATAACCCTAGTAGTGGGACCGCCGGGTTTTATAGTAATTCTATACTTAGCTTCCTAAGGAATGTCCAAACTATCTTCGACAGTGCCTGTACCATTTTACACGAGTGTTGCTATTTCTCCACATCCTCCCCAACACCTGTAATTTCCTTTTGTTGTTTTTGTTGCTTTTTAACTGTAGCCATTCTAGTAGATGTGAAATTATATCTCATTGTGGTTTTCATTTGCATTTCCCAAATAGCTAATGATGTTGAGCATCTTTTCATGTGCTTTTTAACCATTTGTATATCCTCTTTGGAAAAATGTCCATTCAAGTGCCCATTTTTATATTAGGTTGTTTGTTCTTGTACTGTTAAGTTGTGGGGTTTTTAAATATATTCTGTATATTAAACCCTTATCAGGTATGTGGTTGCCAAATATTTTCTCCCATTGAACATGTTGTCTTTTCACTTCTGTGATTAAATCATTTCATGTACAAATGTTTTTAATTTTGATGAGTTCCCATTTATCAATTTACCTGGCTTGTACCTAGGATGTAAAGTCTAAAAAACCATTGCTAACACCAGATCCTGAACAGTCCTTTACATTCTTAGGTAAATTTATTCCTAGATATTTGATTCTTTCAGTTGCTATTCTAAATGGAAATTTTTCTTGATTTCCTTTGCAAATTGATCATTACTAGTCTATAGATACACTACTCACTTTTGCATGTTGATCTTGTACCCTGACACTTTGCTGGATTCATTTATTAGCTCTAGGAGCTTTGTTGTAGTTTTTCAGAACTTTCTATATATAGGATCATGTCATCTACAAATAATGAAAGTTTTACTTCTTGTTTTTCAATTTGGATGCCTTTTATTTCTTTTCCTTGCCTAACTGCCCTGGCTAGAACTTCCAGTACAATGTTGAATAAGAGTGGTGACAGTAGGCATACTTGTCTTGTCCCAGATATTAAAGGTAAAGCTTCCAGTCTTTCACCATTGAGCATGATGTTAGATGTGGGTTTTTCATATATGTCCTTTATCTTGTTGTGGGAGTGTCCTTCTATTCCTATTTTTCTAAGTGTTTTTATCAAGAAAGGATGATGGATTTTGGTCAAATGCCTTTTCTGTGTCAATTCGGATGATCAGGTGGTTTTTTTCCCCTCATTTTGTTAATGTAGTGTATTCATTAATTGATATTCTTATGTTGAAACACCCTTGCATACCTGGGATAAAACCCACTTGGTCATGATATATAATCCTTTTAATGTGCTGTTGTTTTCAATTTGCAAGTATTTTGTTGAGGATTATTGCATCTATATTCATAAGAAAAATTGGTTTGAAATTTTCTTTTCTTGTCATATCTTTATCTGGCTTTGGTATTAGGGTGATGTTGGCCTCATAGAATGAGTTAGGGAGTGTTCCTTCTTCAATTTTTTTGGAAGAGTTTGAGCAGGAGTGGTTTTTTGGGTTTTTTTAAAGAAAATTTAGATTACATAAATGTTACATTGAAAATATAGGAGATTCCCATATACCCCACCCCTTCCCCTACCACACTTTCCCCCATTAATAACATCTTTCATTACTAAGAATGGTATTAATTCATCTTGGAGTGATTAGTAGAATTCACCTGTGAAGCCATCTGGTCCTGGGCTTTTCTGTGTTGGGAGGTTTTTGATGCCTGAATCAATTTCTTTTCTTGTATTTGGTCTGTTGAAGTCTTCTATTTCTTCTGGAGTAAATGTAGGTTGCTTGTGTGTTTCTTGGAATTTGTCCATTTCATCTACATTGTCTAATTTGTTGGTAAACAGTTGTTCATAGTATCCCCTTATGATCCTTTTTATTTCTGCGGGGTAAGTAGTAATGTCCCCCTCTCATTTCTGATTTTATTTCATTGGTCTGCTCTATTTTTCTCTTTGTCAGTCTAGCTAAGGGTTTGTCAAATTTATTGATCTTTTCAAAGAACCAACTTTTGGTTTTGTTAATTCTCTCTGTTTAGAGTATTTCTGCTCTAATATTTGTTATTTCTTTCCTTCTGCTTACTTTAAGTTTAGTTTGCTCTTCTTTTTCTAATCCTTTTATTTTAGCTCTCTCTTCTTTTTTAATGTAATCATTTAGGGCAATAGATTTCCCTCTGAGCACTGCTTTCACTGCATCCTATAAGTTGTTTTTTTTTTACATTTGGAATGTATTTATGCAAATTTTATTGAAATTTACTGTAAATAAAGGTTTTTCTCAGTGGTCTAGAAAGCCAGCTTGAATGACACTCAGTTTTTATTGAACGGGGACGGATCCCTTCCACTTATTGCAGAAACTTGGTAGCTTTGAGAAAAACAATGTAACAGTCCATGTGAAGATTTGTCTGAAAGATCAGTCCCTATTTTAGTGGCTCAGTATCACAAAGTTCCCTCCCCGCTCCCCTGCTGTTGCTTCTGTGATGCTATGAAGGATGAACAGTTAATTTCTTGACTGACTATTCAGAACACTTCAATGTTTAACAGCTGGGCTGTTCAGAGTGAACTCAATGAGAGGCCATAACTTCCTAAGCCTTTTGAGTGGGTGGCTTTGGTAGCTACGCTAAAAGAAAAAAGTAGCTCTTGATTAATCAGGACAATAAGGGCTAGTGTGTGGCTGATGACCAGCTCTACCAGCTTTGTCATTTTCCTCCCAGAGATGCCCACAGGGACCATCATACCAGACACTCACCCAGCACTGCCAACTCACTTCGAGGATCCCTAACTAAACTCCAAATATGTGGTGCCTGGCAATGGGGAAGTGAGTTAAAAGAAACCTCAAGAAGTGAAGCTGATAAGAAAGTGATGTTTAATGCATTTCAAAATAAACCCTATCCACACGGTAAAAACCTCAGGGTAAGGCTAAAAATCAAGTGTCGGTCAGTTTCAGGGGTCAAGCAGAGACAGAAAATGCAAATCCCGGTTGTTCCTAGATTACTCAGGTCTTGAGCTGAAAGCAAAACCACCTAGCTTACACTGCTGGCTGCAGTGCAGGAGAGGTAGAAAGCTTGTAAGTTCCGAAGGGCAAGGGGAATGGGCCAAAAACCTCAGCCTTTTCTAACTCTTGCCCCTACACTTTCACATCCTGTGAGCCTCCTAGATTGGAAAGTAAACCTTCTCCAGCTTCCAATCCGTGGAACTTATGTCTTCCTTTCTTGAGCTGATTTCAGTGCCTGGACCAACCTGGCCCCCCACCCTACCTCCTGCCCACCAGGCCTGCAGGGCCTCTGCTGATCCCCCCTTTAACTGTCATACCACCCACTTCCCCACGGGGACACCCCCAGCGAGGGGCCAGAGGCATTTTCCTCTCCTGAACTGAAAGCCCAGCTGCTTTCCAAGGGTTCCCAAGTAGCCCACCTGTGGTATTTTAACTGCCTAATTAGCTACCCGTCCTCCCTGCCCAAGCTATGACTTAATGTTTGACCCCCTACTTGGGTGTACACTGCTGAAATACAGCTCCCCTTGGGGTTCTGAAAGGTAGATTAGTTCAACATGCTTTTTAGAGGAGACTTGGATGAGGCTGGAGGAGATGCCTTCAGCACTGAGATGACCTGCTGAGGAAACAGTGTCAATACCCTATAGGTGGGTAGTAATCCAAGAGGGAAGGAAGGTAACTTGTGAAAAGGGAAGAGGAAAGGAAAGAAAAACCACTTGAGGATCTCCTCCCCTTCTCTTCTAATGCAGAAAATATTAAATACAAAAGAAAAAACCCACAACTTTCTCTTCTGGAACAACTGGATTTCACATGAAAAGTAGCCACCATGGGCTCTGGTGTTTCTCTGAGGACCAAGTGATGACAGTGAAACCTGTTGGGGCTGGGGGACGGGACAGTACTTGGCATGCTTGAGACTAAAGGGACAAGAACTGCTCTGCTACTAGGATGCCTGGCAGCCCTCAGGACACATGCCCTGATGTGGCCTTCACCAGCTCCCAAGTACCTTCAGTGGCTTCATTGCAATAATTCCACTATCCACAGAAAGTGGCACTTCACAACCAACTCTTCCTAGAGAAAGGAGAGAGAAGCATGATTCTTCTTCTGTCCAGAACTAACCAGGCAGAAATCACCAAAATGCCCCAACTGGTTAGTCGTGGGACTGAAGACTGACATTTCACTTCCTTGACACATATATATATATATATATGTCTTTGTACTAATGACCCCTGCCAAGTGCAGCTTGGGCCTTCCAAGTTTAAGATCCGCCTCCATCCTAACTCAGCTCATCATTAGTACTGTTCTCATCAAACTGGTTCCATGTGCTCTAGATGATAATTTTTTTAAATCAGTGAAAACGTATAAGCACATGCTTTGAGGGGCCTATTTATAGTTCACAGGTTTTTAGTTCACGCATTACAGTAGTAGCTCCATCAAAAACAGGCTCAGAGGGAATGGATGTAGCGCCTGCTTCTCATGTACGAGGTCTGGAATTCAGTCTCTGGTACCTCCCCAAAACAGGCTCAGCTAAACATTCAAGTAACAAAAGCACTATGGGGCCAGGAGCCCCTGCAGGGTCAGCCTGTTCTTTGCCTGCAATGGGCAGCCCCCACCAGGGGACCAAGGGGGTGCCCAGGGCCACCAAGTCCAAGCTCAGGAACCCAAAAGTCCGTGCATGCAATGATGAAGCCCACTGAGGCCATGCCAGTGAGTATCAACTCCTCCTCTCAGCCAACAGCGTGCCTGTGTGGGCTTATCCCTCAGGTGACTCTTGGCTGGCTGCAAACAGGAGTCCTTGCATCCCTGCTCAGCCATGGAACTGGGCTGGTAAGGGTCACCTTGGCCTTTCTTCCCACACATGGTCCCTTGGCTGAATACTACACCAGCAGGAAGGGCTCCTTGGTCTCGCCATCCCCCATGACGCCCCTGCCCTCAGACTGGCCGATGTGCTGGAGTCACAGGTAGCACCAGCAGCCCAGGAATCAGGGCCCCCAGGGCAGTGATGGTGATAAGGATGACTATGACCGTGACCACTCCCTTGGTGGGGCTGTGGTCCATAATAGACATGGTCAGCTCTTGGGGAGGGGGTGTGGTTTCCATGGCAGGAAGTGCTTGGGGGTGGCTGGCTCAATGGGGCTGGAACTCAGGCTGGACAGGAAAATCCATGGCACTGTTTGCAGCCTGTCGGATCACCTCAGGCAGTCCAGAGGCAGGTGGACCACCCACCCCATAATTTTGATATGTTGTGTTCTCATTTTCATGCGTCTCAAGTTGTTTACTGATTTTCCTTGCAATTTCTTTTTTGACCCACTAATTGTTTAAGAGTATGTTATTTAATTTACATACATTTGTGGAATTTCCAGTTCTCAGCCTGTTATTGATTTCCAGCTTCATTCCATTTTGATCAGAGAAGATGCTTTGTATAATTTCAATCTTTTAAAATTTATTGAGACTTGTTTTGTGACCCAACATGTGGTCAATCCTGGAGAATAGTTCATGTGCACTTGAGAAGAATGTATAACCTGCTATATTGGAGTGCAATGTCTTGTGTGTATGTCAGTTAGGTCTTGTTCACTTAACATATTATTCAAGTTCTCTTTTTCCTTATTGATCTCATGTCTAGATGGTCTATCGATTGATGAGAGTGGAGTATTATTGAAGTGTCCAGCTATTATTGTAGAGGTTTCTATTTCTATCCTTCAATTTTGCCAGTGTTTGCCTCATTTATTTTGGAGCACTATAGTTAGGCACATAAATATTTGATTGTCATTTCTTCTCGGTGGAATCTCCTTTTATTAATATATAGTGTCCTTCTTGTAACAGCTTTTGACTTAAAGTCTAATTTGTCTGATATTAGTATTGCTCCCCCCGTTCTTTTTTTTTTTTTCTTTTTTCTTTATTTTTATTTTTATTTATTTTCTTTCTTTTTTAAGGATTTATTTATTTATTTAATTTTATCCATTTTTACACCCCTTCCCCCTCCCCCCCCGTTTTTGCTGTTTCTGTGTCCATTCGCTGGGCAACTCTGTGTCCATTTTCTGCCCTCTCTTCTCATCCTTCTCCTCCTGTCTTCACTGGGATTCAATCCTTGGAATCTCTGATGTAGGAGAGAGGCATCCTGCCCGCGCAACCTTAGTTGCTGGTTTTTCGGTGCGTCTCATCTTGCCTCTCCCTTGTGTCACTCTCCTATTATGTCATCATCTTGCTGTGTGGCTCGCGGGAACTGGTGGTGCGCCCGCGCACGGGGCCTGGCGGCCCACGCACCTTCTATATATTTTTTAAATTTTTACCAGGAGGTCCCGGGGATCGAACCCAGGTCCCTCCATATGGGAGATGGACGCCAACCAGATATAGCCCCCTGCTATATCTCTTAAGGTTGACCAGAGATACCTAGAGTTACAGTCTTTTCCCATACAGGATGGACATATAATAAATCAGGCTTAGTTTATCACCAGCATTCTAAAAACCAGACCTAGGGAGGAAAACGAGGTCTGGGGACACATGCATGGTTTCTAATATAGCGAACCCCCCGTTCTTTTGTAGTTACAATTTGCATGGAATATATTTTTCTGTACTTTAACTTTCAACATATTTGTGCCTTTAGGTTTAAGGTGAGTCTCTTGTAAACAATATATAGTTGGATCATGCTTTTTTATCCATTCTGCCAATCTGTGTCTTTTGATTGGGGAGTTTAATCCATTAACATTCAGTGTTACTACTGTAAAAGCAGTACTTACTTCAGCCATTTTGTCCTATGGTTTTTATTTGTCATATCTGTTTTGTTTGTTTGTTTGTTTTTGGTCTCTCTTTTCCTTTATTGCAACCTCCTTTTCTGTATAGTTGACCTTTTGGGATGTATCAGGCTGATCACTTTCTCAGTTGTTTCTGTACATATTTTAAATGTTTTCTTTGTGATTACCCTGGGTTTTGTATTACACAACCACAACCACCTCTATAAGCTACTAATTTGAAAGGATACCATTTTAACTTCACTAGCATACATATTCTCTGCTCCCATAGTTTTGTTTCCCCTCTTTATGTTGTTTTTGTCCCATATTACTTCTTTATATTTTGTCTGTCCATTATCAGGAAATATGCCTTTTTCTTGTTCAGTTGTATTCTGACTCTTATGAATTAAAGAGTAGAGTTGTATATTGAGGATACAGTGCTATTGGGTTTTGCATTTACCCTTTTAGTTACCTTTATTGAAGTTCTTCACTTCTTCACACCACTTCAAGCCAATCTCTTCTGTCTTTTCCTTTCAATATGGAAAAACTCCCTTTAGCAATTCTTGTAGGGCAGGTATTTTGTTGACATACTCTCTCAGTGTCTGTTTATCTGTGAATATTTTAAACTCTCCCTCAGTTTTGCTGGATAAAGATTTCTTGGCTGGAAGTTTTTCTCTTTCTGTACCTTAACTATATTATATCACTGCCTTCTTGCCTCCACTGTTTCAGATGAAAAATCAGCACATATACTTATTGAGAAGTAACAAATCGCTGTTTTCTTGCTGCTTTCAGAATTCTGTCTTTATCTTTGGCATTTGACATTGTGATTAATTTGTGTTTCAGAGCAGATCCATTAGAGTTTATTCTGTCTGTAGTACTTCACATTTCTTGGACATGTATATTTATATCTTTAATAAGGGTTGGGAAATTTCCAGCTATTATTTCCTCTTATATTCTTTCTGCCCATTTTCCCTTCTCTTCTCCTTCTGGAACACCCATGATGCATATGTTTGTATGCTTCAGGCTGTCACTCAAATCCCTGAGACACTGCTCACTTTTTAAAATTCTTTTTTCTATCTGTTCTTCTGACTGTATGATTTTGATTGTCCTGTATTCTAGGTCACTGATTCTTTCTTCTCCCTGTTCAAATCTGCTGTTGTATGCCTTTAGTGGTTTTTTTTTTTTTTTTTTTTTAGTGTATTTTTAATCTACGATTGTACCTTTCATCCCCATAATTTTTATGTTTCTTTTCAATCTTTAAAATTCTTCATGCTCACACATTGTGTTCTTAATATCCTTTAGCTCTATATCCATATTTTCCTTCATCTCCTTGAATTGATTTAGGAGATTTGTTTGAAATTCTTTGATTAGTTGTTCCAAATTCTATGTCTTCTCTGAACCCTGACTGAGCCATATCTTCCTGTTTCTTAGTATGGCTTGTTATTTTTTTCTTGATATCTGGGCATCTAATTATGTTGATGTTAACACTGAAGGTCAGTTTCTCCCTCTTGTTTAGAGTTGTATTGTTGATTGGCTTTATGCTAAGGCTTTTCTTTGATGCTTGGTCCAATTTATTCTGGACCTTTAGAGTAGCCTGTGTTTAACTGTTCAGATTTTCTCAACTCTTCTTAATCTGATTCTTACCCTGTATATGTAGTACAATTTTTAAGATTGCACTTTTGTGCAATCTTTTCACCTCCAGGCTATAGCTTCCTGTCCTCTCTTCCTTCTCTGGAATCTTGATCTGTTCTGTTTATTTTTGTGCAGAATTTTCTCCCTAGCTTCTATGATTTGTTTAAATTCTCTCCACTATTAGTGCCCTCTTTTCCTTACACTTTTCAGTTCAGTCCCCTCCGTTTTCTTTCTTTCTTTCTTTTTTTTTCTAATCTGTGTGGTGTTTCTGCCTCTGGTTTCTTCCCCATTAAGGTATCCTGCCCCAGGAACCCAGGGACCTAGATGGGGTCAATCTAGAAAGCCAGATCTATTCAGAAACATCCCTTTTGCATTTAGATGGTTCAGCAAACAGAAACTATTGAATATGTGCACCTCTTGCCAATAATTCTTTCATGTTGTCTCTTTTTGCCCTGGAGGCCTTTTTGTATGTGGCACTCCTCAGTCACTTGTGTTCCACCTTGGGTCTCTGTGGACTTGGATCCCTGTACCTGGATATGTGTGGGGTTCTAACTCTCTGCCTGAGTGGCTCTATAGCCTGCATCCACAGCAGGGAGGTCCCAGGCTGTGCTGCCTCCATGTGATTTAACACCTATTTTTTAAAACAATTTATTGAAGTATATCGTTCACACATGAACATACCTAAACAATAAGTATTCAGTAAACATTGTGAACTTACAAAACAAACATGCATAACATCATACAGGGTTCCCACACATCACTCCACCACAAATACTTTGCATTGTGAAACATTTGTTAACAAATTATGAAAGAGCATTGTCAAAGTATTACTACTAACTGTAGTCTATATCTTACTTTTTTTACTTATATTTTTTCCCCAAAGATTTATTTATTTACTTTTATTTACTTTTATCCATTTTTACCCAACACCCCATTTTTGCTGTTTTTGTGTCCATTTGCTGGGCAACTCTCTATGTCCATTTCCTGCCCTCTCTTCTCATCCTTCTCTTCCTGTCTTCACTGGGATTTGATCCTTGGAACCTCTGATGTGGGAGAGAGGCATCCTACCACTTGCGCCACCTTAGTTCCTGGTTTTTCGGTATGTCTCGTCTTGGCTTTCCCTTGTATCACTCTCCTGTTACATCATCATCTTGCTGCGTGGCTCATGGGACCTGATGGCACACCCACGCATGGGGCCTGGTGGGTCACCTGTTCACAGGGCTTGGGGGACTCACCCACTCGTGGGGCCTGGTGCCACACCCACATGTGGGGCCTGGTGGCCTGTGTGCCTTCTATATTTTTCTTTTTACCAGGAGGTCCCAGGGATCGAACCCAGATCCCTCCATATGGGAGATGGTTGCCCAACCATTTGAGCCATATCCATCCCCCTGCTATATCTCTTAAGGTTGACCAAAGATACCTAGATTACAGTCTTTTCCCATACAGAATGGTCATATAATAAATCAGGCTTAGTTTATCACCAGCATTCTAAAAACCAGACCTAGGAAGAAAAACTAGGTCTGGGGACACATGCATGGTTTCTAATTAGCAAATGTTTAGCCTACCCTGATTATCACAAAATCAGGACAGTGAGAATATTCTCAGTGACACCTATTTTTAACATCACCATCTGATGTTTGCATTTTCAGTTTTTGGTATGTGGACAGGTGTGTGTTTGGGGAGGGGGGAGACAGAAAGACTGTCATAGTTTGTAACAAATGCTTCACAACAATGCAAGGTGTTGGTGATGGGGTGATGTATGGGAGCCCTGTATGATGATATGCTTGTTTGTTTTGTAAGTTCACAACTTTACTATACACTTACTGTTTATGAATGTTCATGTAGGAATGATATACTTCAATAAAGTTTTATGAGAGAGAGAGAGAGAGAGAGAGAGAGAGAGAGAGAGACCTTTCTCTGTTTCTTTACCAAGTAGGATTCAATTTTAGGAACCTCAGCATTTATTGACCTCATACATTAAGATGTTTCCAGTTGTGAAATGTGAAGAGTGACTTTGGTTCTGGGGATTGGCTAAAGTCTGTCACGTACCTTAGCCAGGCTACAAACAGGTTGCTTTCACTCTCCAGTCCCAACTGCTATTTGCTGTCCTAGGAGCAGCTGCTTGGGAAATGAGAGCCCCATTCCAGAGACTCTTCTCTTGGAGGCTCTGACTCCACACATGATATAAGCAAGGGTCTGTGCTGTGAACCACCAGCCAATTCAGTCTCTTCTTGTTAACCACTGCTGAGCTGGCCTAAAGGAAACTGAGAGTGAGAAAGGAGTTCTATAGAAGGAAATGGCCTTGGTTTCAGGGATGAGAAAGAAAGCACGACAGACGGGAGGATGCTCAGACTCACAGAACATAGAATCTGAAATTGTTTGCATCAATTTCTTAGAAACTGTCCGGACAGGACTCACCCACCACAGCTACCTACATTTTGTATCAGTCCCCCCCAGTGCTCTGCTTCCTCTCCAATTAGAGCAGAATGGAGTGGCTCTTCTTGGAGGCTAGGCTTCAGCTGACAGTGATCGGAGGTGGAGTCTCTGCTGCATACCTGGCAGAGATGGCAGGATCCTCTGATCAAAGATTGGTTTTTACCTCTACATGTAAATTATGAGCAGAATTAGAGCTTTGGTCTCTCTTTTTGGCCATGGAGCTCACCATTGGTAGGGAAGGGGAGGCTCAGAGAGTTGATGTGATTGACCAAAGTCACTCAAATTGCTCATAAACCCTGGTCTGGAATAGAGCTTTCTGGACTCCTGGCCATGCTCTTCCCCATCCTATTATAAAGAATAAATTTGTTGCACCATAACACTGATGTCCTGTAATGTTTCCCTGAAGACAGCATTATAATAGCGATCTTTGCACAAATGTGTATTTTGTATATTAGTTATTTATATACACATATGTATGTTGGTAATGTCCATATTTATACCGGATAGTTTAAAGTACTTACAATGGCTCATTCCTTCAGCCAGCATTTGCTGAATGCCTACTGTTGCCGGGTTCTGTGATAGGTTCTCAGAATTCAAAGATGCATTAGACATGGTCCTTGCTCTTAAAAACTCACAGCCTGGTGGCAAAAACAAAGTTAATAAAAAGAATAGCAATACTAAATGCAATGAAAGCCATATCAAAGCTATGGTGGAATTAGACAGGCAAGCACCTAACTCAGGTAGGGAGGAGGGTCAGGAAAAAATTTTAAGAAAGTAACACCAAGACTATACCTGAAAGGATGAGTTAACAAAGCCAGGCAGGGCAATATAAAAAAAAATATTTCATCCTTTAGGTTCCAAGGGATGACATCTGTAGTCATCATGGTTATGGGACTCTGAAGTCACATTTACAGCTGCCATTAACCTGACAAGACCCTGCCTTGAACCTTGGCAATGCCCCAAATATATGTTGCCTCATTTGCAACGAACCCTGTGATTCTGATCCCCATAGGATCTGGTAGTATTCATATGCAGAAACTAGAAGTCTGGAAAAGGTGAAGGAAGGAGAAGGAATCTATTGCAGAGAAGACATGAATCTGCTTAGATCTCCACTAAAAACAAACCAGCCCAAAGATTTTTCCAACGCACGTCCACCTGTCCAGGTCCTCCCTATTCTTTCAGACCAAGAACAAACAGCAACTTCCATGAAGCCTTCCCCAATTCTTCCCATCAGAAGTGGTCTCTCTTCTGAAGGCCCATAGGTATCATTGCCTTCTCTATGATATCTAGAGCACCCAACCTTGAATCGCAGTTTCAGAGAAGGATCTGAGTCTCACACCTCAGCGATGGAGGGAAGGAGGCAGAGCCCTGAGCCACTTCCAGCCTATCATGGGGGAGACATGGAGGGAAGCTGAACATACATGGACACTTCCTCTCTAGCTTCTCACTACACATCTCCCCCCCACGCCCCCACCACACAGTCCAGCCATCCCAAACTTTTTACCTCTACATGTAAATTATGAGCTGAATGTCTGCTTCAAAACTCTCCTCAGTTCCCTGAAGCTGATTTGCTAAGTTTAGAATGTCCTCCTCACTCCTTGTTTACCCCACAAACCCTACTCAAGCATTGCCTGCTCTGTGAACCCTTCTCATACCCTTCTCTCTCTGCCCCACACCCCACCAGATAAATTCAACATCTTTCAGTTTCTGTGACTTCAGTATATTTCTGTCGTAGCACTTTCAACATTATCATACTTCTTGGTATACAGTCTGCTGGATGATGAGAAGCTTGAGGTCAGAAGATGTGTCTTATTCACTTCAGTGTCCCCAGTACCTAAATGAAAGAGCAAATGAATGAATTTGTATTCTTCGCTTGTCTTCCTTAGGACCAGGAATGTTGTCTTATTCATCCTTGTGGCCCCATCAGTGCCCTCCACGTGGTAGCCTTGCAATAAAGATTTGTTGTTGAATGTATCAATCTAGTCATTCATACTCATACTTTAACATACCAACCTACAACACTGTAATACTGGGTTGATTCTTTTTAAATGCTCTATAAAAATGAAACGCATTTTAAATATTTGTCAAAAGAATCTGACTTTGTCAATAAGATTCAGTCCTCAAACCCCCAGTAATGCCCCACCCAAGCACCAATTACTCATCACAGGATGAAGCCCCTTGCAGGCCTCTCTTGCAAAGGTCACCTCAGGAGCACACCCCAGGTACTTCCTCCCTCCTCCTCTTGTTCCCCACACCTCCCAGGGCAGTAAGGCTCCAGGGCAGCAGGAATGGCTCAGGGCACAGGTGCAGACATGTAGCAATAGGTCAATAAGTCTACCTAATGGAAGGAGGTGTCAGTGAACAGTCTTCATCTGCTTGTCACTGTGGCCTCAATCTTGGCCAAGTTTTACACTTTCCAGGAACATATCTCACACTGCCAACATCAGTGTGACTAAGGAAGGGTGAGATAGAATCCCCAAACTTAATTTTAACCACAAGTTCACATTTGTTCCCTAACCAAACCTCTTACCAGAGTTGCCAACAAATAACTCTTGTTATTTGTTTCTTGTTAAGGTTTCACACTTAGGGAGATGTAAACTGATTACACCAGAAAGTGATTACAGTGAGCAGAGTGGGTGTTCCCCACCCAGTGGAGTGCTGGTCATTTCTTTTCCCAGGCTAGGGCAGCCTCTGCTTCCCAGAGGAAGGAAAGAGCTCACGAGAGGGAGAGCTCACGATCCCCAAACTAGCTCCAATTTTGCTGGAATTTGCAGCTCCCAGGGGAAAAGGACCATGTGGTACTGGCCAGCAGATGCTAGATTGCTGATGTGGGGCCAGAGTTAGACATGGGAAGAGAGGCCAGGAAGGTATGCAGAAAAGAAGTCATCTTTCCTTTTCTCCTCCTCTCCTCTCCTCTCCTCTCCTCTCCTCTCCTCTCCTCTCCTCTCCTCTCCTCTCCTCTACTCTCCTCTTCTCTCCTCTCCTCTCCTCTCCTCTCCTCCCCTCCCCTCCCCTCCCCTCTCCTCTCCTCTCCTTCCCTCTTTTCTTTCTTTTCTTTCTTTCTTTTTTGCAGGCAGAAAGTTTATTGGGAAGCTCTCCCAACAGAGAGGATCTGAAGAGAGACTTCAGCCCCCCTACAGAGGGTGGTGAATTTATACAGTACATCAATAAGTGGGGAAACCCAATACAGCCTGGGGCCAAATGGCCAGGAGGGAGTGGGCTAGGAAGTCTTGGAATGTGGGAGGGGTTGGTGGTGTTTGGGCCTGGACCTTAACTGCTCCACTTTGTTTATTCTTGGGAGGGGACATGGGCTAGGCTTGCTCCAGGTGGGTCAGGTGGGTTATGGCTGGAGGCTGCCTTTCTTCAACCTATGCCACAGGGGCATTGATTCACAGTCCTATGACCTGTCAATCATTGCACAATCTTTCTTTCTTTCTTGGGCCATCAGAGGTCCTCAGCTAGTCTGTATGGGGGAGACTTCACACGAAATGGGACGAATGCACTGCTTGTGCGAGAGTGCAGCCCTTCAGACACAGCTCACAGTGCTCAGGTGGCAAAGCAGAGCACTGCTGGATCTCAGCCCTTAGCCCCAGCCCCTGCTGCCAGCTGTACTTAAAACCTTCACCACCTACACCAGGGGCCCTGACACTACCACCTGGTCTGTGGGTCACTCCCTCCTGCCCCAAAACTTTCTGAAGCCACGTGCTACACCCACCCCAGACTGAACATCCACCCCGACTGGGAGTAGAGTGGGAGTTATCCCTTCCATAAATCTGTTCTTTGCTGTCCCAGGTGCACCACTGTTTCCTCACCTCTCTCTGTCTCTCTTTTCCCTCAGGCTAGGAGGAGCCAGAGTGACACCACGCTGCTCAGGAACAAGCAGCTGTGCTCCACATGCCGAGAAATAAAAATGGTAGGCAAGGGGGGTGTGTGTGACAGCGATGGGCATGGATATCCCCAGGGTAAAACAGTCCCCCTCTCAGACCAAAGCCTGTGGAGCGATGGGGCCCCTTGCAGGGAAGGCCTTGGTAAGGGCTGCAACGAGGAGCTGTTGGCTCTGGGAGTACCATAAACTGACGCAGTGGGATAAACCTTTCCCATTTCCACAGGAACAGTGAACCAAGGTAGGTGGGCCAGAGAGGAAGAGATGAGATGAGCTGCTTACTCTGGGCTCCCAGGGTGAGTGTCATAGAGGTTCAGGGGGTTATAGAGTTTCTTCTTCCCCCTTACCATCTCCCCAACACAATACACGTTCGTGTGCACACTCACACGTGCACACACAAGCTTTCTCCACCATTACAATCATCAAACAAGTAGCTTTGTCGTTGGGTCCATCATTAATTCAGTCTGCACCTCAGGAAAAAAGGTAGAGGGAGAGTCTATAGTACTTTTTAGGTAGTAGGAGATGGCGTCTGCCTTGGATATCTGAAACTGGTGGTGGGGTGGGGGTGGGAAGCTTTGTTAGGAAAGAAAAATAAAAGTGTCAAGGGGAATGTGAAGGGAACAAGGATGAACCTCTGTCATCTGTCAGAGTTGCTGAAGAAAGAGGCCTGCTTCTGGAGGGCAGCTATACCTGGGCAGAGTTAGGGCTGGGGTCAGTTTAAGGGCTACAGTCAGTGTTAGGGAGGTTGTTAGGGTCTCTTCCACTCTGAGATCCTAAGATTCTCCCCTGGCTTGGGGAGGAAGGAGGGGCTGGATGTGCAACAAAAGGAAGGGCAAGGGATGGAAGAAAAACAGAAGACCTAAGAAAGGCACCTTCAACAACTTCGTGGAAAAAGTGCTTCAGGCTAGTTGGACATGGAAGAGAGCAGCAGCTTTGTGAACTTCCGTGTGGGATTTGGAAATTTAACTGAAGCCACTGGTAAAGGCAGACCTGGATGTTACAATCAATGTTAATTTTCAACAGAATTAGGAGCACACTGTTCAATGTTAGCATTGACTTGAGTCTGAGAAACTGGATTGGATTTCTCCTGGTCATCTTATTCCTGGAATCACTTGTGTCCACGTTTAGAACGTGTTGACCCTGGACCTTGGCTGGCCTTGGCCAGATGGCTGACTTGGGATTTCAGCAGCTGTCCCCTTTCTCAAGACCTCTTCTCAGTCCTTTACCCTGACAGGAGTGGAACTACATAATGCACTTTTAATGTTTGGTGCAGCTTGGCTCCACAGCAAACAGTAGACCCCCCTCCCTATGATAACCCCTCTCCCCTACCAGCCTCCAAGAGTAAGGCCTCAAGCACACAAGTGCCCAGAGCCCCTTCCCTACTGCTGTCAGAACCAGTGTATGCAGAGCTTGGTGGGAAACTTGTATAAAGCTAGAAAACAAAAGAGAAATACTTTTGCTTCACTTTGTGCAGTAGCACCTCAATGTCTTTTCAAGGCAGAAGTGACGGGAAGCGGCTGTGGCTCAATCAGTAGGGCTCCCGTTTACCATATGGGAGGCCCCGGGTTCGGTTCCCGGGGCCTCCTGGTGAAGGCAAGCCCGCCCGCATGCCGTGGTTAGCTGACCCAGCGAGCACAAGCAGCAAGGGGGGGATAAATGAATAAATAAATAAAATCTAAAAAAAAAAAAAAAAAAAAAAAAAAGGCAGAAGTGTGCAGATTTGACACCCTTCCTTTCTCAGCAGCAAGGTGAGTGGAGATGCTGGGGAATATAGAAAAGACTTCTGGGCATTGAAGAGAACTTCTTCAACTTGATAAAAGGTGGTTATGGGGAAAAAAAACAACAACCACAGCTAACATCATACTTAATAGTAAAAGACTAGACCAATTCCCCATAACATCAGGAATGAGATAAGGATGTCTGCTCTCAACACTTTTATTCAACATTTTACTGCACATTCTAGCCAGGGAAATTACACAAGAGAAAGAAATAAAACCCATCCAGTTTGTAAATGAAGAAGTGAAACTATATCTATTCAGAGATAACATGATCTTATATATAGAAAATCCTAAGGATTCCACAGAAAACGATTAAAGCCAATAAATGAGTACAGCAGGATTGCATAATACAAGATCAATATACAAAAATTAATTATTCTGAACACTTGGAATGAATAATAAAAAATGAAATTAATAAAACAATTTCATTTACAATAGCTTCAAAAATAATAAAATACCTAGTAATAAATTTAACAAAAGAAGTACATAACGTGTACATCAAAACCTATAAAATATCATTGAAAAAAATTAAAGAATACCTAAACAAAAGGAAAGAATCTTGTGTTCATGGATTGGACAACAATATTTTTAAGATGGCAACACTACCCAAACTGATGTATAAATCCAACAAAATCCTTATCAAAATCCAAAATGCATTTTGTGCAGAAATGGACAAGCAGATCTTAAAATTAATAAGGGAATGCAGGAGATTCAGAATAGCCAAAACAATCTTGAAAAAGAACAAATTTGGAGGACTCATACATCCTGATTTCAAAACTTGTTACAAAGCTACAGTAATCAAGACTGCGAGGTACTGGCATAAGGATAGACATATAGATCAATGAAATAAAATAGAAAGTTCAGAAATAAAACCTTACATTTATGGACAATTGATTTTCAGCAAGTGTGCCAAGACAATTCAATGGGGAAAGAATAGTCTCTTCACAAATGTCATTTGGACAACTGGACGTCCACATGCAAAAGAATGGAGTAGGATCCCTCCTTATACCATTTACTCAAAATGAGTCAAAGACCTAAATATAAGGGCTAAAACCATAAAACTCTTAGAAGAAAACATAGGCATAAATCTTTGTGGCCTTGGATTAGGCAATAGTTTCTTAAATATGACAACAAAAGCCTAAGATAAAAGGGAAAAAATAGATAAATTAGAGTTCATTAAAATTAAAATGCTTGTGCTACAAAGGACATCATCAAGAAAGTGAAAAGACAACCCATAGAATGGGAGAAAATATTTGCAAATTATGTATATGCTACATAATACAGGGACTGGTAGCCAGAATTTATAAAGAACCCTTACAACTCAACAATGAAAGAAAAATAACCCAATTTAAAAATGGACAAAAGATTTGAATAGACATTTCTCCAAAAAAATCTTTAAATGTCCAATAACCACTTGAAAAGATGCTCAACATCATTAGTCATTAGAGATATGTAAGTCAAAACCAAAATGAGATACTATTTTATACCCACTAGGATGGCTATTAAAAAAAAAGATGGACAATAACAAGTGTGGGTGAGGATGTGGAGAAATTAGAACCCCTATACATTGCTAGTGGGAATGTTAAACGGCACAACTGTGCTGGAAAAAAGTTTCACAGTTCCTCAAAAAGTTAAACATAGAGTCATCATGTGACCGAGCAATTCCACTCCTAGGTATATACCTAAGAGAATTCAAAACACATGTCCACACAAAAACTTGTGCAAGAATGTTCATAGCAGCAATATTCATAATAGCCCCAAAGTAGAAATAACCTGAATGTCTATCATCTGATGAATGGATAAACTAAATTTGGTATAGCCATACAATGGAATATTATGCAACTAAAAAAAGAATGTAGTGCTGATGATACAGGCTAAAATACGGATGAACCTTGAAAACATTATGCCAAATGAAAGAAATCAGACACAAAATGGAATGATTACATTTATATGAAATGTCCAGAATAGATAAATTCATAGAGACAGAAAGATTAGCTGTTGCCAGGAAATGGGGAAGAAGAAAATGGGGAATGACTACTAATTGGTATGGAGTTTCTTTTGTGGGTGATGAAAATTTTCAGTGGTGATGGTTGTACAACCTTGTGAATATACTAAAAACCACTGGATTGTATACTTTAAAATGGTGAAATATGGTGTGTGAACTAGAGCTCAGTAAAAACATAGATTAGCACTAGAAGCATATTTTTTAAATAAAAGCATAAAATAAATGCATCTCAAAAAATACTCCTCACTTCTTCACTGTTGGTGGGAATGCAGGATGGTACAGCCACTATGGAGGACTGTTTGGCAGTTCCTAAAGAAGTTGAATATAGACTTGCCACGTGACCCTGTATTACCACTACTGGGTATATACACAGAAGAACTGAGAGCAGTGACATGAACAGACATCTGCACACTGATGTTCATAGCAACATTATTCACCATTGCCAAAAGTTGGAAACAACCCAGGTGTCCATCAACAGACGAATGGATAAATAAACTGTGGTCTATTCACACGATGGAATATTATGCAGCTTTAAGAAGAAATGAAGTCGTAAAGCATATGACAACATGGATGAACCTGAAGGACATTATGTTGAGTGAAGCAAGCCATACACAAAAGGACAAATACTGTATGAATGCGTTACTATGAACCAAATATATTGTGTAACATATTGTTTGATCAAAAAAAAAATTTTTATGTATCCATTACATTTAATTGAGAAATGTATATATTCATTCATCTGTGTTTACTTTTTAGTTTTTAATTGTTTATATTTTCAATTATTAAATGTAAAAAATAAAGTAAAAACAAAACAAACAAACAAAAAACTCCTAATTAGGACCTGGCATGTGTAACTACTCATATTCTTTCTTAACCCTGGACCAGGAACTCAACCATTAAATGTGGGAGAAATACACACTGATGATTACAGTTGTGAATCACTAGGAATATCTCCGTTGGTTTTATGCATGATTATTGCCTAAACTGTCTTTATCGTCTATGTGCTTCAAACAACTCATCTTCCTATTTAGTAGCCTGTTCTCTGCATTGCTTTCTAATAAACACTTTCAAGTCTCTTAGAAGTTGGATTGTCAAGCTGGACCTAATGTAGTTAGCCATCCTCTAACATATATGTAGATTGGTTCCAGAAGTCTATTTATGTAATTCCATTCATCTCAACAAATATTTATTGATTGCCTGCCATGAGCAGGGACTTAGGCAGTGTCTGTGCTAAAAAATAAATAAAATATAAATCAAGGCTGTTAGTCAGAAGGAGAGAAACCTAAAGAGATGTCACCCACTCCAATAAAGGTGCTGGGGTTTGCCAACAGAGGGAGGACTCACACAGCACTGGATGGGACAACATTTTACTCACATAGAGAAGAGGCAGCACAAAGTCATCTTCACTAGTAGGCATCGATTCCTCATAGCCAACAGATGGATCTCAATATGTGGCTGACACAGAGATGCTCTGCTCACAGCAGCCCTCTCTCGTGTGTGTGTGTGCCATAGTGGAGGCGCCCTGCTCCCTCCCTCCCAGATGCCAAAAAACATGGACACCTTAATCAGACTCTCCAGTTAATACTTACATTTGCTCAGGACAGTAGGGGAATGGATGCACTGGCAGTCCTCTTATCTACTACAGGATTGTGTTTTATCTTGCCAGGCTGACACATCTGGTCCTAAGCACAGGATGTATTTGTGGGTCCCAAGGAAATCCTGTACTAGGATTGCCTTTAAGCAACGCATGATGAACAAATACTAACAATAAAGGGTGATAAATGTGAATAGAAATGGTACTGGTGTGGAGTGAAGGAGGGGTGGTGGGAAGTTAAAGACCAGGCAAGGGTTCTTGGAAGGAAAAACACTATTGCAAGATTTTCATGAATAAATGGGAGTTCATCATGTGACATACTTTTTCTCAAAGTGCTATCTTTGGTGACTCTGTTCTGAGGCAGTCCCTATATCCCACTTCACACATAAGGTGGGGGAAACCATAGCACTACCTACATTAAGGGGCTTTAGAACAAAAAGTCATACTGTTCAGGAGGAGGTAAAGTGTTTCCTCCATCTTTCTTTGGAACAGAGCCAAGTTTAGATAAAAACTTGAAAACAGGAAAAGTCTCTGGTACATTCTCACCTCCTTTTATGCATCCAGAAACTTCTCCACAGCTTCTCACTAACGCCTCTGCTGCCCCCACTACCTCCAGGTGCTCCTGGTTACCTGATCTCTTTCATCCCCCTCCCCTTCCTCCCCTCAGCTAAAGAGTTAGGAGAACAACTTGATTATACACTGTAGGTGCTTGGCATTTGTGTAGACTTAATATTCAGTTTTTTGCTGTTTTAAGCTCCTCTAAAGGTCCTTGTCATATAGTAATTTGAGTTTTACTAAGTCATAAATTTAAATCACAAGTCACTTATCACAAGTTGCTTAGTGAGTAGCCGGGCTGAACATCCTGCATTCACATCTCTGTGACTATCTTTTCATTGTCATATCTACAGTAAATTTTGAAAAATAAATTTTAAAAAATGCTTCTTAGTGAATATATGTTCTCCAAAAGAAAGCCATTATCTACTGTTAGTAATAGGTGTGGAAAAGTTCAAGAAATTGGTGTTTTCTAACCAGAAGTACTGTAACTATATAATTGATTTTAGCCCTGTATGAAGGGCACACTTAAAAATATCAAATGTGCATCAAGATGGGTTCACTTATTCATTAATTAAATCAACAAATATTTCCTAAACAGGCATGGATGGTGAGGATGGCAGCACAACATTGTAAATATAATTAACACCACTGAATTACATATCTTAGTGTGATTAAAGGGGAAAATTTGGGGTTGTATACATGTTACTAAAATAAAAATTGTTTAAAAATCTTCTAACCTATTAGCTTGATAAATGGTAGCTGCTAAAAAAACAAACAAACAAACAAACAAAAAAAAAAACTTCTAACCCAGAAAAAAAGGATGTTATTGGGACAACTGAAAAAATTTGAAGAAGGACTGGATGCTTTATAACAAGATTAAATATCTTGAACTTGATAGCTGTACTTAAAGTACTTGTTTTCAGGAAATGTACCTAGGAGTGTTAAGTGTTAGAGGAGCATGATGTATGCAACCTATTCTCAAATGATGATTGATAGATAGATAGATAGATGAATGATAGAGATAGAGAACTATAAAGAAATAGAAAGAAGATATAATAAATGTCACAACATTCTCAAAATTGGTAAATCTGGGTATCTGTGTGAGGGGGTATATTGGAGTTCAATGTATTGTTTTTGTGTTATTTTTGCAATTTACCTCTAACTTTGAAGTTATTTCAAATAAAAAGTTAAAAAGGATGTATGAATGACTGTGGTAGTAAATACAACTTGAAATTGCTACAATTGTGCATTATTTACTTACATCAGAATGCTATTTTGGGCAATGTTCTAAATGAAACTTTCTTCCTCAGGTACAGCCAAGAGTTATGATAATCCCAAATGATCTGACACTATCCTTTGAGAATTTTATGAATCAAAAGTAAGTAAGGGATTTAAATCAAGACATGACTTTAATATTGATTGCATTTGTTTGAGAATGCAGGCAGAGGATTGAGAAACATAGTAAGAATGCTTATGGAATGGGCTTCTTGACTGATTTCATTTTCCGGATAACATAGTTAAACCAAAAAAAAATTTTTTAACCTGAACAACTATTGGAACTACTGTAGAAAGTTTTATCTTCCTTTCGACCATCACAAAAACAGTGTAAGGAATAGGATCGAAGATCTCTTTGATAACTCAGGCAGAACTAAATACAAATTCTCCACGTAGATGACACATCTAATTCAGAAGTTGTAGGAGATTAAACATAATCTGTCCTGAGTTCAGAACATCCTCTGCTATTTTATAATAACTAAATCCCTGTTATCAGTTTGTTTTGTTATCATTTTCTGCTTTCTTATCAAGATCGAATGCAACAGAAATAAATTCCAGTCAGAATTCTGAATAGTTGGGTTACAAATAATCAAAGTTTCTTCTGTATTTAAAAATCAGATATGATGTATGCAACCTATTTACTTTATTAAAAAACTCAAAACATGTACTCACCCTGGATTTCACTTAGGTAGATAAACTTGCCTTGCAGTAGATGGTTGGAATGTAGACACACAGCCAACCTTATGTATGGCCAGCCAAAGAAGTTATGTGTGAGCTAAAGGCAATCTTTAAATTATTTTCTAATAAAGAGAGCAATAATATAGGAAATAAATAGGTCTTTTTATAACCTTATGCTGCCCAGCAGTAGGTGTTCTGATTCCTTTTATGAACTCAGGGCCATTTGTTCAAAGCTGAGATGTAGACTCAGATGCCCTGAAACCAGGTATCAGGTGCCTGGTGCAGGTAGACAGTGGGGTGGAGGAAATGGATATTTGGGCAGTACAGGCTCCAGCACTAACAGCATTTACCAATGCTGACTGTACATCTAAAGAGCTCTTATATCAGATCACAATAAAAGTCATTCTAATAAATATTCTTTATGAATTTTAAATGGCTAACTGAACTATTTTAAAATCAGGATTTTCTCAGCACAAGTTCATTCTTCTATGAAAGACTTTTGAAATTTGCTGCCCCATTTTATCTTACTAGTTTGGCAATTTAAATAAACTCCTAAATCCCAGAATCATTAGTGGGTTTTCTCTTAGCTCTTAATCCCTTTAAAGCTAAGACCAAGGGTTGAGCCAATTCCCAAAATCATGTTAACACCAAGCCAAAGTATCGGAAGCTTGGTCATTGTTTTCAGTGTTATGAAGTTAAATGCACTACTTCTGTTTGAGACTTATCTTTTGTGACTATAAAGTTATGGTTTGATCCTGTTTGTACCTTATAAAATCTGTCATCCTAGTTTTTGTCTCACTACATATATAGGCAGGTAGAATTGTCCTCCTGAAACAATACACTTCTTTAAAAGTGACTTTAATATAGCCATTGCAAGAATTACAGTGATGGTTGTTGAATGGAAGGAAAGAAGGAGAGAGAAAAGGAAGGGCAGGAGAAGGAAGGGAGGAAAAAATGAAAAGATGGATATATATTTGTTTAATTATAGTATAAGCATAGCTTAAACTATTCAGTGCTGCAAAGACAACCTGCCTATTTGCCTAAAGTGGGGAATAGCAGGGGTTTTCTTTCTCATTTTCCCAGTACCACTGAGTACTCCAATGGCAATTGAGTAAAATAAAAATAAACTGGCTGCACTGACCTTTTTTTTTTTTTTTTTTTTTAGCAAAATGAAAAATAGTCTTGGAAGATTTTTATGGAAATGAAATGAATGTAGAGTCTTAAAGAGTCTATCAAAATTCATAGATTTGTCAGTTTTTAGAAACCAAGCAGTTTAAACAAATGTAGGAATGATTTGGTTTCATATACATTTTGATTGAGGCTACCCTCTATAGCCTTGGACATCAGGAGAAATAGGATGTAGGAAAGATATTTTTCTGTAAAATTGGAAGGCTCTAACCAAAATATTCTCACTTTTGCTCTTGAAAGGAAGATTATTGAACTGGAAAAGTTGTGCTTTTTTCTGGAAATTGGAGGATTTATTCCTTAATCCCATCTATTTTCAGACCATAAATGTTCTGACAGTGGACTAAAAGATTTTTTAAAAATAAGGTTTTCTTGAAATCCATGAAAATACCATAAGTAAAAATAGCTTGACAAGTAGTGGTCTGGACCAGTTACCTCACACAGCTGCAAAATGGCCTGATCACCAGGGTAAACAAGTGCTAGATTCAAGAGCCCACCTGTGTTTAAAACTGCATAAAGACACATTCTTTTCCACCAAGCCTCAGCCAATTAACTAATGTATTTGCTTCTTCTCCCAATCAGGATGATGGGCATTCTACCACCCAAAGCCCGGGCTGTACCCAAATCTTCCCCTGATGACATTCTGACAGGTTTGGCTTCTTTTGGAGTACTTGCAGTGTGAGACATTACAATTACAGGGTAGTGGAGTGAGAAGTTTAATCTCTAAGAAAATTTCTAAATTTTCTGAACAAATTCCCTTTCTTATCCCCTTCTCTTTTACATATTTCTTTTTTGGCCTGTTTTGACTGGTCCACAGCCCACTGCTCATTCCAACCCCATCTGTCCCTTCTTCAGACCTCCCTTGCCCTTAGCTATGCCATGTTTCTGCTCAGGCTTTCTTTAGGTTATATGGCTCTGCCTCATTCCTCCTAAAGAGTTCCAAACCCCCCCTGAGAATAAATTTCCATAGAGATGGAACACAAATTAGATAAAAGTCCCTCCACAGACAGGCCTGATGGTAGCACATAAGGTGGGAAGGGAACTGCATCCCCACATCCCTAGAATTGTCTCACCAAGGTCCTGAAACTTCCACCCCACAGTTTCTCTGAAAATACCTGCCTTCTCCCAGCAGCTACCCAATATTATTTGTCTCTTCAGTTGCTACTAATAGAAGAAAGAATAGTGGCTCTGTCTCCAGCTTCAGCCTTGACCTAAGTCTCATTCCTTAGAGAAGACAACACTGGACTGAGTTTAGATGGGAGTGGACTATTCTTTGGGGTGATAGAATGTAAGGGCTTAGTGCAGCACAGGCTGTCACAGTAAAGACTTTGTCCATCTTCTCATTTGCTCCCATATTATCTGAAGCC
The DNA here is from genome assembly GCA_026826555.1 of Tolypeutes matacus. Lineage (NCBI taxonomy): Eukaryota > Metazoa > Chordata > Mammalia > Cingulata > Chlamyphoridae > Tolypeutes > Tolypeutes matacus. Next base: position 11,384,895 of record JAKSZT010054304.1, read on the forward strand.
ATCTAAAGTTTTTCTTTCATTTGATACACACAATATGGAAAATCAAGATTACTCTGCTCTCTGTACAGATGAGAAGGTCTAAGCTCTATCCTGGGAGGTTACAGGAGAGCTAGAGCCATAACTGAACTGAGATGGTACCTAGAAAGGAAGTTTGAAGAGGATATGTTGAGGGGGGGAGGAAATGCCAAAAAGGGGGGATTAAATACTCGGGTAAGAGCTAAGGTTTGGAGATATCACTTTAGTGGAGTGAAAGACTGCAAGTCCCAATGAATCCCTTATATCTGAAAATGTTGGCCTAATCCATGGCTCTCATTTAGCCAAGACAGAAACAAGAGTGTAGAGCTAAAAACATCCACCCAAGGAAAGCTACCCACCCCCCACAATCCCCTGCCATTCTCTGGTCTGCTACCACCTCATTCTCTTGAAACCAAGAGAACACTGGGTGACAAGCATGTACAGTTAGCTTCAGGGTTCTCTGTACCAGCCACACATTCACTCCAATTATCCCTTGTATCTGAACTTTTTAAAGTCTGACCTCAAAAGGGATGAGCCAACCATGCACAAACACACACACATACACTATCATATGCTTATTTTAAATTATGATCAATTTTATTTTCTGGTCCTGGAGGTCAATGTAACAAGATGCCTTTCACCAATTTGTTAGCCCTAGATGTATAGTTGAATTTGCAGTATAAGAACTAGACTTGGTAGACATAGGATCAGCACTCTACATTCTTGGATGGACTTGGTTTTTGCTTATAGAGTCTACTTTTGGACAGCAGCCCTGGAGGTGAGACTGCAGGGAGATGGTTGTGGAAATGACAAGAAACTAAAGCTTGGTAGATCCATGTTGACTGCAGTTGGGACCCTTCCAAGCTGTGCCTTGGTTTTGTGGGTGCACTCTGAGGTCATGGCAAAAGCACTAACCAAAGAACAAAGACTTGGGTTCAGGTCCTACTTTCACAGTGCACACTTGGCCAAATTGTTTAAACTCTCTAGGCATCCGTGTTCCCACCCCTAAAACCAAAGGGGTGCCCCACCAGGAGGCTGACAATACAAGAAACCTTCAACTTTGATCAACCCAGAAAAACTGCTGACACTCCTGCAGCCCCACTGTATTATACAGTTTATTCATGTCTATACTGTAGCACTCACTGCTTATTGCTGAAGCCACCACCCGCCTGTACTGTGTTCCCTGTGAACATGTTGCAAATACTACATGGCTGACTCATCTCATCAAACATTACTGCCGATAGTTGTCTAATGCACTTTTTCAGCCACAATAGTCATTTCTGGCATTTTTCTAGATTCACTTAAACCTTATGAATTAGCAATAATTCTTAATGAGAAACAGGTGAATGGCAATAGCTTATCTCTACAAGTAATGAGAATTCCTTCTGGTTTCATTTATCTTTGCACTGAGCTAAAAGTTCCATGGCACCCACAGACCCTAGTCTCAATAAACATTGGTACAGATGGTAACCCCCTGACTTGGCCCTACCACCTGACACAGTGGGGCAATGGCGGTACAGAGAGGAGGAGGTGAGGATTCAGGAGATTTGGATTCTGGTACCCAATCCATCAGCACCTGTGGCCCTGGACCTCTGTTTCCTCTCCATTACAGCGATGAGACTGAACTGGATCCTGAGTTTGTATGGTTCTGTAACATCTCTCAGTCAGCTGGACTGAGGAGCTTCTATCAGAGAATTCAGGGCTCAAATTCCCTTAGTCATTCAGAGATTCCCAATAGTAAAGTGTTATTTCATGCACAGTCATACTCTCCTTCAAGCAATGTGTCTTCCTGAAAAGTGAAATATTAGCCAACTTTTTGCAAATAAAATTAGATTTGAAAAAAAAGTAAACAAAACAAAACAAAACAAAAAATTAGATTTGAAGAAGTCAGGATGATAAGAATTTTAAGGACCCCTAAAACAAATTATTTCATAAAATGAGGGTTTATTTTGAAATGCAAGTACTTTCCCCCTGCTGCCCTTTGTAAGATCGTCGTGGTGATGGTGGTTGTTTCTTTTTTTTTTTTTAAGGTTTATTTTATTTATTTATTTCTCCCCACCCCCTCGTTGTTTGCATTTGCTGTGTCTGTTTGTTGTCGGTTGTTTCTTAAAGAGCAGAATTATATCTGTGTCCCTGAAAAGTCTGCAGAGAATTGAATCCTCTTTTCCCTTTGACTCACCTTACAACCCCAGACATGCTTTATCTTCATTTTCATTGAACTACAATAACTCCTAATACTTAAGTTTTGTGTTTCCAAGTACTTTTTTCAGACCTCTTTGACAAGATTTGTGAAAACTTAAATGTGGGGTAAGATAGCTGTATTCAAAGGGATTCTTATATGAATTTTGAATCTTTATTATAAGGTTGAAGAAGTCTTTGGTGGCCTTTAATTTTTTTGTTTGTTTGTTTGTTTTTTGCATTTCTTTAAGGCTAGACTTTAAGTATACCTTGTCCTTCTCCTTATATTGTCCTCTAGAGAGCATTCACTACAGACTGCCCATTCTGGGGCCCAGGATATCTGTCTTCCACGGAATCCTCTCAGAGACCTACAAAACTCTGCAGGAGACGCAGCTGCAACTCTCTTCCTTGTCCAGAAAGGAGCCCGTCAGCAAGATAATGAGGCAATGAGTGGGCGGAGCCTGTCACCTTTCAGACTTCCAAAGAGAAAACCACTTGCCAAGCCCGTCTCTGACACTGGTGCCTTCTACGCATAATTTCTTCCTAATTCCAAAAAGATGACTCAATTTTGCCTTCCTAAGATTTGCTGGTATTCTACCTCTTGACACTACCTTCTCACCCACTTCTCACAAAGGCAAAATGGTATAATTTACATGATTAAAAAGATTTATTGATTTAAATGGAGCAGTGTGAGTATTTTGTTAAATGTTCTTATCTGTGTTATAACAGGCAACATCTTTCTGTTTCTAAAACATTCCAGCTCTTCCTTCAGGGCAAGGGGCCAGAGATGGCCCCAGAGTGACCCTCATGAATTCAGCCAATTAAGAGTGAAGAAGAAAAATGAAGGTCATACTTGTGTCCTTATTTCTGTCAGTTAAATCTGGTAGATGACAGAGAATACTGTGATGCAATTACTGAAAAATGACAAGCGATTAATTGTTGCAAGGCTTGAGGACAGCAACTGTGCCTTTTCATCAAATCTTCAGCTAGTCTTTGCTCCTTCAAATCCATAACAAGTCCTTGTGTTTTGTAGTTCAGATACTTTAGTTTGAGGCTGTTTGCCTCCAGTTCTGGCTTAGTCTATATGTTACCCATGTGAGAGAGACAGGAATACTCTAGGCTTGTGGGCTTGCAAATATTATATTTATGGTCACATATTCTCTGTGCCCAGCTTTAGGGAGGCACATATCAAAAAGGCCCTTTCCATTCCTTGGGAGGCAATGGCCTTGGGGAATCCCAGAATCCTGACTGAATGGGTACAGGCCAACCTGTGAGAACCAAACACAGTGCTGACTGTGTTTGAAGGATGGGCTTCAGAAATCACGAAAAAATGTCCTGGTGCCTGTTTAGTGTGAATTCATTTCCCAGAATCTGAGGCTTAGCCATGGGCCAGTGTGGCCTTCGCCCACGAGTGAGGCCCCATCAACAGCTTTGTTGAACAGTTAGCCAGCTAGTACACCTCTTTTTCATGTTACTCCTGCAAGCAAATCCTGGAGAGTAATGGAGGAATATACTAAATTGAGAATTTCCTGTATTGAGTTGGATCCTTGGAGGTCATAATTGGGGTTTGACACTATTTTATCTACTCTCTGTTTCTAAGTTTCATCCCAAACACTTTCATAAATGGCGCAGGGCAATTTCTTCACTATTAAAATCTAGCCAAAATGGTTATTTCTGGTTTTCAAAGTTATATACAGTTTGGATTAATTTTACAAAATGGATAATCTTTGGTAGAATCTTTTGTTTTCCAGGCTAAAGTCTGGTTTTGCCTTTTTTTTTTTTTTTTAATTACTCTTATTATAGTAAAAAATCAACAGACATGAGTCAAATTTACTCCTACTCTTTGATTTTCCTTCACCCCAACAGGGAACTTAAAACAATCAGCACTTTACTTCTTGGAATGGAAAGAAATTCTATATTTAAGGAAGAGCTGTGCTGTAGCGTAAAACAATTAACTCTTCAGGTACTTAACACAAGGCTTTTGTCACATCCAGTCCCACCTTCACCTTGGAAAATCCTACAAGCCTCCACTGCCACTCTGCCCAGGGTCACTAGTCTTTTCCTTGTCTTTGACTGCCTGGCAAAGTTCAATGGAGGTCCGTTATGGGGTCTGTTGTCCCCTGGGCATTGTGTTATCACATTGGAACTACCCATCACTGTGAATATGTCCTAGAACCATATAACTCCAAGTAGCAGAAGTGTAGAGGTCAGAGGAAATAAAGGTAATGTTGATTTTTTTCAATTCAAGCTCATGGACCCCCTGAAATCTTTCCACAGACACCTTGGGGGTTAAGAACCTCTGTTCTAAGGAAAGCTCCAACTAGAATGAAGTCTTAGGGGTGAGGAGAGCATTACTCAGTAGAACAAGTAAGATGAGGAGAGAGCCCAGGCCTTATTTCTACAATATATATATATTGTCTATAAACTAATCCTTAAAAATTAAGGCTAAATTAGAAAATTATAGAAATAGACAAAATATAACTACCCACTAGGGGAAACTAGATGATCAATCCTAGTTTCAATGATGCCCCCCCTCAAGCCCATTTCTTTTTTTTTTTTTTTTTTTACCGGGAGGTCCCGGGGATCGAACCCGGGTCCCTCCATATGGGAGACGGACGCCCAACCAATTGAGCCACCTCCGACCCCCTCAAGCCCATTTCTAATTTGGCACTTTCTGCTGTCTCTGTGTCCTACAGGTGACTCGTCTCTCTAGAAAAATGTATAACTTAATGAGCATGAGAACAAGGTCTCATGCTGACACCATATCCCCCCACAGGAGATACCCAGACACATACTTGAGAGATAATTAGAATGAAAAAAAGTCTGTTTCTAGGCTAGGTGTGTCAAGCAATATGAGACAACAATTGAGCTAACATTCCTGAATTGGGGGCTGAGAAGATACAAATAATTCAGATATTAAGACCCTAACTTTGAAGAACTTTTAATTTATTTGGAGAAATAACACACACACACATACACACATACGGGCCAGTATGTGAACAAGCACAAGGTCCTCTCTACTGTAAACATGGTCAGGGATTACAGCAATAACATTCTCTGTAACACCAACCGTCCAGCTCTTTGGACAGGAACAAAGATGCAATTATGCGACCCTGTCGGGAAAGTTGGTCAGAAGAGAAATAGCCACATTCACCCACACAGGATGTTCGCTCTTGTTCTTTGTAAAATCTTTGGCAAGATGTTTAACTGCCTGGACAGTCAACTGCAGAAAAGTGAAATTAGACACTGGCCAATATTTGATGTTTCGAGGAAAACTTCCTGCATTGGTATTATTCTCAACTCAGTCCCAGGTAGCAGAGACCACCCTGTGGGGATGTCACATAGCCAGGGAGAGCCAAGAAACTCTTACTTCCTAAGCTATCATATTGAGAAAATTGCATACAAAGTAAGATGTGCATAAAATAACTAGAAAGAGGTCTTGGTAACTAGTTGGCTCTGAGGAGTGGAACTGAGTGGTTGAAGGACAGAAATTATCAGAAGAGGGGAGAACTTTTCATAGTATACCCTTATTTACTCTCTGAATTTTGAACCATGCAAATGTTTCACTGATTCAAAAACAAAACAAGATGACACAAAGAAACAAAAAACACTTTTAAAGTTGCCAAGGGGGTATCTAGCTTTGGAGTTGGAAACCTGATAAACTATCAACATTACTCTTTCTCTTCCTGACACTCACCCAACACAGTCCTTAAATACTGTAAAGTTCAGGCAAGCATCCAGCTCAATAAATTTTGTCACTGGTCCTTGGAAGTTTTGCCACTGAAATGCTAGGACTGGCAAATAGTTACAAATGTTTTGTGCTTATGCAGCATTTTAAACTTCTCAAAGCATCTTTTCTTGTTTTTCCTGTTCTCCTATCATCAAAGAGAAGCAATAATGTTTCACACAATGCTATCCATTTAAGAAATGCAGTCCTTCCCTGGGGCTGCTAAAAAAAAAAATTACTTATATTGAAACAAGTGCACCTTGTTCTTTTTTTTATGAAGGTACCTACACTGGACTAGTCCCTCTTGCGCAAACAAAACCTTTGAAATATTTGTTGGCATGGCCCATGTTCTCCTTAGTCATCTGTAACTTAAGATTCTTGGGTCCTTTGGCCAGAATGACACAGCCCAGTCTTCCCCCTCTGGACCCACTCCATTGTCACTCAATATGTGGCACCTGGAGCAGAGTCTACGATTCCAGGTGTGACCGGGCCAGGTGTGACTGGGGGAATTTTAACCTCCCTTGTTCTGGGTCTCCTACTTCCAGAAATACAACTAAAATGGGCATACAACTTCTCTAATTAAAAAAAAAAAAAAGCATTAGTTTTCCTAACAGCTGTTCTCTCTCATTCTTTCTCATTGACTTGCCACCAACTAAAAAGCCTTTTTGTCTTTAGTGAGAATTGCTGTTCTGTCAGCTTCCCCAGGCTGCTAAATGTTAAAATCTGAAAGGCATGACCTACATTGTCTTTGTTAAGGTTCCTCTGGTCAGGTTCCAGCCAATGACCATGTTTCTGAATCTAGTCCTCTCAAGTTTGAGCATCTGGCCTTCGGTCTTCCTCTCAGTCTTTGATACAGTGTTGAAAGGAACAGGGTCAGGAACCAAACCCCATGGCACAACTCTAGAGCCCTCCCTTCAAGTGAGGGGATTCCAAGGGCCTCTATTTACGTGTACGTTTTATTATGAAAACATCCCAATAAACAAAGAAGTAGAAATAATAGCACAATGAACACCCATACATCCTCCATCTGGAGTCTACAATTGTCACTATTTTACCACATTTCTTTCATCTACATATTAAACCATTTTAAAATAAAGGCCTCATGACCTTTTCCCTCTAAATACTTCAGACTGCAGCTCTAAATATTTCAAAACATAATACCCTTAGCTTATCTAACAAAAAATGCATATTAATTCCTTATTGTTATTTACACCAAGTCCATATTCAAATTTCCCATATTGGCCACAGTATGTCTTTTATAGCTGGTTTGTTCAGAGCCATGTCAAATCAAGGATTACACCTTGCATTTGTGTTTCTTAATTTAGAAATGTACCCCAACATTCTTTTTTTTAAATAACATTGACCTGTTGAAGAGACCCAGATAATTGTTTATGGGATGGCAAAGACATCTTTAAATACTACCCCTCCCCATGTTCTGTTAGTTTCTAAGGCTGCTTTCAAATAAGGTCCACTTATTAAATAATTACTAATTTTCCTTTTTTATTAATCAAATTCATATGTAACTACCAATGAGAGCTTCTGATAAGCACGAGATACCACTCTTACTTTAATTCAGTTGGTGCAACTGCAGGGATAAGCCCAGAATTGTGATACTTAATAATTGTGTAATAACTTTCATCGTGTTACTTAACCTCCATTGGTCTTGGCTTCCTCTACTCTATAATGAAGATAAAAGTACCTGTCTCAGTAATAGGATTCTTATGAGGACTGATACAATAAGCACTCAGACGACAGAAGCAAACACATGTTTTCATTTAACATTTGGAATTCTGACATTAAAATCAAAAAAAGAAAAGGAAACTAGCATTTAACTAGCATATTGTGTGCTGGTAAAGAAGATGGTCAGAAGCATTTAGTGGGTTCCTTACTGCACCCCCAACACCAAGAGTAAGTTCACATTTCATCCTTATAGGAGCCCTGCAAAGTAGGCATTATTATCCCCATAATATAAAGGAGGAAATTGGATCTTACAAAGGTTAAATAGCTTGCCCAGGACCACACTATGCCGGGAAGTGAGCTTAGGTCTTTCTGAGTACATCACTGGAACTCCTTGCACTACCCTACTCTACCTGTCTGTGACTAGTACCCATTGCTTGGTCAGTACACAATCTAATATTTCATAACAATTAATCACTTCAATCTTACTTAAAGTTAAGCCCAAAGTAGCAATTCTTTCTTTGGAATCCTACACCTTCTGAGAAATTAAACTGACTACAAGCCAAACAAAGCCAAGCCTCATCTTGTTGGATTTTTCCACAGTGGGAAATGCTACCTGCTTGCTTCAGGCAGAGGCTTCTGTTCTCTCAGCCTGTTAGATATTCAGATTTATTTGAATGTGCCATGTCTTTGGAATGGGAAGGCAGGGAGGGGACACAAAGAGCCAAGTCCTGGCATGAAACTTGCCTACCAAAACAGACAAGGTTTTGGGAGGTGGGGGTGGAGGGGAGAAAGGCAGACTTAGACCCAGGAGCTTGGCAAAGTCAGTGAACAAGTCTTGCACCAGGTCATCCTAGCTTTGGGTCAGCAATTGGAACCTAAACAAAGTCAGCAGTGGGGAGTGGAGATAGATGGATATGTGGGGTGTGAGCCGGATGCTCGGAAGTGTGAAGGGTAGGAGTTCACCATCTTAGAGGTCTGGTTAGCTGCATCAAAGCCCAGCCATTGACAAGGTTCAAGGGGCTGGAATCTGCCTGGATAAGGGAGTCTAGTTAGAGTAAAACCAAGGGATTCTCAGTGGGGCCCCATCATCATCTATCTAGGAAGGTCATAGTTACAAATTTCATGTAATACTGAAATATTTTACATATATACATCAAATTAAAACAAGATATGCATATAGTATTCATAACACACAACGAAGAATGTAAATCTGAACAAAATCTTTTTAGTTTAGTGAAGATATGCAGAAGATAAACTCTAGCTAAAAATATGTTACCTTTTCCAGACTAGTACTTTTTCAAGGAAGTGGTGGGATTTTTATGTTAAACAAAAGGGGTAGCAGTCTGAATACGGAGAAATTGGGGAGCAGAAGGGAAATAAGGAGTCCAGGACTAGGGGCAGGTCTCTAGGCCCCCCAGGGCAACAAGATAGCTCAGGGTTCTACTCCACTTGGTTTATTTCAAATCAATAAACATTCACTGAAAACCTACTAAGCAACAAGCATTGTGTTGGGTGCTGTGGATACATCAGTGAATACCAGTTTCTGCCCTTGTGACTTTTGTACTCTAATTGGGTGGCAGAGGTAGGCTAATGGAAAATCATAATAAAACATTAGTAAAAGGCGAAAGATTTGTGCCATCTGAAGAGAAACCAGAGTCATTTAATTGAGAAATGTATATATTTATTCATCTGTGTTTACTTTTTAGTTTTTTATTGCTTATGTTTTCAATTATTAAATGTACAAAATAAAGTTTAAAAAAAAGAACCCTTTGTTAACATCTGATAAGTGTCAAGAAGTAATAAAATAAATAAATAAATAAATAAATAAAAAATAATTAAAAAAAAAGAAGTAATAAAACTTTCCCCACAATGAAAAAAGAAAAAAAAAAAAAAAAATACATTAGTGATGCAATGATAGAAGTATGCAAAGGGTAGTTGGAAGGGTAGCCCAGGCTGAGGGTGAGGATGGGAGTGGGCAGAGAGGTTTCCTAGAAAAACTGACCATAAGCTAAATTTTAAAGAGCACTTGACCCCAGATCTGGTGCAATGGGGCAGCCTCTAAGGGGGTGGTAAGCCACAGTGGTTACAAGCGTGGGCACTGCTCTCATGCTGGCTCACTTCCAGGCTGAATGGTGTAACCTTGTGCAAGATTGCCTCTCTAGGCCACAGTTTCCTCATCTATAACATCAAGATGGTAACAAAGTACCTACCTCATAGGGGTGCTGAGAGGACTAAATGAAGTAGTTATGTAAAGCACCTTAGCATATATCTCTTAATAAATATAAATTACTCATCAATTTTAAAAGTTGCACGTGCTTTGGGTGTGAGGTCCAAGAAACCACCACCTACTACAAGGTCTTGAAGATGTTTCCCTACATTTTCTTCTAGTAGTTTTATGGTCCTGGCTTTTATATTTAGATCTTTGATCCATTTTGAGTTGATTCTTGTATAGGGGGTGAGATAGGGGTCCTCTTTCATTCTTTTGGTTATAGATATCCAGTTCTCCCAACACCATTTGTTGAAGAGACTGTTTTGTCCCGTTAACATGGACTTGGTAGGTTTGTCAAAAAACAGTTGACTGTATAGGTGAGGCTTTATTTCTAGGTTCTCAATTCTATTCCACTGATCGATGTGTCTATCTTTATGCCAGTACCATGCTGTTTTGACAACTGTAGCTTTGTAATATGTTTCAAGTTCAGGCAGTGAAATTCCTCCCATGTTGCTCTTCTTTTTTAAATGCTTCTGCCTATTTGGGGGCACTTACCCTCCCAAATTAATTTGGTAATTGCCTTCTCTAATTCTGTAAAGTAAGCTGTTGGGATTTTGATTGATATTGCATTGAATCAATAAATCAGTTTGGGTAAGATTGACATCTTTACTATATTTATTCTTCCAATCCATGAACACGGAATGTCTTTCCATTTGTTTAAGTCTTTTTTATTTCTTTTAGCATTGTTTTGTAGTTTTCTGTGGTCTGTTCACACAATGGAATATTAGCAGCTGTAAGAAGAAATGAAGTTGTAAAGCATATGACAACATGGATGAACCTGGAGGACATTATGTTGAGCGAAGCAAGCCAGACACAAAAGGACAAATACTGTATGATTTCATTACTATGAACCAAATATATTGTGTAACATATTGCTTGATTCTAAAAAAATTATATATATCCAGTATATTTAATTGAGAAAAAAAATTTTTTTTAATGCAACCCGACCTTGGGGGTTTGAAATTGTGTTTGAGGGTTCTTATTTAGGTTACTTCCCATGCTGCTCTAAGGCTTTAGACCTCTTCACTTGTAGAATATTGCACAAGAAACAGCTAAGGTGATTTCTGAAGGATCTGACAAGTTAAAAATGCACCAGTGCTGGTTTTAAAAGGTGTTCATGTTTAGCAAGAAGAGACCTCAGCAGGATACAACATTTGCTCTCATTTACTCATTCACTCATTCATTCATTAAATATTTGAGTTCATATTATGCACCAGGACCTATGCTTAATGGAAGTCCTACAAAGATTTAGGCATATTATTTCTGTAGGAACTCATGGTCTAATGATAGAGACAGATGTGGGAACAAGACATTAAATACCATATGATTAAGTGCAAAATGCTTCAGATACCATATTAAGTTACTGCCTCTATCAACAGGGCAGAGGGAGACACTTCAGGGCTCCGCCCCTCACAGAAGCTCCGAAGGACCAGCAAGAACTGGCAAAAACATCTTTCTCAAAGCTCAAAACAAACAATCAAACAAACAAAGCAAAAGGACCACAACAACAGGCAAGCCCCGCCAAATCAAGAAAAAGGCTACTTAAAAGTGGTGGGGTTTATGGCCATCCCACCCTGAATATGCCTGATCTCATCTGAGAAAAGCAGTGAGATCTCATGGCACCCTCATGGGCCCCTTCCCAGCCCTCACCAGCTAGGTGCAGAGCCAGTCCATGCTCCCAGTACACATCCCTGGTTCCGGTTCTAGAGGGAGCAGAATAGCCCTTGGCACATATTGGTAACATGTTGTCTGGCCAATCTGTGTGGTGGTGGCTGGAGGGAATCGCCGTGCCAGAACTTGTCCTGTGTGTAGAAGGCAGTTCTCAGAGCTCTCCTACAGAATGCAGTGGGAGAGCAGCCCAGCAGTGCTCCTGGGGTAAGGAATTGCAGACTGTGGGACATACAGTGCCCGGAACTGTGAAGAAGCTGTTTCCTAGGGAAGAGAGGACATTTGGAACTGAAATTTGTAAATGTGGGAATTCCTAGACCCAAATGCACATGCCACCCCCCCAAACCCCCAAATACACGTATATGGAAAGGATCAGGGAGGGCCCGACGCTTTGGCCTGAAACTATTCTCTAAACTCATGGTGTAGATAAACTCTGAAGGAAAGCACTTGCACAGGTCAATCTGCAAAGATTGAGAAAGGTGTTTTCTTTTATCTTTTTAACCTTTTTTGTTGTTGTTGTTGTTAGTTCCTGCCATTCAAGGAACTCTCTGTCCTAACACAAGCTGGATGCAAGCTTAAGAATCAAACATCTCAGGGTTTACATTTCAGCAATAATACATTAGAATATAAAAATATCAGGTTTCAACAAAAGGTTACAGAGCATACAAAGAACCAGGAAATGGAGAAGATTAAAGTATTAGATACCATCAATGGAGGAGGACCAGACCTGGGACACACCAGACAAAGATTTTTTTAAAAAGGGTCCTAGATATGCTCAAAGAGCTAAAGAAAAATATGGACAAAGAACTAAAGGAAATCAGTAAAACAATAGATGAACATGAAGATAATATCAATAGAGAGATGGAAATTATGAAAAGGAATAAAACAGAGGTGCAAACTACAGTAACAGAAATTCAAAATTCCCTGGAATGATACAACAGCAGATTGGAGCTGGCAGAAGAAAGAATCAGAAAACTTGAAGATAAGACAATCGAAACCATCCAGTCTCAGAAGCAGAAAGCAGACAGAATGCGCTGTGGGAGTCCAAGAAAAAGAAAGAGAGAAGGGGGCAGAGAGAATATTCAAAGAAATAATGGCCAAAAAGCTCCCCCAATTTAATGAGAGACATGAATATACACATCCAAGGTGCTCAACAAACTCCAAACAGGATAAACACAAATAGACCCATGCCATGGCATTTTATAATCCAATTGTCAATTGCCAGAAATAGAGAATTCTGAAAGCCACAAGAGAGAAGCAACCTGTCACATACAAGAGGCCCTCAATAAGATTAAGTCCTGCTTTCTGATCAGAAAACATGGAGGCAAGAAGGAAGTGGGATGACATATTTAAAGTACTGAAAGCATAATTTTGCCAACTAAGAATTCTATAGTTGGCAAAACCATTTTTTCACAAATGAGGGAGGAATTAAGACATTCCCAGATAATAAAAGCCGAGGGGCTTTGCCACCGCTAGACAGGTGAGTGAAGCCACATGAAGTAATAAAGATCTCTGGTGAGGGTAATGACATGGGTAAATATCAATGCCAGTACTATTGTATTATTGGTTTGTAACTTCACTTTTTACTTTCTATAGAATCTAAAAGGCAAATGCATATAATATGTGATGAATTAATGGTTTGGGACTCATAATGTATAAATATGTAATTTGTGACAAGAACTACATAACGGTGGAGGGGACAGAGGGGTATAGAAATGTAGTTTATGTATGCTGTTGAAGTTAGGTTGGTATCAAAGTAAATGAGATTGTTAAAGATTTAGAATGTTAAATTTAAGCCCGATGGTAGGCATAAAGAAAACATCAGTGAATATGCAAGCTCATACAGAAAGTAGAGTACAGGTTACCAGGGGTGGGGAGCAGGGGTAATGGGGACGCAATGCAAAAATGTATGTAGAATTTGTTTGGGTTGAAGGGAAAGCTCTAGTAATGGATGGTGGGGATGGTATTGTAGTATTATAAATGTGATTAATCCCACTGAATGGCATACTTGTGAAGGTTTGGGAGGAGAAGATTTATGTTGTGTAAATGTTTTCACAATTAAAAAAGAAAGAAAGAAAAGTAAACTAAAAATATTATGACAATTAAATGCAATTCTGGATTGGATTTAAGAATGGAGGAGAAAAGGCTCAAAATGACATTACTGGGGGAAGCAGATATAGCTCAAGTGGTTAAGCACTTTCTTCCCACATATGAGGTCCCAGGTTCGATCCCTGATACTATCTAAAAAATAAAAAATAAAAAAAATTACATTATTGGGACATAAGAAAAAATTGGAATACAGAATGTAAGCTTTATGTCAATATTCAATTTCTTGAACTTGATAACTACACTTAAGGTGATTATGTAAGTGAATATCTTTATTCATAGGAAATGTAAATGGAACTATTATGTGTTCAAGAAGTATGATGTGTGCAACCTGCTCTCAAATGTTCAGAAATAGATGATATAGATATAGATAGAGGGACAGACAGACAGATAGATATATAGATAGAATGAAGCAGTTAAGGTGGCACAATGTGAAAATTGGTAGATTTGGGTTTATGAGGGTGGGGGCATTTTTGGAGTTCTCTGTATGGGCTTTTTATTATCTGCAACTGTCCTGTAATTTTGAAATTATTTCAAAATAAAAACTAATAAAAGAGAGAAGCAGAAATCATCAAAGTTAGGAATAGAAGGTGGGCAGACTTCCAAGAAAGGAGATATTCAGTGTCAGGGTTAGCCATGCTCCTCTCATCTACTTTGTTAAGTATCCAAGGAAAGCTATAAAATCTTCTTCCAGGAGGGCTTTAAAAATAAGATCACTTTCTCCTGGGCTGGTGTGTCTGTGCATCTGCCCCTGGAATGAGGAATAAACCAAGTGACCTTTCCAACATCTTCAAATCTTATGACACTCTGCATTTGGACACTGAAAAGCCACTCATTCATCTCTCAGCAAACATTTAGAAAGTACCTGCTAAGTGCCGGAGAATAGTCAGGATCATGTTGGTTGCGCATGACAGAAACCAAATTCATACTAGCTTAAGACAAAAATGGAAGTACATTTGAAGGATCCCAGGCTGTCTCTCAGAGCAGCATAAGAAGGAGTAGGCATTTGGACCAATGTGATAAGTTGCCCTCTCATCAAACAATCAGTTATGACTGTGAGGGTCAGATTCAATAAGAACTCCAGAAGGTTGAAGTGGAGGGGAAAGGAAGAGGCACAGTTTTCACAGGAAGTGGGTGGGGCTGTGCAGGCAATACCATATACACTCACTGTGGGCTGGCCCTGAATTTATACCTACAATACCAAACTGTCAGCCCCACAACTCTACGTGCAAACAGTGTCAATGATGGTTTCAGAAAGTCTGAATGACGTGCTGGGTTTAGGAGCAGCTGAGATTGGCATCTTTCTTTGAGGAGGCTGCCCTCATTTTCTTTGTAAAAGGCACATCCTATCTCTCCAATTCAGAAGGCTGATCTGTCTCTTGGGGTTAGTGATGACTGTGGAGGGGAAGGAGACAGTTGAGGAACTGGTTTGTCTACTACTGGGAGTATAGAAAAGAGGTCAGTATGACACTACTGGGGATGAGCTGGTTGAAGTGGGAAACAAGGGGAGTAGGTGAAGAAAAGGAGGGAAAGAAAGGAATGAGAGGAAATAGACAAAGAGAAGAAATGATAGCCCCTAGAAAATGTAAAATGAATAACTCCAAACCTCACTTGCCTCACAGCTCCCCATGTCCTCCCTGATTCAGGAAAGAGAAAGATGGCCTCTCCTGGAAAATACTGAGAGGGCAAAGAAAGCTCTTTGAGCCGGGACTCTCTGATCAGAGGACCCCTCTGCTCTGCGGCTGTGTCTGTGTATGCTCAGTTATTCCCTCCAAGAAGAGCCTGGTGGCAAAGGGAGTATGAGGCAGAGTGAGCTACCCATGCCTTAGCTTTGTTTCCATGACAACTGATTCTCAAGCATTTCATTTCCGGCCCTTATAACTTACACTTTTCTAAGGAGGAATTTGTAGTTTTGAGGAGGGAAGGGGTTGGCTGGTGGCCAATTAGCTCAGCTTTGTAGAGATTCTCCAAAGAGCTGGTATTTCTTTTACAAGTATTTCTGTTTTTAATGCTTAAAGTAGTAGTGATTCTTGAAATCAAAATTCTTCACTTTCCCCTTTAAAAAATGGCCACAGTCCAATAATTCCCAAATAGGTCTTTAATAACAACACAAGCCGGAGTGAGGCTTGTCATTTGTTAGTCAAATGGGAAAGTAAGAGGAAGTGACGAATTGGTGATAATTTGACTCAGCTGGGCTGTCCAAGCCAGGCGTCATCTGGACAGGAGTGGGAAAGGAGTGTCTGAGGATTAAATACAAACCAAGGGGGTGGATGTGGCTCAACTGGTTGGGCGTCTGTCTCCCGTATGGAGGGACCTGGGTTCGATCCCCGGGACCTCCTGGTAAAATTAAAAAAATAATAAAATAAAATAAAAAAATAAATACAAACCAAGGGACACATGTGGTGAGAGCCACTAAGGAGATGGGGTGTAGTAGGTGCTTAGTTAAGTTTTAGCTGTGACTGAATAAATGCAATATTAGATATTTGCAAGCAGACCTCAGGAGCTATGAGCAATCTGGACTTACTGAAAGTACAGATTTGCCCTCTGAGGATGAAAGAAATCCTTGTTTATACTTAAAAAATATATATCCCTTGGGAAGCGGCTGTGGCTCAATCAGTAGGGCTCCCGTTTACCATATGGGAGGCCCCGGGTTCGGTTCCCGGGGCCTCCTGGTGAAGGCAAGCCTGCCCGTGCGGTGTGGTTAGCTGACCCAGCGAGCACAAGCAGCAAGGGGGGGATAAATGAATAAATAAATAAAATATTAAAAAAATATATATATATATTTATCCCTCATT
This sequence comes from Tolypeutes matacus, assembly GCA_026826555.1. Taxonomy (NCBI): domain Eukaryota; kingdom Metazoa; phylum Chordata; class Mammalia; order Cingulata; family Chlamyphoridae; genus Tolypeutes; species Tolypeutes matacus. The sequence goes on from JAKSZT010054304.1 coordinate 11,401,333, forward strand.
AAACTCTGATTCAATTTTCCCAAGCTGTGGTCCTTGTTTACTGGGAATCTAAAAAGCTGGTTCCAAGTGAAATATAAGAAATAAGTTTCCTTCCTCTAAAGGAGGAATAACTCATTCTAAGGTCCAGAAACTGAGTCTAAGATAGGGACTCCCATGCCTAAGGTCAGTGGATTCCAGTCAAAGCTCAGGATTAAAACCAAGGGAAATAAATGCCTTGCAACCATAAGAAAGGCAAAAAGGGAAGTACAGTCAGCATGGAATTTTCTGTGCATTTTCAATTTGTGAATGCCCTAGACCTTAACTAAGTTAATTGAAATCTGGGGTTTTTCACAAAGTCAGGACAGTTGTTTGTGTAGAAGAATTACTGTAAGAGTAAACTGACAGAAAACCAACAAGGAAAAGATAAATAATGAGAATTAATATTTGTTGCTGAGAAATAACAATGTAAGACTTGTTTATGGCTTAGTGACTGAGAACAGTGTCACTGGTGGCAACGTATCTAGGTTTGCATCCTGGCCCTATATCTTACTACTATCATGGCTTTGGGCAAGACTGCTGTAAGTATGAAGTTCATCATACTAAGAAAAGGTCTTGAAACAGACCTGACACATAATAAAGTGCTCAATAAATATTAACTGATATTACTTTTTTTTTTTTTTTTAACGATTTTTAAATCACAATTCTAACCAGGCCATTCCCCGGTTTAAAATGTTTCAATATATCCTTGTTTTCCCCTGGATGAACTGAAGGGTCTTTGGCATGGCCTGGGGGGCATTCTGGGGCTGGCCTCTGCTTACTCATCCCCTGTCACTCCTCCCTCTCAACCCCTAAACTCCAGCTGTTTGTAGATCTCTTTGAAGTACCTGGTTCTCTTACATCTCTGGACACCTTCTCTTCCCTCTTCTTGAAATCCCCTTGCCCCAATCATTTACCTGGCTAACGTCCATTTCTTCCTAAGCTGGTCCACACCGCACCTCTCCCCGAGAGGGCTCCCTAACATGAGATCCCTTTCACGAGGTCTTACATCACTGTGTTCTCCTGAATCATTTTCCTGTTATACACTGTTGATGTTCTATCCTTCTCTTTCTTCCCCAAGGACTACGCACTCCTTTGGCACAAAGAAACAGCATCTAGTTCTCCAATGCCTCTCTCCAGCATGTATCACAAAGTAAGTACTCCAGAAAGTGCTTGGAACCTTTAGAATAGAGGAGGCTTAAAAATGTAACTCCTACAAAAGATCACCAAAGCTAAAAACTGAAGCCCAAAAGAAAGGAGAATCTGCAATTCCCTCACCTCTCAACCCAAACCTGCATTTACACTTAAGGGCCTAGGATTTGCTTCTTTATTATTTTCCACTTCCAAGCATCCCTTAAGAGAATGTCAGGAGTCACATTCTCTGGAGACCCAAGTTTCTGAGGCTGTTAACTGATCCTGTTTCATTTTCTGTGAGCAACCGCAGCACTGATTCCAATCTTCAACAAGAAATTCTGAGCAGTCACGGTTTTAGGTCCTGTTAAGCAGATTATGGTTCTTAGAGGTAAGAGATGCAGTAATTTAGATAATGCAGAGCCTGCCTATCAGACTAACCTAGCATTGGATTAATAATAATCAGCTGCCTTTACCTTTTCTAAGCATCCTAGAAATACTTATCCTTAAAATGTCCTTTGGATGAAAACCCCATCCTGTTACACTTTGATTAGGAAAGTGATAGCTCAAGGTCATTCAAAAGATCAGTGGCAACACCAGGATGTCAGACTACAGTTCACTGTGATATTAGGGTCATATAATTCAAGTCAGTCTCTTTCTCTTTTGCATTTTTCATTCCAGACACAGAGCTATGGAATTAAACCAGAGAAGGGGGTGGGGGGCAAGTTAATGAGAAAACCATATATTTGAACAAGATTTAAAAATAAACAAATGATAAATAGTATTTGTGAAATCCCTATGAACCTGTTCTCAGCAATCTGAAAAGCAAATGCCCCAAGATACCCAAGGGAATTACCCTATGTTTCTTTCTTTGGCATGAAACACCCCCACCTCACCCTCAACAAGGAGCCAGAATAAGGGTCAGGATCAGAAAAGGAATAAAAATATTTCTAAAGTATCAGGGAATTGATTTTCCTGCCATTTAATAAATATTATATTTTGAAATGAGTTGGTTACAAGCTTCTAAAACATCTTCCTTAGGATGCTTGATCATGGCAAGTAGCAGAGACTTCAGAATATCTCAGCCTCAAGCGTGAGTAGCCCCAAAGCTGTTGACCTGTCTCAGCAGTAAGTAGAAAAAGGGTCAGGGAGCTTCTCAAAGTTGATGGGGTCTCTTCTAGGCCAGAGATCATATGTCACTTATCTCTACAGCTCTTAGACCTATTACAGAGTCTGGCACTTAGTAGATGCCCAAAAAAGTTCAGTGAAAAAATTGTGAACACATGACATATTTAGTGAAAGAATCATGGTCTCTTATTTTCCCCGTAGGAGTCAGTTCCAATGCATCAGTGCTTGTGGCAGTACTTTTTCGACTCTGTATTCAAAGACAAGGCAGTACTGAGTATGTCCAATGTATTCAGCCCTCAAAGGGAAGAGGGGATCCTGGTAAAGGAGGAGGGTGCTGAAACAGAAATTCTACAGCATGATGAGACTTCCTGCTTAGAAAAGCACATCGGTGGTATCCTGTGGAGATTAGACGGAAGAGAGTTATTTCTTTTCTAAACACTTATTTGCACTATCTCAGGAACACTTTTGTGTGTGTGTTTAGCAGTAAGGATACCTCATCAAGATAAATAGACCATTAATTCCATTCGCCCACATTTTACACCATTCACATAGTTTTTGCTAAAAGTTTCTCCAGTCCTCATTTTGCTAAATTGACAGTTTCCTGCTCATGAGTACTTAGGATGTGTTCTTTAGAAATATGTATGTTCAGCACAGTGTGACTCCTTTAAGCCAATATATCCTCTTCACAATATGCTCTGGACACCCCCGCAGTCAGGTGCAGAGCCTGAGCCAGCGGTTCTGGTTACGGGTTGCAGGAATGAACCTGGGGCCCGGGTTCCACCTGAGCACAGGTTCTTCCTTCCCCAGTTCCGCCCCGTCTGGACAATGGGATCCTCCTGGGAAGGAAGTGATAGCCAGGCCTGAAGGGCACCTCCCCTGCACACAGAGATCCTGGAACAGGCAGGGCCCAGCCTCTTCTGCCTTTATGGGTTTAGCTCTATATCACTCACCTCAACCTGCTTTTTTTGTGTCGCTGGAGCCTAGCCTTGGTTTCTCTAGCATTCGCTTTGCTAATTGTTCTCTTCCTTCTTTCCTAAGCACTTTCTTTGGAATCACCCATCCGGGTTTTCTTCTGTTCTCCCGCTGTGGCTCCTCTCAGTATAGCTTAGGCTTTAACAGCAGGATCTGAGGAGTCAGGCAGTCTGGGATGGTGCCTTGAAGCCTTCACTCACCGACCACGGGGAAGTGACTTCACCTCCCCAAGCCTCAGGATTCTCATGTGAAACAGGGCGGCTACGAGTCCCTGTCTTAACGAGTGTTCTGAGGAGAAAACGAGAGCATATCAAATTCCTAGTAAATATCGCCTGTCGTAGGCACTTAAATATATTAGCACTTCTCAAAATTACTTTTATCCTTGATGTTATTATTATCAATAGAAGTGGAGCTTCCGTGCTAGCCAAGATGCCTCGAGTGGCCTTCGGTGATGCGCATAGTCCAGGTTCCAACCCCTGGCCAAGGTCCCTGAACTAAGTGCCGATAAATGCTTAATTTGTGAAGAGGTGTTTGGGAAACTGATGCCAAACCTACCTTCAAGCACAGAACCACGCAGTAATCTGTCCCCTGAGATGCCCTGTGAATTTGTCTTGGATAAGAAACTACTTAATGTCTTTTCAATTCTGCTTGCCACATGCCTTATTATTGCTGACAAGAAGGTATACCTAGAAAGCATACTTCTTTTTTCAATTTTCATTTCATGAATGCTGACTTCTTGGCATTTTAAGTGGATAATGGCCATTGTAACTATGATGATAACAAAATGGTTTTCTAATTCAATTTGTTTTCCCTCCAAGAAGCTGAACCAGATTGCCTCTTTTTTTTTTTATTTATTTTATATATATATATTTTTTTTTTTTTACCGGGAGGTACTGGGGATCGAACCCCGGTCTCTCCATATGGTAGACGGACGCCGAACCTCTTGAGCCACATCTGTTTCCCAGATTGCCTCTTAAATCTCTTGCAATAGAAGTTCAGCCTGGAGTCCTGCTTGAAAGCTCGAACTTTTTTCACTTCCCTCCATTCATGCTGGGGAAATATCCAAGCTCCTGAAATACGACAGATGCCACCTGGATTTGCCAGGCCTGGATGACCTTGAATGTTGCAAGCTGCATTCCTCTTTCAGGTTCAAAGGTTTGAGCTTATCTTCAAGGTCAAAAATGCCTTTGAATTTTCCAAGATAGATGAAAAGAGACTCCATTGACGCAGTCCTGTGTAGCTCTGTGTGTCGGGGGATTAAACCATGCTCTCTAGGACCCGGGACACAGACTTTAGAGGCATTTGAGAAACCCAGAAGAGGAAAGGCACAGCCAATGGGCACAAAAGGCCACTCCCCAGGGTCACCACTGTTAGCAACCCTCCAGCCCTCCCTGACCATCACTGTTGCTGTGCCATTTCACTCTGGCCTCCCCCCAAAACCCCTTCCCCCAATCATTGACCAGCCCCCACTATACAGTTCTGTTCCTGTCTTAAACGGCAGATGAGGGAGGGGGGAGGGGAGAACTACATTTGGCAAAAGCCTTCCTACCAGCTTTGTCCCAGGGACGTAAATTCCATTTCCCTCAGATGGTTTTTTGTTTGTTCGTTTTTTACCGGGAGGTCCCGGGGATCGAACCCAGGTCCCTCCATATGGGAGACGGATGCCCAACCATTTGGGCCACATCCGCCCCCAGATAGTCCTTTCTAGACATGTTGAAACCTGCTGCGACTATCAGAGCTGCTCAGAGCTGCCCAATACTCCCACTGTCAAGTCAAATCTTCAGCCCAACTTTAAGAATCATGACCTGCAAATTTAAAGGGGGACATCCAAAAGGGGTCAACTTGTCCAAGGCCAGAGTCAAGCCCCACTTAGAGTATTCCTTACAGAAAGTTGTCTGACCCTGGATTAAATACCAGCTCACAAAGGCTGCCTCTTCAGAAGAAAACTGAATGATTGGAGAACAGTGGTGCAAAGAACTTTTCATAGTATAAGTTTTTGTCCCTTTGGAATTTCATCCTATTACATGTATTACTTATCCAGAAAAAGGAAGTTAAAATGTTTCCAAAATGGCTTCATCATGAGAAGACCCACTACCCCAAAAAGCAGACCATTCCATTTTGGCTGGCTGGAATGGGTAGGAAGTTGTTGCCATACTGAGTTGAAATCAGCCTCCACGTGGCTTCTAACCCTAGTGCTTGTTGCATTCCCCATAGTAACCGAGACAGAACCAGCACATCCCTCTCTAGGATCAAAACATTTTTCACTTGAAGATGACCATTCTATTTTTGTTTAGTCATTTCTGCTTGAATGCCAGGAAGGTCACCTAATTTGCCATTTCAGATCTCTCAGCTAAAAAGGCTAGAGAAAAATAAAGCTAATTTTAGTGTTTGTGGAAAAAGAGACCTGGTCCCAGGATGAGTTTCCCTTGTGAAGGGTGAGGTCTGAGAAAGCCAAACTTCACTGCAAGATGAGAAGGTAGCTCTGGCCTTAACTTTGCAGCCTGAGGGCCCACCTTTGACAGTGAACACCAGAACTTCCTAGGAGCCTCAGGGAAGTTTTATGAATTTCCATGAAAGGCTGCACTCATTTTCTCTTGGCACTTGTTTCCCTACGGAAGTTTTCACAGGCTTTCATCTAGAAGTTTATAAAGCCAATAAAAGCAGGAAACCAAATTTAAGGGCACCGCTCTTGAATTAGAAAGACAATAGATGGGCCTGGAGCTTTGTACTAAATGCTTTTCTTGATTTTTATATAATTTCAACAAGTTTTGCCTCCAACTGTGCTAAAATACAAAGGAAACACTGAATATGTACCCTGCCCTCAAGGACCATATATTCATCTTAAGAAGACTACATGCACATAAAAGCAATGAAGGGAGAATGCAAAACAGATTAAACTGTGGACAGACAGTGATCAGTCACCAGGGGCAGCGCTGAGGTCAAGAAGTCCTACCAGGTACCCAGAGAGGACAGGGGCAGACTTCATCTGCCTTCCTAGACTCTGAGCGCACTCTTCATTGCCTCTGCCCTACAGAAAGAGGGCACTACTGGACTGTTATCTTGTGGAGAAATGTACCCTCACCCGCACACCTTCTTTCATCCATGTCCCCTTATGACCAAGGACACATTTCTGGAGTGGATAGACACTGGAGTAGAAGAGAAAGGCTGCCATTATGAGCATTGAGAACTGGGTACAGAGAGGTTTGTCTGCCAGAGGGATCCAACCTGCATCTTTAAGGCTCAGATCCAGGCCAGAATAATATTCACACCTGAAGGTGGCAAGTTCTATAAAATCTTGCTTAGCTGGCTGCGGCTCTTCTAACCCCCTCCTCAGCATGGTAAAGGCTCTCTGTGAGGCTAGGCTTCCAGAACACCTGCTTTTCTCATCACCATTGTTAGTATGGGAGGATCTGGATATATTGGACGCATCAATCTGGCCAGCGAGGTGCTCTATGTAGACCTGTGTTTTTTTGTGTCTGCCCAGGCATGTATCTCTCACGCATCCGTCCACTCCTGGAGGAGTTTCCACACTGGGCAGGCACCCCTAGTTTTGCTCTGCTCAGTCAATTCACCCCTGTTTAAGCTGGAGACCATCAAACATCAAACACGTTCTTGTTTACCAATAACCAAGCTGACCGGTTAGGCAGACGGTTTCCTGCCTTTTATTGTTTACTTTGAGAGCAGGGCCCACGGCATTTAGCAGAATGGCAAGACGAGGTGGGCATGCACAAATACTGATCGGTAAATGTTTAGTGATTACCTGTAAGGGTGAATAAGATGCTTACGCCTTCAAGTTGAGGGAGGAAGCAGACAAGCAAACAAGCCATCGTGAAACCTGAGAAGAGCTGGCGCTGTGGGAGATGGGCACCTCGTCTAGCCTTGGTGAGGGGTGGGCACTAGGGAGAGAATCAAGCAGTCATCCAGGGGAGGTGACACCCCAAGGCTTGAGTAGGCATTAGCTGATCCAACAAGAGGGCAGGGTGTGGGGGCAGACAGGAGGTTCAGCAGCCACTGGGACTGCTGGGAGGTGAGAGAGAGCATGGGATGGACCTGAATGATCATTCCTGAGGAAGGGCACCTGTGCTTCAAAATATTTTACTTATAACTAGAAGGTTCTGAAGGTTTAATTGTCAGCTGTTCACTCAATTTAATAATGGTGATTAAGGACCAATTAGGGGAAACAGCTGTGGCTCAAGTGGTTGGGCTCCTGTTTACCATATTGGAGGCCCCGGGTTCGATTCCCAGGGCCTCCTGGTGAAGGCAAGGCAGCCTGCACGGTGCGGCAAGCTGGTGCAGCAAGATGACGCAACAAAGGGAGACAAGTAGACACAGAAAAACGCACAGCAAATGGACACAGCGAGCACAAGCAGCAAGGGGGGAATAAATAAATAAATCTTTAAAAAAAAAAAAGAGGACCATTTAGTATTTCATATTCAGCCTAGGTTTACGGAAAGCACTCAGTCCTGACCTGTGAAAAGACAGTTTAAAAATCCATCAAGGTTGGGAAAAGAGAAGGCACAGTCTGTAATCCCTACCCTCCAGCTCTGGTAGAAATACAAAGGCCACCAGCAAGTGTCAATCACGCTGGAATGTGCAGGCGCAGCTTAGGGGCTGGGGAAATTCTCTTTGCTCTCTCTCTCCTCTTTTGGTCTGGTGAGCTTGCAAACCGTCTGCATTCTCATGCAGTGCCCCTGTCAGGTCTCATACAGGGCTCCCTGCTTAACTAGGCACACACACACCATTGCTTTCATGCAGATTTCCTCCTCTTACCCCATCCCTCTCCCTCCCCACGCATGCCCTGGGCCCTTAGAACTGTGACAGCTCTCTGGAGACAGGAAGTCTGTAAGAGGGGCATCCCATCTCATGAGGGAGGCCCTAAATCAGGGGTTCTTAACCTTCTTTGTTCCATGGACCCCTTTGCCAGTGAAGTGAAAAGCACGGACCGTTTATTGTGTATTATTTAATAAATGGCTCACACCCGCACCAACATGTCCCCACAAGAATAATGCTTTTTGAATGTCAATTCAAACTCACAGATGCCGGGTTAAGAACCCCTGGCCTAAATGAAGGATAGGACATGCAATGTGATTTGTAGATCTTTTCCATAGGACGCAGGAGGAAGTGTGATGGTTCATTTTCTTAGACAAATCCTTTACAAGTCTCAAAACTAGAGAGAAAGCCTTCAAGTCCATATTTTCATAGTAAAAATGAATAACATTCTTAGAGGCTCAAACTAAAGTTTAAGATGGATTATTTTATTTAATCCACACAATAATCTTATGAAGTACTTACTATGATTAACCCTCTCTGTGTCTTAATTTCCTCTTCTGTAAATTGGGGATTAAATTAGTCTACCTCATAGTCTTATAAGGATTAATAAATCAAGAAATAGATAGTAAATACATTAGACCTATGTCTGGCACATAGTAAGTGTTCAGAAAGTGTTAGCATTTATCAGCGTGAAGAATGTAGGCACAGAGAGTTAAGGAATTTGGCCAGGATTACGCAACTAGTAAGAGATGAGGTCAAGATTCAAACGCAGGTAGTCTGATCCCAGAGCCTGCCTTCCTCATTGCAGCACTAAAAGTCTAGCTGCTCAGCCCCATAGAAGAATTAAAGAGTGACAAGGAACCTGTGACTTTGAGGTTGCTAGAGAGAAGTGTCAAAGAAAAAAACTATCCCAGACAATGTTACACAGACAAAGATAACTTCATTCAGGGGCTGCAGTGGCAGGGGACAGAGAGTAGAACTCAACTTCCTGGGAACAAAGGACAGCCAGCTTTTTAAGCGCTGGGAGTGGGTTGGAGGAAAAGCCCTGGAAGATAGTAAGGGGGGTTGATCACTGGGATGGGGGAGGGAGTGACTGAGGTTGCCATTAGGACCACCATGGAATGTTTTTCTTTACAGTAATCAGGCCACCTGAAGGCTGGGAGGGCTAGGAGGGAAGGCAAGGCAGATAAGGAACTACCTAATTCCAAGGGCCTTTCATGTACCTGGATAGTGCAAGGGCTGGGGTGAGAGGGCGATCAGGGCCTGAAGTCTGTGAGAAGGCTGCCCAAAGTTTAGTCAAGCTAAGGGGACATTAAGGCTGTCTTGATCAGGAACTGGAGAATCCCTTTTGTTGTTTAGATGGGTGGTTCTCAATATGTCCCCAGAGCAGCAGCCTCGGTATTTTCTAGGAATTCCCTTGAAATGCAGATTCTCAGGCCCCACCCCCAGCCCTACTGAATCCAAAACTCTGGGTTGGGGCCCAGCAAACTATGTTTTAAGAAGCCCTCCAGGTGATTCCGATGCACGCTAAAATCTAAGAAGCCCTGGTTTAGATTTTCGATGATCAGTTGTCTCATTCTTACTATGCACCTACACTCCACAGAAGAATAAGGCTCTCAAGTTGCTTCTGCTACATTATGATATTCTTCAACCCGCCCCTTTACCCAGCTTGGTGATGGAGGTTTAATAAGGCTTAGCAGACACCTGGCCACAAAGGTGGCCTGTGGAAGCTTCGGCTGCCCTCAAACTCCACCCTCAAATCTTTACTATTCCCTACAGTAGTTTAGAAAACAATCCTCTGAAGAAACACACATCTAGGAATGTGTATTAATTTGTCCTCATGGCCACATCATGTAGAGGCCTTAATTTTCGGAAATACTAGGTCACAGATAGATAACATAGATTTGGTCCAGGAATTTTGGTGAAGGTTATTGATATTCCCCCAAAATTCAAAGTCAAATTTAAGGACTAGAGTAGCTAAAAGAAGGGAACCAAGTCTTTAATTCTGTCCTGAGGGAGTGAATCTGTGAGATGTGGCAGTGGGCAGAGGATAACCAAGGCAGGCTCCAGTGCCACTGTAGCTATAAGCTGGGAGAGGTGAGAGATGTATGTCAGAGACCAGCTCAGTGGTTTCAAAAGGGCAGTTACAATTCCCAAGGATCAGGGAAGAGGAGCGGTTGGCCCACAGGTGGTGGTTGGAAATGGAACTAACAAATTTCTTCAGTAACTTAATTTTCTTAATGCTTTCTAACTGGCTTAGTCTTCCGGAGCAACTTTCCAGTTGTTTTTATGAAATACTATCATTTATTGATCACATACCCTGTGCCAAGCACTATTCATTTTACATGTGTTAACTCATTTAATTCTCATAAACCTTGGGTTGTTATCATTATTTTCAGCCTCCTATTTCAGATAGATTTAAGGAAATTGAGGCTCAGAGAAGTTGAGTAAGTTGTCTAAAGACCAACAGCTAGCACACTGTTGAGCTGGGGTGGGGGTGGGGGAATCCAGGCACTGTTTGCATAGACCAGGTGCCTTTTTGCATAGAGCAAGCCTGCCTTTTCAGGAGTTTGTGTACATTGCATGGGAGAAGGAGAAGAGGGAGAGCGAGGAGAATGTGATCAGAAACACAAGGCTCTCAGTGGATCCTAGAGCTGATCCACTGCCCCACACTGCCTCAGCCAAACACGCCACATCAGTCATCCGGACTGGAGTTTAACACATGCTGTCCTTTTCCAGGGAGCACCCTGAGACAGGTGTCAAAGTCCAGCCCTCCAGCGTGGTTACACCAGCTCTGACTGAGACAGAGCTCAAGGGACCCAGCTCTTGGAGAGCTGCCCTGGCCACAGGGAATTGGGGTCACACCCTGGCTGCTTCTCTCCTCAACAGGGAAAGGGCACCGAGCGGCACAGCCTGCCCGAGGGAGGGGCGCTTTGCTTCATGACCAGCATTTCAGCCGAAGAAGCTGGATTGACAGGTATAAACAGGCTTTTACCCATCTGCTCATCCTTTCCTAGCAGGCAGTCAGGTTTCCCACTGTGAGTCTTTCCTTCTGGGCATTTGAAGGAAGGTAGGACTGCCTTCTGGGTTTCTCTGGGGAAAGAAATTAAAAGCCAGCAGGCCTTTCCCCTGGGCACATGCCAAAGTTCCTAGGAAACTGCCGGCTCATGCTCCTGACAAATGGCCTCTCCTGACAAGTATTCAATAGATTTTTTTTTTTTTTTTTTTTAGGTACTGGGGCCAGGGATTGAACCCAGGACCTCATAAGTGGGAAGCAGGCACTCAACCACTAAGCCACATCTGCTTCGCCAAGTTGGCTTTTTCCTTTGTTTGCTGGTTTGTTTTTGTTTTTAGGAGGGACCTCCCATGTGGGAAACAGGCGCTCAACGGCTTGAGCCACATCTGCTCCCTTCAACAGACTTTCAAAACTGCAGTGTCACTGACTGAGAGCAAAGTGCCTCTTCTTTTCTCTTTTTCATTGTTGGGAACAGATCTTCATTCTGCAGATGCAGGGCAATGAAGAACAAGCAAAGACTCTCACACCCATTTTACAGAACAGGAGGATTCGATCCTCCCTTCAAAGACAGGCTGACTCCCTTACGTGACTGCTAATGTCTGAGGGATGGTAGCTGGAGGGTGGACCCTGGACCCGTGGCTGTGGTTACTGTCCAGCTTTCTGAACAATAGGAATACCTACACTGAATGAGCTCCGCCTCCAGGTGGCCAGGCTACGCGCAGACTTGTACCTCCTGGTCTCTGAACAGCATGCCTTTCTTTCCTCGTCTGAAATCAGTTTTAAACCTAAATACATGAAAGGGAAATCATGTTTTTCTCCTTCTGTAAAGTCTTAAAAAAAAAAAAAAAAAAAAAAAAACTGGCAAGAATACAAGGTGCCCTTGTTACCTGGACCAGGAACTGAGGAACGCCTTCTTACCCAGGAGAGGATTCTGGAATAAAGTGCCTTTTACTGTGGCTGACACAGCCCAGAGTGAGGGCTGAGGACACAGACACATAAAACCTGAGGGTTTCTATTAGCCAGTGGGGCTTCCCAAAGACCTCAGTTTCCACTAGGGGCCTTCATCTGCCTACCTGAAACATTCTGGATCAATTAGCCTGAAAACCATTCGTTCTTAAACACCTACCCCCATCTCCTCAGGGAAGAAGTCATCCCCAGTCCCCAGTCCCCCAGAACTCCTGCCTTTAATTTTCCAGAGCTTTCTTTTCACCTGGGTGTCAAGTAGCCCCCTTTGGACAACTATCTCCCCTCAGGCTTTTCTCCAAAGTTGGGCTGTGAGCCTGGGAATTTTTGTGACTACACTGAATTCCCCAAGTTAACCCTGAAACTGCTTGTTTCGTTCACTGAACAAATGTCTGCTGAACACCTACTTTGTGCCAGGCCCAATCTAGGCCCTGGAGATACACTAGTGAACCAAACAGACAATTATCCCTGCCCTCACAGAGCCTACATTCTAGTAAATGTAAATAAACAATTTAAAATACGGTAACCACCATAGAGAAAAGTAAAGTAGGGGTGGGACATAGCCAAGGAGGCTGATTGTAAGGCTCAAAGTGACCCAAAGCAGCGGTGGGTCATTGGCTAGGGTTGTCTTTGGGCCTGAGGATTACTGGTCCCTTCACCCCAGCTTCTAATCTTTCATCAAGAGCTCTTCCTAATGCCTGCCTTTCTTCCTTTGATACTTCTGTTCCTCTCACTTTTGCCCCCACCAAAAACTGGGCCTCCACTACTATCTCCCAGATACTCCTGATCGTCAAGACTGGACTCAGATGACAGGCTTTCCCAGCTACTTCAAAGTACATAGATCTCTCCCTTCTCTGAGCTCCATAAAAACATTAAACGATGCAATTTGATCTTCTCTTGTCTCCTCTTGTTATCTAAGTGCTTCTTCTATGCCATTCTCATCTGATTAAAAGCCATGACCGACAGGGGACAAGATGGAAGCATATGGCTTTGAACACAGCAGGCATCTGATCATGGTGCTGGGCTGGGCTGGGCTGGGGTCCCTCATGCAGTTTGGTCCTGGCTCCCTTCCATTCCAGGAAGCTACAACTCTGTCTGCTCAAGCCCCAAGCTACTGCCCCATTTCTCTCAGTAGAAACTTCCCAAGGGTCCGTCTGATAGAAATTTGCTCAACTTTCCTGCTTATCACCTCAATATTAAATCCGTATCTTTACCATCTTTCTCCTCTCCAAGAGGAAGAATTATTTCTTTTTTTTTTTTTTTTTTTTTTTTTTTTTTTGTTAAGATTTTTATTTATTTATTCATTTATCCCCCCCTTGCTGCTTGTGCTCACTGGGTCAGCTAACCGCGCCGTGTGGGCGGGCTTGCCTTCACCAGGAGGCCCCGGGAACTGAACCCGGGGCCTCCCATGTGGTAAACGGGAACCCCACTGATTGAGCCACAGCCGCTTCCCTAAGGAAGAATTATTTCTAATTCTTACGCAAGCCTAACTGCTTGATCTACCCTTTTCCACTCATATCCTCTTGGTCTCTATATAACCCAGAAATTCTTGTTCATTCTCTTAAAGTACTGGCTCCCTTTTCTCAGCATCCAAGTAAGATAACTCTTTTCCCATTAAAAAAAAGAAAAAAATATTCATACTTCTTGTTCAAGCTACTACCAAACCATAATTTTCCCAGGGAAAAGTAAGTGAGATCATAGACTCTAGAACCAGATTGCCTGTAGTTTAAATCCCTGCTCTGTTGTTGCTAATTAGGTCACTTTGATCAATTTAATTTACACATTCTATGGTTTCTTCATATGTAAAATGGAGCTAATATTAATACCTATCTCGCAGGGTAGTGATGAGGATTCAGTGATAAATTTTTGTAAAGCACAAGATGCTTGGCACATTTTACGTGCTATGTAAGTGTTTTGTAATTCAAATGAATAATTATTGTGTCAACTAATACTTCTTTTATATCCTTGATCCTATTTACTCTGAAATCTATAAAGCTACCATCTCTAATTTCTCAACTTCCTTTCATTACCAAACTTCTCAGAAGGAAAACCCACAGTGTAGAAACTCCACTAAATACCTCCATTACTTCACGTGCCTTTCACTCCTCAATCCACTATCATATTGAAACTGCTCTCATCGTATCAGAAGTCTTCTTTTTCGTTGGATTCTTCTGAGCCTTTTACCACTCCAGCCTAGGCCCTCTTAAGCTGCCAATCCAAAGCCTTTTTCCTTCTCAATTGACTTCTAGTACCTGATTTGGAATCTCTTCCTTTTGCTTTTTCTCTCAATCCAGCTTCTCCTCAGCTAGTTAAATGCAGGCTTTCCCAAATGACATCCTTGGCCTCTTCTCATGCTATCTATCCCCTCTTTCTGGTGGTGTTTATCCAAGTTCTTCTCTTCAACATTGCCTATGTGTCATTGATTCTCACACCTAAAAGACATGACATATTCCTCTGAATATGCTCAAATTCCTGACTGGCCAGGCCAATAGTTGTCCTATCAGATCTTCAATTATAACATGTACAAAGCCCCACTTATTATTTTTCTCCTTTAAATCTTCTCCCTTTTGTGTATTTGCTGTAAGTCTCTCTTTATGGCACTCAGTTACAAAAGTTAGAAACCTTAGAGCTTTTCTTGCTCTGCACCTGTATGTGCCTTTGCATTTTACAAATCGGTTTCACTTTACTTAGCTCATTTAGGTTTCACAATGACCCTAAGATCATTACTGGGTTAAGTCATTTAGTAAGTCTTAGCTTGCATGAGTCTTCTTTTCCCAGACTGACAAAATGAACATATTTGCCTATTCTTTTAAGGGACTATATTTAAAAGGTTGATATCACTCCCTTTTTACAAAGGAAGAAAATGAGTCTCCCCGAGATTAAGGAACTTATCCAAGGTATGGGAAAGATCAAATAAGATAGCATGTGTTGCAGAGCTTTGTGTACCATAAAACAACATATGAATGCCTGGTTTCCTTAATTACTAATAAAAGGTTAAATTATGATTTGGTATTAGAACAAATTTGGTAAATATCATAAGAGGTGTATAAAGTATTTGGGAGTACAGAGATTAGGAAAATAAATTTAGTTAGGGAATCTTGGAGGAAGAGTAAGATTTTAAAAGATGGAAAGGGCGTAGAGGACCAGCTTCTCCATCTCTCATTCTTGTCCCCCACCTTTGTATCTGTCCTATGTAAGGACATGAATGATCCTTTCTTAGCTCTTCCAGGTAATGGCTGGAGATTTCCTCTAAATGTAAAAGACAGATGTGGGGCACCTTTAACAAAGATAAGCAAAGGGAGAGTGCAAGACGATGAACCACAGGAATTTCACTGGCACTTAGGGAAAGTCAAAGCAAGCTTTCCCAAATCATGAAACCAGAACCAAATATACATTTTCCCAAAGGAAGGTGCAATGACAATTAACTCGGGCTCAGGTCCCTGAAACATGGTGTTTGGGAATCACCTTGCATGTTGTGATTCCCATGCATCTCTCTGTGCAATATAGAAAGGGTCTCATAGAAATCTGGGCATATTTTGGGGGAGTGGGGAAGTGGGGAGTCCATGGCTGTTAACTGGAAAGCCAGCTTTGAGGAGAGAAGGAATAGAAAAGAGCCTTTCATCACACTGATGTCATACCACCTTATTTCCCATAAGCCCAAGTTGAGATTCAGCCAGACTGGACTAAAATGTGTCCTTTCAGAATTGTTGGATTCCAGTGAACTAGTGTGTACTCTAACTTCAGGAAGAAGAGGTCATTCAGACAACCTCTCCCCTCTGCAAGTGGTCACTACTTACATCCAAAATCTCATCCATTCCTCTGAAGGTTGGTACCCCCACAGCCAATTCATAACTATCACAATGATATACACAATATGTGCAGTTTCAGTTCTGAAGCTTCCTCAAGGCAGGGAGAAGTAATTCTTTATCCAAATCAAGTTGAAAAGTATACAGATTAGATGACAGACTGATGATCTTCAAAGTGACCAGACACAAAGTCCAGCAGTTGACAACCTGATTGGGCCAGGAAGCTCACTTGAAAGAGATGAACAAGGGATGGTTCAGGGACTCAGTTCTTGATTCCTCAGTTTTCCATGTTCTACACTGTCACTAAGTTCCTGTATGACAGTTACTTGATTAAGTGGTTAAGTAACTACTAATTTGCATGAGTCTTCTTTCCCCAGTCTAACAAAAATGAACTTATTTGCCAATTCTTTTAAGGGATTCTTATAAGGGTCAATGAGATTATGCTTCAAGTTCTAGCTAAATAGGATGCCGAACGCTGAGTGTAGTCATTATTTAATTTGACCGGCTTTCCCTTTAACAGTTACTCATGAGTGCTGATGTCATGAGGACTAGACCTGAAACTGGAACAGCGTAAGCAGTCCAGCCACAAAAATCTGTGGGTGATCCTTGCCTAAAAATGCAGTTATGAAATGGAAAGACATTCCTGTATTCATTAATTTGAAGATTTAATATTATCAAGATGTCAATATTACCAGGATGTCAATATTACCCAAAGTGATTTACAGATTCAGTGTAGTCCTGATAAAAACTCTAGCAGCCTTTTTTGCAGAAATGGAAAATCCAATCATCAAATTATATACAATGGCAGGTGGCCCTGAACTACCAAATAAATCTTGAGAAAGAAGAACAAAGATAAAGGACTCACAATTCCTAATTTAGAAACTACAAAGCTACAATAATCAAAACAGTATCGTATTAGCTCAAGGACAGCCAAATAGAGAATAGAATTGAGAGTTCAGAAATAAACCTGCACATCTATGATCAATTCACTTTTGACAAGGGTGCCAACTTCACTCAATGGGGAAAGAATAATCTCTTCAACAAATGGTTCTGGGAAAACTGGACATCTACATGCAAAAGAATGAAGTCAGACCCCTACTCCACACCACATATGAAAATTAACTCAAAGTGGACCAACAACCTAACTATAAGAGCTAAAATCATAAAATTCTTAGAAGAAAACATAGAGGAAAATCGTCAGGACTTTGTATTAGGTAGTGCATTCTTTTTTTTTTTTTTTTTTTAAAGATTTTATTTATTTATTCATATATCCCCCCCTTGCTGCTTGTGCTTGCTGGGTCAGCCAACCACGCCGTGCGGGCAGACTTGCCTTCACCAGGAGGCCCCGGGAACTGAACCCGGGGCCTCCCATATGGTAAATGGGAGCCCTACTGATTGAGCCACAGCCGCTTCCCTAGGTAGTGCATTCTTAAATATGACACCAAATGCATAAGCAACAAAAGAAAAAGAGGTATATTGGACTTCTACAAAATTAAAAACTTTTGTGCATAAATGGACTTTATCAAGAAAGTAAAAGGACAAGCCTATACAATGGGAGAAAACAGTTGCAATTCATATATATGGTAAGAGTTTAATATACAGAATATATAAAAAATTCTTATAACTCAACAACAAAAAGCTAAGCCATCCGATTTAAAAATTGGCAAAAGACTTGAATAAACATTTCTCCAAAGATAAATAGATTGCCAATAAGTACATGAAAAGATGCTCAACATCAGTAGCTATTAGGGAAATGCAAATCAAAGCCACAATAAGATACTACCTCACACCCACTAAGATGGTTATTACTTTAAAAAACAACAACACAGAAATTTAACAAGTATTGGCAAGGATATGGATATAATAACCCTTGTGCATTGCTGGGGGGAATGTAAAATGATGCAGCCACTGTGGAAAACAATTTGGCATCTCATCAGAAATTTAAACATAGAATTACCAAATGCCCTGGCAATTCCACTTCTAGGTATATACCCCAAAGAACTGAAAGCAGAGACTCAAACAGATATTTGTACATCAGTGTTCATAGCAGCATTATTCACAATAGCCAAAAGATGGAAGCAACCCAAGTGTCCATCAGCAGATAAATGGATTAACAAAATTTGATATATATATATATAAATACAATGAAATACTATTTGGTTGTAAAAAGAAATGAAGTTCTGATATATGCTACAACATGGATGAATCTTGAAGACATCATGTTGAGTGAAATAAACCAGACACAAAAGGACAACTATTGTATGATCTCACTTACATGACATACCTAGAATAAGCACATGCATAGAGACAGAAAGTAGACTACAGGTTACCAGAGGTGAGGTCAGGGTGTGGCAGAAATGCGGAGTTATTGCTTAATGGGTACAGAGTTTCTGTTTAGGGTGATGAAGAACTTTTGGTAATGGATGAAGGTGTTGGTAATACAAATTGTAAATGTAATTTGTAAACATTAAATTGGTAAAGTGGGGAGTTTTGTGTTGCATAAGTGTTACCATAACGAACAAACAAACAAACAAAAAAATGCAGTTATGGCCCTACATCCCTTACACTCATTTAGGTTCAGATCACTAAGAAGTCCTGGTCTGGTGGGCTGGGGAGAAGTTGCTTTCTCTGCCTGAATGGACATGAGATGGTGTTCTCTTGTGTAGGGTACTATACCCCAGGACTGAGGGGCAGAGAAAGAGTATAAAGAACTATAGGCCAAGGTCCCTATGCTCAGGGAGCCTTTCACTGAGCAGGTAACATGAGTCCCACATGTACAATGGTGACCAGGAAAAGGAAGTATATTCTTCTAATACTATACTGTAATTACCTATTTACATGTCTGTTGCCCTTTCTGTGCCCCATCTGGAACAGTGTTTTTTAAACTGTAAGTCAAGACTCATTAGAGTATTGTCAAATCAAAATAGTGGATCATAGCCAGTATCATTTCAAAATGAAATAGAAGATATCACAGCAAAGCACACATAATAAGAACAAGCGGTGAATTGTGAGACTTTTGCTTCAGTTATACACACACACACATGTATACGTGTGTAATGGATTGTGCTATAAAATATATTTCTTACTGGGTCACCATCAAAAACTTTGAAAGCTCTTGAACTAGACCATGAGCTTCTTAGGGCAGGGACAGTGTCCTTTTTCAGGGCTTTGTCCTCAGTGTCTATAGTAGTGCCTAATCATATCGTAGGGACTCAATAAATGACTGAGTAAACTGAATCAGAAAAGGAGGGAGGCATTTCACAGAGGAGGGAAACCTGAGTTAGACCCTGAGGAAAGAGTAGGACTTAGAAAAATAGAGAGGAAGAGGAAGAGAGTGCAGGGGCCATGGCATGACAGAGTTTCAAATGTCGGGGTGCTGGTGCTGGTAGGGACCGCTGAGACCAGGTAGGTTGGCGTGACGTCCATCAGCACGGAAAGAAGTAATGAAGGAAGAAGTTGGCCAGAAATTCCTGCCAAAAATGGCCAATAAGCCTCTGAAAGCATGATTTTCTGCAACAATACAGTGATATGGTAATAATAGTCATGATAAAATCTTACCCAGCACTTAGGGCATCTTTCAAAGATCTTGAAATGTTGGAAATGCTGCCTATTCATCTCAACAACTCTGTGAGGCAGGTACAGGGAAGCTATTATCACTCCCATTATATGGGTTGAGACCAAGGCAGAGGAGTGAGTGTCTTAATTCCACATAGTGAGCCAACAGGGGTCCTTGGTCTGGAATGCAGTCGCTCTACTTCTGCTACCTCTTCTAGGGCCAGTCCTCATTGTTAACGTGGAGGGAAGGTCCCAATTCCTGTACTCTGTAACTCTGTAGATAATTATCTCTTCCAGGCAAATAAGAATGGCTGGATTTAAAGCTGCTTCTCTACCATGTCCCTTGGGAAGGTGGATGGTAAGGTGGATTGGTTATATATTCTTTTTTTAGCATTATACAGATATTTCTCACTAACACCTGAGATTAAATCTTTGTATCTAAAGTTAACAGATCCAAATGATACATCGGCCTTAAAGTGAATTTCTAGCCTAATGAAGTTTCACTCAATTATTCCACTGGTGTCTTCTGCCTTTGAATTCTACCAGCTTCTCTCTTTTTGTGCTGTTTGTCCCCCTACCAATAAGACATGATACATAATCCCAGACTCTGAATATCAAATCTAGTAAAGGCAACTAAATGGCCCACAGGTCTATTCAAAGGCCCACTGTTGCCTTTAGAGCTTTCACTGTTGCAGACTGGAATTCCTGCCCAAGGTTTGCTTAGAGACCATTTAACCTGCCCTGAGGGCAAAGGATGCAAGGGTCAGTTTCTATTTCTTCTGCTTTGCCCAGAGCTGGATTGAATGGCAACTGACTTTTTGACAGTTTCAGGGTCTCCTTGTCCTTCCCAAGAGATTTCTGGTCATATTGCACCTCTTCCTGCTTCACGAGGCCAATCGATATTCCTCGCATTGATTGGATGCAGACCTCTATTGTGTCAGGCTCATTCAGGTTAAGTCAATAAGATGTGTAACATCATCACTGGCCATGGCTTGTACTTTATTCCCTAGCTGCCCCTGAGCCAAGCTGGCCATGCTTCTTCTTCTTCTTTCTTTAACATATACACAACATTGAACTTTAATGTTTGACAGTGAAATTACACAATTTGGGAGATAACCATTTCATATTACATATTCCTTTTTGTTGTTTCATACAGACAGGGGAAGATTATACTGGTCTAAAAGTATACAAGCAACACTTTCATTAGTAGACAGCAAAGTACTAGGTAGGGGGGTTTTATGAGGAAGTTTCTAATACCATACATTTTTCCCCTTCCAAATTCTCTGAGTTTCCTCAGAACTAGTTTAGGCATAAGAAGAGTTCACATAGACACATATAGAGTCCCAGCGGGAATAGGAGACCTTGGATTATTAATTGTGGTCTCGTAACAATGCTTTGGGTGACTCCTATTTCCCATGGGCTTCAGATTCCCAACAGCGAGGCTGCATAGGCCAGTACCATGGCCAAAGGACCTCATTTTTCTGTTTGTATTGTTTGAGGCATAGGCAGCAATAAATTATTATTACTTCCCCTTTTGGGTTGTAGGGTGGCTTGGCCATGCTTATTAATGTAAAAAGAGGCAGCACAATGTATTAGAAAGAAGATGGACTCTGGAGTCCTGCCAAGCTGACTTTCCAGTTCTGCTATGACTACTGGCTGTGTAACCATGAACTTGGCCTTTAGGTGACCTCTTCAAGTGTCAGTACACTAATTTGGTCTTTCTCCACAGTGTCAGACCGAATGCTAGACACAAAATGCATGCTCAGTTAGCACCTGTAGACTTGTTGTGACTGAACCTGCCTAAGGACATTGCAGCAACTTTAAAGTTTCTCCTCCTAAGATGTAGCTAAGTCAAAGGCATCAGTGAGCAAGAGATACTGGCCATAGAAATGGTTTCTACATTAGTTGAACACTAGTTGATTCTTCCTTTCCTCTTCCAGCTCTTCTAGGACATAAGGACCTCCTCCTTCCCATTAGAGCACTCTGTGTGGGTGAATCAGCTAGAAGCCTGATCTGGTATTGGACGGCAGGACACATTTCTCAGGGAAATACCTGAAGATTCTATCAGAGCCCAGCTCCTCCCTTACCATAACTATGGTGACTGGCACGGGAAGAAATGGAAACTAAAGAAACAGCCCATATCTCTTAATTTTAAGACTGAGTGAGATGGTCCATAAGGGCCACGGGACCAGCTGATTATTTAGATGGGGGAGAAGTGGTGGATGAGCAGCAGATCAGGGAATACAATCTATTTATTGTGGCAACTGTGAGCATGGCAGCCTGGACCTTCCCTTTCTTGCTAGCTCTCCCTCCCCTTCTCCACATAATCCCAAGATCCAGACAAACTGAACTACTTGCGATTTCTTGAAAGTGCCTACCTTATTTTCCACCTCTGGCCTTTTGGAACATGCTATTATTCTGCCTTCCTACATTGCCCTTCCCATGCCTGATTTCCTGCTACTTATATTCTGGGCTCAGTTTGGTATCAATTCTCGTCTTCTTATAAGTCTTCTCCCTCTTCACCATCTCAGACTATGTTCTTATAAGATCTTCCCTGTATCCTCATACTTCACATGAGAAAGAGTAATTGTTAATTTACTTGGCTGACCCCAGGATGATGATGATGATGATGATGATAACATAGATGCCATCTATTGAGTGCTTATAATGTCTCGGGTACTATATTTCATGTCTTATTTCTCACATCACTCTTGTGAAGTAGAACTATTATTTCCACTTTATAGATATCAGCATAATGCTGAGGGAGGCTTGGTGCACATTTATACAGTTAATAAGTGGCAGAGTCAGGATTAGAACACAGGTCTGTCTGACTCTAAATCTATGATTTTTACCATATGTCACGTCATCTCCCATTGGGCTGTGCACTACTTGGAGGCAGAGCCCACAACTTCCATCTGCATAACCTAAATGTCTAGCACAGCACCTGGAATGCAGTAGCTGCTAATATGTGCTCAGTAAATGTGTTTGATGAATCAATGAATGAATGACAATGATTGCAATCTCAGCCAGTCTGAATTCAGTCCTGATAATCTCAGTATGTATTTCTTGGCCCTAGATAAACTTTTAAGAAGATCAGTCAAACTGGAAGTAAAAAGAAAGGTCAAGGGCAGCAGCAAGAAAGTATTCGATAACTTGGCTGTGGCTGTATTAGACATGATCAGGCAAGACTGAGTTAAGTAGGGGATAGAGCTATATAAAGCAGGTCAAGCCTCTGGTAAAGAAATGGACATAGATAAATTGCATTTACTCCCTAGAACTCCCACAAAGTATTTAACAGAGTTTAATATTCTGCTGAGGCAGGGCCTTGGATGAATCCTCTAGCCTTGTTTGCACAATAAACAAGTGGTATGAGACAAGCTTCTCAGGCTGGTAAGGATTAGTTGGAAAGCAGATCTGGACTCAGAACAAGTTTGTAGCAATTTCTCTGTTGGGGTGGGAAGAAAGAACAGGTCACTTTTGATGGAAAACAAACTGTTAGAGCTATAAAAATCCTCTTTCTTGTCTAGTCCCTCACTGTAGAACTGAAAAACCCTGAGGAGAGGCTAACACATCTCCTGTTACCACCCTGTTAGTGGCAGAATCTGGACTAGCATCTGTCAACTCCTACGAGTTCTGCTTACCTCCCCAGCAACGAGGTTCACTTGCAGAGGACAGACTCCAAGGAAGCGGTATCTTCTATAAGCTTCCTTGTTGAGCGGTCAAATAAGAGATTATTTCCTTGTTTCTTCTTGTTCCTTGGGGAGACTCCTCTTACAAAAAAGAAACAGACTATATAGTTCAACTCAAAATGCCCTTGTTGATTTTCATGGAATTTCAATTTCCTATCTTGGCTGGCTCCCAATTCTCCATTTTAGCACTGACTTCCATAAAGAGTAAGCACAAATTGACCCTACACAATCATGAAAATGCAATTTTTCACCAAAGTGAAAGTTGATATACCAAATAAAACTGCCTAATTCTCAGGAGAAAATACATGGCAATCTCAAAGCATGCCAGCTTCCATAGTGCTTCGCTTCTCTTTCCAACCTTTCCCTACTTCCCCTGATACACTTTGGCTTTAGGTAAATCCCATGTTTTCTAGCCAGAGCTGGCCTGGGTGTATCTATGGCCATGGACTTTGCTAGAGACTAAACCTTTCATGGTGTTCTAAACCTCTTGGCTTTTCTTTACTAAATTATGAAGATCTTATATTTGGTCTCCAGGACCATGGACAATCATGAAACCACAAGTTTGGAAATCATGTAGATAGTCGACTAGTGGATCTGCGGAGAGCAGAATGCTGTATAAAATGACTAAGTTCATTCATTCATTCAATATTTATTGAATATGTACTGTGTACCATGCTAGGGATAGAGACAATTAAGCTACTGTTTCTACCCTCAAGGAGGTCACAGTCTACTAGAAAATGTTGCAGTTTAATTGAATTCCCACTTTAAAAGGTATTTTATTCATTTGTAATTAGACCACTATTTCTACAACAAATTTTGGAGGGATTATTACATTCAGAGTCCTTGGAGGATCAAATTGTATTTGGATACAAATACATTTATTTTAATAAAGCAGGGGTTCAAAACAAATATTAAAAAATAGATTAAAAAAAATAAAAAATAAAATAAAAAATAAAATAAATTATAAAAAAAATTAAAAAATAAAAAGGAAAAAAACAAAAAAACAAAAACAAAAAAAGAAATAAAACAAGTTCACTTAAATTTTTAGTAAAATTGTAAGATAATTACTAAAATGCAGAAAAAAATATCAGGTGTAATAGGCTGAAAAATGCCTTCTCCAAGATGTCCACATCGTAATCCCCAGAACACTGTGGATATGTTACCTTACATGGCAAAAGGGATTTTGCAGATGTGATTAAGGATCTTGAGATGAGGAGATTACCCTGGATCATCTGGGGCCCAGTGCAATGACAAGGATCCATATAAGAGGGAAGGAGGAGGGCCAGAACCAGGGAAGACAGGATAGTGGAAGCAGAAGTCAGTGATGCAGTTGCCAGCTGAGAGCCACAAGCCAAAAAGTACAGGCAGCCTCTAGAAGCTAGAAAAGCAGGGGACAGATTCTACCCTAGACACATCAGAAGGAACGCAATCATGCCAACATCTTGGTGTTAGCCCAGTGAAACTCTGGATTTCTGACTCTAGAACCATAGATAATAAATTTGCATTTTTTAAGCCTCTGAATTTGTGGTATTGACTACAACAGCAATAGGAAACTAATACATCAGATAAGCATGTCTACTTACAAGAAAATTTTGCTTCCTAATTGATGGAGTCCGTGGCATGGAGTCCTGGCAATTTATTCCTATATTGACAATGGGCAATATATACGGAAATACCTTTACATTTGCAAAGGGAAAGTATGATATTATTATTGTCACACACTGATCTTGTTTAGAGTAACACCCTAAACATCTACGATAGTGGGAATTTCATGTGATTGGATAAGAGTTTGACTATCAAACATCTTTCAGCCACTATCTATCAGAATAATCTTGAGGAGTTTGCTTGAACTTTTTAAGCTTTAGATTTCTTTGTTTATGAAATGGGGCTCTATCTAATCTACCTACCTCATTGGCTGTTAGGATCAAATGAGGAAATGAGATTTGAAAATATTGACGCTGTCTTTTCCTCTTACCCAGTAATCAAAATTGCCAGTCCACTTCTAACCTCCCAGTCCAAAGAGATGATGTTCTCAGAGAGAGAAGGAAGGGAAGTGAAGGAGACTGCTTTACACTGGTGAATCTTTGCATAAAGGAGGAAAAGGAGGTAGAAAATGTGGTTTCATTGGCTTACCATTCCCCTCGGTCTGGGTCTCAGTGAGTTACTAGTATTTGGGTTTTATTTTTTTAGAAACCCTACAGTATCTTTTAGTGCTTCTGCCTAGAACATCAACTATTTATTAAGTGTCTAGTTCATAAAAAACACTGGGCTTCAAAGATGAAAAGGCATGGTTCCTGCTCTCAAAGAAAATTTCACAGAGAAGATGACCCCCCAAGTAGAGATTTCAGGGAGGAAAAGTGCATAAGACAGAAATGGAGGAAGGGAGGTCTTTATTGGTTCTGTTAATTAATTGTATTAGGAGCAAGATTCACTCAGAAACAGTAGAAGACATGTTTGAACAAAGGTAGAATAATGATTCTCATCACTTGACAAGGTTGACCAAGCCTCATCCCCTATGGAGTGAACCAGCAGGTCACCCAGAATAATGGAGCTCCTTGCCTGCTTTGGAGACACCTTGCGTTTCATTCCCAGACTTTCTCAGAAGTGAGGTGTCTCGCATTCTATTTCAAGGGGCTTTAGTGAGAGAATGATCAAGTTTGCAATAAGACATAGGGAAGAAATAAAATTACAGAGAGAACTCTGGAAAATAACAGAAATGGATGGGCCACTTCAGGGGAATCTGTATTGGAAGAAGGATGGCAGATCATGGCCTTGATTCAATAAATAAGTTATAAATCCACTCTGCAGCAATTATATTACTAATGGCTGGGTGTGAGGGTAATCAACATAAAATGGTTTTTAAAAAGTTAACATTCAGACACATCTCAAATTTTAGATAAACATGTTATCAAATCTTATTTAACTCTTCTCTTCAGCACCTACTTATGATTTGGTCCAAGACTCAGTCTGGTAATATTGGGGTGATGCAGACTTATCTTTGATCTTCTTCTACAAACTCTTTTTGCCCCTTACACCACTGTACCTTTAGACACATAACAAAACCTGCCTTCCATGATGAGAACCTTGTAGTCCAGACTTCCCCCTGCCTAATACACACCAGCAACATTTGGGTTCTGGATCTTATTCCTCCATGGCCCTGCTCTCCACTGAGGAAGAACCAATGAATCAACTGCAGTAAAGCCTTCTTTACAGAAGGGAAGAGAGCCAGGCAAGAGGCAGAGAAGGACTTAGAGATCTGGGAAGAGAATTAGGAGGAATTCTCTTATGAACACAGAGAAGAATGAGATTCAAAAAAGGAGGAAGTGAAGTACTATCCCAAATCTGAAATGAGGTTTTTGGACAACTAAGAAGAGTTAAGTTTAGTGATTAGAATTAGCGAGCTGGGGAAACTGAAAGAAGTAAAGACAGAGAGCAGCACATTAAGGAAAAAAGCAGCCAGGGAAGAAATGGAGACAGAGTTAAAATAATAATGACGATAAGGATAGCTAATGTTTTTTGGAGGGATTAACTGTGTGTCTGTACTCCACTAAACACTTGGCATGTATTGTCTCCTTACATAGAGGTCATTAAGTAGATATTATACCCATTTTACAGATGAGAAAATTGAGACACAGATCAGACAGTAAATCATGCAAGTTAATTTACTACATTACATGACTGATCCTGAACCAGTAAAGCTCACATTCAAACTCAGACTGTGCAACTCAGCTACTAGGTTATTTTGCCTCTCATGTTTTGAGAGGTTTGATTCAGAGGAAAGAAATTGTTTCATCTGTATTTCACAAGAATAGGATTGAGGGGAACTTTTTTATTTAGACAGAGAAGATATAAAGATATATGTGAGCATATGGGAAAGGGGCAACAGAGATGAATTTTTTTTTTTTTTTTTAAAGATTTTTTATTTATTTATTCATTTATCCCCCCCTTGCTGCCTGTGCTCGCCAGGTCAGCTAACCACGCCGTGCGGGCGGGCTTGCCTTCACCAGGAGACCCCGGGAACCGAACCCGGGGCCTCCCATATGGTAAACGGGAGCCCTACTGATTGAGCCACAGCCGCTTCCCCAGAGATGAATTTTGAAGGTACAAAAAGATGAGTTCTAACTCCTCTTTGATGGAAACTTGGAATTGATAGGATAAAATTTCCCAAGGGAGAGAAAAGACTCTGATTACAAACACTTAACTTATTTGAGACATAAGAAAAAGAAGAAAATTGTCCCTGACTTTGATGAATAGAAAATAATTTTGTTTGAAACAGCTTTAAAACTTTAATTTCAGAGAGGGAGTCAGTTGTTAACAAATAGATTCAGCTTTTCCACATATGAGTTATGCACCTTGTCCAGCAGAGTCAATAACAGCATTGCTCGTCACTTCTAATTATTTTCCAGAAACTCATTATAATAATGAAAAACAATTCATCTGTCATTATTATATAAAATATTTATGTTGCTCCTTTCATCTGAGGAATTATATTTCCCTGGTTATCTTTGAATAGGTAGGTCATGTATTCAGAATGCTTTTGATTTCAAGAGTCAGAAATCCAACTTGAACTAGCTTAGGAAAAAAGGGGAATGCATTGTCTCACACAGCCCACCCAGGAAGAACTAGAGTGTGGCCAGCCTTAGGGAAATTGGAACCTGGGGCTTGAACATCACCAGGACCCTTTCTCCCTTATTTCTGCTTCTCTCTGCTATTGACTTCTTTCTCTCCTACTCTAGGCTACAAGTAGTCCCTGGGTTCTACCCCATTCCTTCCCTACCAGAAAGAAAAAGAGGGCTTCTCCCCAACTCCAGTCTGAAAATCTCAGTGAAAGACTCAGATCGTGCCAACCTGGGTCATGTGTTCACATATGGGGCCAATTACTGGCCAGGAAGGTGAGGTCAGCTCCCATTCAGCCCACTTGGGGACAGGTGCAAGGTGGGGGAGTTTAGTTCTCCTAAAAGTAGAAAACGATATTTCCAGAAGAAGGAAAGTTTGATGGTCAGGTACAAATAATAAAAGTCTACCTAGTAAGTGTAGTGGCCTCTTTTACAGATGGGGAAAATAAGGCACAGAGACATTAGAAAGTTAACTCATAGTCTCCATGAGTCAGAACTGATAATAGATACTGATATTTTAACAATCTCAATGCTGAATTATTCTAGCTCTTGTGATAGAAATTGGGACTGGTTTTACTTGTAATTATTACTGGTCTTTGATTTTAATCTTTGTAAAAAAAATATAGTATTATGCAACAATATATCTCCTCAAGAGTCAGCTTCCTCTTCTCCATACAACATGATAGGAAAATACTCAGGACAATCTTATTTTGGGCCAGCAAGACTTTGCTTGCTATAGGCCTGTCTTCAACTGGATTATTCATGGTGAGCTCAGGGCAGGCCCCACCTGCAGAGCCAGAATGAGTGAGCAAAGCAATAGAAAACTTCAGCTCTACCTGGTCTACAAACAAAAGCCTTTAGTCTTAAGTCTAAGGCTTAGACTCTTAGTTCATCTTTCATGATTGATGTGAAATGAGGACCTGCTTCTTTTCCAGTGCTGAGAAAGACAATAGACACCTAGACACTAAAGAATGCTTTAAAGCCCTTGGCATATCCACACTGTTTAAGGATATTTTCCTCCTCATTAATGAAAGGAATTTGCAAAAGTGATTATTCAGTGCTTAGAAGTAAAGCAGAACATAAAGGATTATCATTATAGGCAGAGATCTTGGAAGTATGTGTACATAGAGGGAAGGAAAGTGGAAGAATATTCTGCCTAATGTATTATGTGCAGATCTTAGTCTGGAATGTTTGGTGGTTGAGAAAAACTCACAGAAGAGAACTTTACTATTAATGTCCACATTAATAGGTTCAGTGCACCGAACTCAACTAGCAGAATGGCTTCTAAGACTAAAAATAGTACTAGTGGATGTTTTGCAAGTATTTGTGTTCTCTTCCACTCCACTGATTCAGATTCAGATTCAACTAATGTTCACTGAATGACTGCTTTGTGTTGGGCACTTTGCTAGGTGCTTTCCCATTGTCTCATTTGATTCTCTTTTCAACTCCAAAGGAGTCTTACCATTCTCATGTTAGTGACTTAGATAAATGAAGAACCTTACCTAAGGTCTCACAAGTGGGGAGCTGGGGTTTTGGGATTCTAGTCTCAGGCTTTTCTGACACCATGCCTGGCCTGTGTTCCTTCTACTGACCCTTGCTATCTCCACTTTATCTTAGTTCTGAGCAGTATCAACATTTAGATATTAAATGACAATGGGAGTGGGAAGTGAGGTAGGGAGAAAAAAATATTCTTTCTTTGCAAATTCTAATTTCATGAGCATAAAACTAGACAATTTGCCCAGAAATAATAGAGAATAATTCATAATTTAAGTAGTCATGAGGAGTGATATAAACCACCTGTTCTTTCCCATGCCTTTGTGTGTGTGTGTGTGTGTGTGGTGTGTGTGTTTGATTTTTGTAGTGTAAGCAAGTTTGCTGTGTTGCAGAAGGTGTAAAAAGTGAAACATAGCAGGTATGAATTACAGAGTGTGTGGATGTGGGCTTTCTCCTCCTCCTTCTGGAATTTTAATTACTCATCAAATGCCCTATATAGCTTGTGCTCAAAGGCAGCTGGCTTGGAAGGAGAGCTGCCACACTGGTGATATCAGAGGGTCATGTAGCCATGTGGGACCTAAAGATAAGTGCTCCTTCTGCACAGCCTGCCCTAAGCAATATGCTATTTGCCAACTTCTCATAAAATGTCTTTTAGAAAAAAAAAAAAAAAGTCTTTTAGGAAAACACAAAGTTTCTCTTAGGGGAACATAGGCTATATGTACGCCAGTATTTTTACTGAAAATTGAAATAGAGGTAACTAATGAATTATTAAACAACCAAAGTCAATCATCTCCAAACACATCACCCTAATAATAAGCTAATTTAACTTTTGTGTATTTCCTTCCTAGGGACGTCACTATCTTTTAGAGTATATCATTTTGTCTCCTGTGGTCTCTTTTCTGATAAATAACAGTTTGTAAGAGTTGGGGTGCCTGATCTTATCTTGTGTTTTATTTTTCTAAGACTGTGGACATCACAGCATGATTGCACAGTGTGCGTCTGTCTTTTAATTCACTCCCAGGTGGTTTGAATGTTCAAACAAACATACTAAGAACAAAGCAAGTGGGGAGCAGATGTGACTCAAGCGATTGAGCACCTGCTTCCCATATGGGAGGTCCCAGGTTTGGTTCCTGGTACCTCCTAAAAACAAACAACAAGCAAACCAATGAAAACCAACTCAGAGGAGCTGATGTGGCTCAGTGGTTGAGTGCCAGCTTCCCACTTGTGAGGTCAAGCATTCAATCCCTGGCCCCGGTACCTCAAAAAAAAAAAAGAAGCGTGCTAGGGGAAGAACCATTTCTCTCTGGCCGAGGCTCTCCCCAGTCATTTCTGGTATAAAAGGAAGAACCCAGGGACTACTTCCTTATCATGCATTTTCAGTTTCTTAAGCAACTGCAACAGGAAAGCATGGGACCAGGTCAGATTTCCTATGATGCATTAATTTTTCAGCCCATTGTGTCTATTACTATTTAGCTTCTATCTTTTTTTTTTTTTAATTTTTTTGAGATACCAGGGGCCAGGGAACCCAGGACCTCGTATGTGGGAAGCTGACACTCAACCACTGAGCCACATCTGCTTCCCTGAGTTGTTTTTTTTTAGTTTGTTTTGCTTGTTGTTGTTGTTGCATTTTAGGAGGCACTGGGAATTGGACAGGGACCTCCCATGTGGGAAGCAGGCGCTCAACTGCTCAAGCCCCATCTGCTCCCCTACCTCCTATCTTTTGCATCTTTATTTTAAAGTCCCTCTTTTCTTTATTAAAAAAAAAAAAAAAAAAAAAAATGCCACACCCCAAACTGCCAAATGTTGCTGCCTGTAAAAGCAACAAAAAAAGGAAAAAGTATGCTTCCTTCTAGGCCAGTCCTACAAAGACTGCATTTTTTTAGAACATGCAGGAAGACAGAAATAGCTGAAGGTCACCACGATAAACACAAAACTAGGGGACTTGCCACATTTCTTACGCACTCCCTCTTCCTATTTCCTTCAGATGCCCCCATCTCTTTTCTTTTTTCTCTCCCTGTCCCTTATTCTCTCTCTCTCTCTCTCCCTCTCTCCTCTCTCTTTTTTATCTGAACAGGTTTTTAAGTTGTGAGAATATTGTTGAAATTCAAGAAATAATAACTAAGTTTGTGGATGACCTCAGAAGAAGATTCTTTTGGATTTCCTGGTTCTCGGATGATTAATTCTTTGCTGGGGAGTAAGCTACTCGTTTGTCAGGCAAATTAGCTCTTATCTAGCACAATAACCATGTACTGGGTTTTGAAAAATAAGAGCTTCATGAGGTGCTTTTTGCAAGATTAAGGCCAAGACTCTAGATTGGCTCATCCCTGGAAAGAAATAGAAATAACTCAGTCCAGAGTGCTCCCTTTGAACAAGAGGAGAGCAGGATGAGTGCTGGGAGCTTTACAGGGCCTTCCAGGCGTTCTGTAAGCTGCCTGTCTGAGTTAGCCAGAGCTGCTACACAAATACCACAAAACGAGTTGGCTTAAACAGCATTTATTGTCTCATGGTTTTGAAGGCTAGAAGTCCAAAATCAAGATGTTGGCCAGGCCATGTTTTTTCCCAGAGTCTGTAGCGTTCTGTGCTGTCTTACCGCAATCCTTGGGGCTCCTTGGCTTGCATTTCTGCCTCTGTCATTTCTGACTTCTGGCTTCCGCTGACAGACTATGTCTGACTTTCCTCTCTTTATAAGGCCTCCAGTAATACAGATTAAGGTTCACCCTGATTCAATTTGGCTTCATCTAAAAAGAATCTTCAAAGATCCTGTTCACAATGAGTCCACACCTTAACTAATAATAATATCTTCAAAAGTCCTATTAACAAATGGATTTACCCCACAGGAATGCAAATTAAGATGTGAACATGTCTTTTGGGCTCATGATTCAATTCCTAATACTACCCCCAAACTATCATTCCAGGCTTGTCTCCTATAATCCAGATACATGCATAGCACTTGCTCAAGGTAAACTGAACTTTTTTTTCACTTAAAAAAGGGGGCAGGCCTCCATGCCTTGGCTTGTCTGCCCTTCCTATTATATGGAAAATGCCATCAGGCATCTTAACCATGGCACATACACACATACTCCATCTGCCAGGATCAATACACCTAACCTTTAAGGCCCAGTACAAGGCCTATCCTTCAAACTGCCCCATTCCTTCCTTTCTGCACTGAACTCCTACAGCACTTATCCTGGAGACCCCTCCTTACCACTTAGCATTGCTCTATGTCAGGCAAGAGTAAATCTCCATAATGAAAACATACCTGTGCTAAAACAGTGTATGACAATCTTGATAAAATTTACCATGTTCTGTGTGTATGTGTGAGTTTCTTGGTGAAGAAGCTAAAGGCAGCTAGTCATCAAGTCTGAGAAGGTGGGGAGAAAGAGGTGATGAATACAGAGGAAAAATTAGGAAGAAGTGGTACAAATAAGATGTCTCCATGCAGTTCTGTTGGCGTATCTTACAGAATTCCATATCCACTAGTCCTCTCACATACTTATGATAATTATCCCTCTCCCAGTATGGCTTTCATTCTAAAACTGTTAGTCTTATAGATGCTAGAAACTCACAAAGACCTCTCAAACACTGCAATATTTTTTTAAAAAAATCTTTTCATTTTGGAGAGTTCACTTAACCTATGTCTTTGTCTATGTCTACATCTACATCTACATCTATATATCTATATCGCTTACACCCAAAAGGTTCACTAAATTGCATTTAACCTCATAAATGCTGCTGCTTTTGCCTCTTTCTGTATCCTCTTGACCAAAACTAAAATTGAATTGTTTATATTCTTCTCCCTCTTCCTTTCCAACCTTTCCTGAAAGCTCTAACTTCACCATATTAGAACAGTTTCAGACAGTCCTGCAGTTTACACATACATGGAAGCCTTTGCTACATCAAACAAAACCCCAAGTACCTTTATTTTCTAACCATGACATATATATCCTTACAATATCATAATAATGTATTTTGTAAATAAAATGTGAACATAAAAAAGCAATTTTTGAAATACCGAATTTTACTTCCATAATAAAGACATGTTTGTGATAACATAATTTTAAAAATTGTAGGCTTTGGAATACTTTATCAAGGTGAAATCTTACAGATATTTATCTTTATATATTCATATTTATACATGTCAAACTTATGACATCTGAACAGTTAAACACTAAAGGTCCATAATATGTTGCACCAAGCATCAAAGAAAAGCCTTAGCACAAAGCCAATCAACAATAAAACTCTAAACAAGAGAGAGAAACTGACCTTCAGAGTTAACTCATCAAGATAATTAGAGGCCTAGACATGAGCAAAAAATCACAAGCCATACTAAGAAACAGGAAGGTATGGCTAAGTCAGGGGAAACAATTAAAACCTCAGAGGAGACACAGAGTATGGAACAACTAATCAAAGAATTTCAAACAAATCTCCAAAATCAATTCAAGATGAAGGAAAATATGCATATAGAGTTAAAGGCCAGTAAGGAGACAATGTATGAGCATAAAGAAGAATTTGAAAGTATAAAAAGAAACATAACAGAAATTATGGGGTTGAAAGACACAATAGTAGAGATTAAAAATATACTAGAACGGGAAGCGGCTGTGGCTCAATCAGTAGGGCTCCCGTTTACCATATGGGAGGCCCCGGGTTCGGTTCCAGGGGCCTCCTGGTGAGGGCAGGCCCGCCCACACGGCGTGGTTGGCTGACCCAGCGAGCACAAGCAGAAAGGGGGGGGATAAATGAATAAATAAATAAAATCTTTATTAAAAAAAAAAAATACACTAGAGGCATACCATATTTTCACTCTAAAATAGGATGCGAGTTGTCAGTTATTCAAAGGAGTGGTTCAAATTTGACATTAAATGAAATTAGAATAAAAATAATGTTCCCCAAGTTTCTTGGCAACCACACTTTTAATATAGTACAATGGGGATGTTTTATTTAGCATTGTAAAATAACAGGTCCAAGTGCGCAGGGAAGCCTGCTGTAGGACAGTATTTCCAAACTTATATGACTATAAAAGTCACCTATTAAAGTACAGATTCCAGGCCCTTCTCCTAGAGATTCTGATTCTGTGGTTCAATGGTAAGCTTAGGAAACAATATTTTTACTGGAGATTCTATTATAAGAAAATTTTGGGAAATTTGTTATTTAAGAGAAATTGCAATTGACCAAAGTAGAACGAAAACATGAAGAACCAATTGTTCCAGTGAAGGGAAAATAGGAGCATAGCTAATTGGACACTTTGTGTACCTTTTACAAATTAACTGAATCTACATTGGCATCATTGCAGATAAATAGGACAAAAATAAATTAATTCATGGGAAACGGATGTGGCTCAAGTAATTGGGCTCCCGTCAACCATATAGAAAGTCCAGGGTTTGATTCCCGGGGCCTCCTGGTGAAAGGCAAGCTGGCCCATGCGGAGTACTGGTCCACTCAGAAGTGCTGGCCTGCGCAGAGAGCTGGTGCAGCAAGATGACAAAACAAAAAGAGACACAGAAGAGAGACAATAAAAGATGTAGTAGACCAGGGAGCTGAGGTGGCACAAGCGATTAAGCGCCTCTCTCCCACTCTGGAAGGTCTCAGGATCGGTTCCCAGTGCCACCTAAAGAGAAAACAAGCAGACACGGAAGAACACGCAGAGAGCAGACAGCGAGCACAAAAACAACAGTGCGTGTGTGTGTGCGTGCTAAATAAATAAATAAATCTTAAAAAAAATTGATTCAAAATATCTCTGAGCAATAACATTTATCAAGACATTTCTAGCAAAAATGAGTCTCTGACTGAAAAATAGATACGGTATATTGCAATTACATAGGCATACACCCTACCTTCAATTTTTAGCCTATAAGGAGGTGCTGAAGAAAGGTAACATAAAAGCCTTCAATGTTTAAAATTAACCAAAATTATTTTAGGTTAAAGGTGATCTAGGATTCAAAATTTAAGTTCTATTTCTAATTATCAAAAATTCCTTCCCTTCCCCATCCCCACTCTTTTTTCTTTCAAACTTCTTAGAGTAATTGTATCTTTTAAGATGGGACTATAGTTACGTAAAGTGCCAATAAAGGCCAATGCTTTTAAAAAGTAAGACTTTAATGTGTCATTTCACATTAAATAATATTAAATCTGAATCTCTGGTCTTCGGCCTGTTGCCTGGAGAAGAAAACACTGGCTTCTGGAGGCAGAGAGATCTGGGCTTGAATCTTACTTTTCGCACCACTTCGCACCTATGAGAACTTGGGCAAAATACTTGCTAGCTTTCAGTTTCATAATCTTTAAAACGGGGATTATGTTGCTTACTTGTAAGTTTTTTATTTGTTTGTTTTAGGTTTAAATGAAAGAATGTCCATAAAAGCTCTGTATAGGACACAGAGGAGATGCTCAAGAAATTTAAATATCCCGCTTGCTGAGTCATCATTGTCATCATTAGCATCCTCACAGTTAAGCTTGATTGAACGCCTCCTTTGTGCCAGCGATAATACTAAGTGCTGTGGGAGATACTGAAAAGAAATAAAATATAATTTCTTTCTTTCCAGTGAAAGACACACTAACTAGAGAGCAAGTCAGAATGTAATAATCTATCCTACAGAAGTACAAAAAGTGCATTGCAAAGGAGTGCTATTCAAGAAGGAAAGAATTTATGGAGAAAGTGGCTTTTGAGCTGACCTACAAAAAGTTTCTACAAAAATGCTTTATTCTAAATAGTTACTAGCTTTCCCAGGGGGGAACATTGTTACTCTTCATTAATTATTTGGTGATGTGAAATGATTAATGTTTAATGCTCTCCTATGGAACAGGCTTTCCAAATGAGTTCAATTAAATTGTTTGAGTCATTTTTGTGTAACTAAGTGAAAAGCATATAGTGGATGGAAACTGCAGAGATTCTTCAATACCAATTTACCTTGAATATAATTTCACACAGATCCTGTAAAGCTTTACAGATTGACACACTTTAATAGCACCTTATCTCCCTGTGCAGAATGAAGAGGAGAAATTACTTGATCCATATAATGATCTTCACAATTCAGGCCTCAAACCAGGATAATGACTGAATAGCGGAGGTAAAGTAAGTTTTCCTCAATTATCCAGGTAATTGCTTCACTTCACAGAGCCACTAGAAAGATAGCTTAAAAATAGACTTTGAATGGCAGAAAGACAAGGAAATTTCAAGCAAGGAAAATAATTTCATTTTAAGCTTGAAATAGATGGTTCTAAAAGAGAATTCTATGAACACTTTCATATTCTAAGACAGAAAACTAATATTTAGTAAAATGTTCATTTGCTGCACCTCTCCACATTTCAAAAAGCTGCATATTATCTTCTCTTTGCATTCTCTTCAGACTTTCATGTCCAGTGGCTGAGTAGAACAATTGCTAAATCTATATATCATAGGAAATAGTTTCTTTAGCTCCATATATTTAGTATAGAGGTATAGATGAACAGCAAAGGAAAAATAATTTAAAATTAAATATATGAGCTTATTTTGCCACAAATCAGAAATATCATGCAACTATATCTTAAAAATTTTTTTTTAAATCAAGGTTATTCATGCATACACAAGACACATATAGTTCTAATAAGAGTTAACAAAAATAGCAGTTCCTTATTATTTTGATATTTACCCCTATGTCCTAAATTGCATTTATTGTTATTATTTTCTTCAAATTTTAGGTACTATTGATTGACTTTCTGCTATGAAAGCTGAGGACTTTATTCTTTTTCCTTTTCCCTGATCAATAGCTCCTACCAGAGACATATAATCTTTCCTATCCTCCCATCCTCTGAGGAAGTTATACCACATTTTGATTAGATTAATATTCATTGTTCATATTATTAAGAATGTGGAGATGTTATTCACAGCTGAATCTTTCCTGTATAGCTGTTTTCCACAGTTAAAAATTGTTTTCTTTTTAGTTTCCTAAGTACTGTTCACCAATTCAAACTCAGCTTTCACAATTATCTAAATTTCCTCTCAAGAGGCTCAGATGCAGTAGGTATTCTATCAATTTAGACATCTTGAAGACGTTAAAGATGTCTCTGCCAGTGCCTTCTGACCGGCTCCATCTGGCATGGGAGCCTTCTCTGCCTGGTACTTAGCTGCCATGCTGGGCTTTTCCTTTACTGTCACCCTAGGAATTTCCTTTGCTTCTTTCCTCTTGTTGGGTTTACTGTTTCTTGTTATCACGTCATGTGTCTTCCTGTTTTTGTTTCCTCCCTTGTGGTAGAGTTAAACCTCCTTTCATGAGAAATGGTGGACAGCAGGTAAATATTTGGTAGTTTTGCATATCTGAAAATGTCTTTATTCCTCCTGACACTTGATTGATAGTTTGGCTGGGCATATTATTGGTTGGAAATTAGTCTTCCTTCGGTGAGGTGTTATGAGGTTCTCTACTGTCTTTCAACTTCTTATGTGAATGGTGAGACATCTGAAACTATTCTGGTTCTTGATTCTTTATGTGTGTTCTAGTTCCCCACCATCTCTAAAGCTTCTGTGATCTTTTTGTCTCCAGTGTTCTCAAATTTCACAATGATGTGCCTTAGTGTGGAACAATTTTTATCCATTGTACCAGGCATGTAGATTGGGCATATTCAATTTGGAAATATCCTTAAACTCTAGGAAAAATGTCTTTAAAATTGTTTATTTTCACACCTCTGTTTTTTTCCCTCCTCTTTCTAGAATTCCTATTATATGTATACTGTACCTCTTGGATTAGTTATCTTTTTGTTCTACTTTTTGGATAATTCTTCAACTTTATTTTCCAATTATTCTATTGAGTTTTTAAATTTTTGATTTCATATTTATGCTTTCCAAGAGTTCTCTTGTTGTTGTTCTTGACAGGTTCCTTTTTTATAGTATCCTGCTTCTGTTTTATGGTGGCAGTATCTACCAATATCAATGTTTTTCTTTAGTTTTCTTTTTTTCCTACTTCTACTTCTCTTTCCCCCATTTATTTTAGTCTTTGTCTTTCACATTAGGACATTTCTTTTGTTTAGTAATTATTATTCATCTGCTTCTTTTTAATAGTATGGTACTAATGTTGTGTGAGTACATGGCTGGGACTTGACTGTGACCTACCCTTAGAATGAACTGGTTGGGAAAACTCACATGTCAGTGCCTTTCAAGTCTTTCCTCTTGGGATGGTCAGATTCCCAGAGAGAAGTCTTCTAATTTCCTGCCTGGAGAATGAGAATCTGGCTGCCAGTACAGGAAGATGGTTGATATCTCAGTGACTAATATGTTCATTCATTTCCTCTTCCCAACTTGTACTCTAAAAATTTCAAGCATACAGAGATGAAGTTGAAAGAATAGTACGATGGATACCTGTGCACCATCCATCTAGATTCAATAATTGTTAACCATTTGCCATATTTGTTCTCTCTCTCTGAACCATTTCAAAGTAAGGTACATGTCATGTCACTTTTAAATATTTCTGCATGCATCTCCTGAAAATAAGGACATTTATACAAAACCACAATGGCAATTCATACTTAAGAAAAAGAACAATAATTTCATATCATCATCTAGTGACTAGTCCTTATTTGAATTTCCCCAACTGCCAAAAAAGTACTCTTGTGTTTTGGATGGTAGCCCTGCCTTAAATATGCTAAGTGCTGCCAAGTCTGGGCTTTTCTTTTACCCTCATCTGATAATATATCTCTAGTATATTGCTGTGGGGGGAAGGGCACTCACTATAGCTATATATAGTGAGGGAGAGTATCTCTTAATTTGTAACT
Source organism: Tolypeutes matacus (assembly GCA_026826555.1). Classification (NCBI taxonomy): domain Eukaryota; kingdom Metazoa; phylum Chordata; class Mammalia; order Cingulata; family Chlamyphoridae; genus Tolypeutes; species Tolypeutes matacus. Next base: position 11,440,223 of record JAKSZT010054304.1, read on the forward strand.
CCTTCCTGCTCCCCTCCCCTCCAATTTACCACCACCAAACACATGTACCGTTTACTCGCACTTCTTGCAGTATTTGGTGCTGCCATTTCTTGAGGGTTTTTTTTTGTGTGTGTGTGTTTTTTTGGGGGGGAGGCAGGTTCTGTGTTGCACATTGGGTCAATTGTTGGCAATTACCCATTGCCAAATTAGGGTTCAATTTCCTCATTTCCACTGGGTTGAGGATGATCATGTTATTTTTCAAACCAGAATGCATTTGAAAGTAAAAGTGGGCACTGTTATTGATTTGCCAGGATAATAGAAGTAAACTAGTAATGTCCTTAGCTAACAGCATAGATGGTCACCTTAGAAAGTGATTTCCTTCCTATCTGCTTTCCAGCTTCAAAGTTTTGTTATGTTCCCCTTCACTTGATTTCCCCATCCTTGCTTCTTACATATTTAAAAAAATCCCTTTCCTGTTGTTTTATGGGGTTCTGTGGGTAAAGGTAATTGCATGTATTCAATGAATACATTTTATTTACCCCAAAAGTCCCCAAGCCTTTTGAAAATTATCTTGAGCTCACTTTGGTCATTTTGTACTTATACCATATATTGTTATTTTATGTTTTTGAATGCCTTGCATCATAGAAGATAGTATCTCTCATGCTTACTTAAAAAATATTTACAAGACTGCATATGAGGTATTTAAAGTGTTCAATAATATCTGTTTATTTGATTAGAGTTCACCACCACTGTTTATTTCAAGCATAGAATTCTTTTTTTTTTTTTTTTTAATTTTTTTAAAAGATTTTATTTATTTATTCATTTATCCCCACCTTGCTGCTTGTGCTCGCTGGGTCAGCTAACCACGCCCCGTGGGGCGGGCTTGCCTTCACCAGGAGGCCCCGGGAACCGAACCCAGGGCCTCCCATATGGTAAACGGGAGCCCTACTGATTGAGCCACAGCCACTTCCCTCAAACATAGAATTCTGAATAAGTTTTGGGCAAAACAAAATTGGGAGGCATGTGCTAAGGGTTGTCAAGATTTATTTTGAACTAGGTTTTAGTGTTTACTGTTCCCTATGCCTGAAATACCTTCTGCTTACATATCTATGAAAATTCTACTCATCTGTCAAGGCCCACCTCAAATCTGCCTCCTCCTTTAAGTCTTCCCTGATAATTTGCTCAAAAGAGAAAAAAGTAATTTTCTTTCCTCCCAAATCTTGGGACTCCCACTATTTATAATCATGGAATTTATCCCATAGGTCTTCTGTATCTCATTTCCTCTAGTGCAGTGGCTTTCATATTTTGACTGCAACCCACATTAAGATAGATATTTTAATTTGCAACCCAGTATACATTTATGCATATAACAGTACATTGCCCTGGTACAGGGCTTCCTAACCCGAGATCCACTTATACAATTCAGAGGGTCCATGAACTTGGATAGGAAAATAATCACATTTTTATTTTCACTAATGTCTTACTGAAATTTAGCGTTTTCTTTTATTATGAATGTAGGTAACAAACCACAATAATACTTGCAGTATCTATAACATTGTCACCAACAGAAATCACAGATATTTTCATATCACATTGTATATATTGTAGGTATCTTGAAATATCTTTTATATTCATCACTATTTTGGAGTTATTAGGGCATTAATAAAGAGCTGCATATATAACTGTATCACAATTTGCATTGTAATATTTTTTTTTTTTTTCTTAAGATTTTATTTATTTATTCATCTATCCCCCCTTGCTGCTTGCGCTCGCCGGGTCAGCCAACCACGCGGTGCGGGCGGGCCTGCCCTCACCAGGAGGCCCCGGGAACCGAACCCGGGGCCTCCCACATGGCAAACGGGAGCCCCACTGATTGAGCCACAGCCGCCTCCCCTGCATTGTAATATTTTGATAACTGTATTTTCATATAACTGGCTTCCTTTGTAATAGATGTATTCATTTTATTTTATACCTTCAAAAACATTCTGGGACCATAGGCTTTACCAGACTGCCAAAGGATACAGCTAGGGAAAAAGGTTTAGAATTCCTTCTAGGACACTATATATTCCCAAGAGGCATATCTTCTTCAGCACCTTTCACACAAGAAAGACTCAAAATATATTTGTTGAACACATTATTTCTCCAGGATACTAAGGAATAATCAGAACCCAGGAAAATCTAGTCACACACAAGTCAAACAGTGTCATGCTAAAAAGTTAATTTGGCAATTTGTGGTGAAAGACATAGCCGGCTAGGAAGTCCAATCAATTGCATAAAACTCTCCCATCCTAGAGGTATGCCATTTCTATGGATTTAAATTATAGGAAAGATTGCAATTCAGAATGATTACACAAATTGAATAAAAAGTTCAATAAGAACTTGTTTCTTGAGTCCTGATAATTTAAAAAAATTGTGTTAGACATTGTGGGGAATTAAGACATTCAAGACATAACCTCTTTGCATAATAAATTTAAACACTGCTTGAACACCAACACATGAATATTAAATTAAAACAGCATCACCAGAGTACAGACATCTCAGGATGTGGCAAGCGGTGTGGTTTGGTGAGAATATTGAGTCATGAAAGGAAGCAGTGAGGTTAGATTATGGGATGTTTTGAATGCCAGGCTAAGGAGGCAGAACTTTATTCAACAAATATTTAAGACCTATTGGAGATTTTTGCACCAAAGCAAGGGCATGATGATAGTAATGTTTTAGGAACATTAATCTGACAACTTTATACAGAAGGTACTGAAGGCCATAGCAGTTGGAATCCCCAATATTTATGTTGTCTTCAGTTGTTACTTTTCTATCCCTATATGGAATTAGTAAATGCTTGCTAGATACTTCCACTAGAGCTTCAAACTCAATACTGTGCTTCCAAAACCAAACTAATGTTCTTCCCTGCAAAGTCTGTTACTCCCGACTTTTCCCATCATTTTAGAAACTGGTCCATCTTTGATTTCTCTGTCTCCACCACCCACATCTAATCATTCCTCCAGTTCATTTTATTATCTTACTAAACTCCTGTATCTTCAAAACTGACATATGTTAACTTAGTGAGAGAAGGTTAAATTTGGGAGCAGCAAAGGGGCATCTTATTTTTTTGTTATTTGCGGTATAAACTTAATTGAAGAAGTCAACATTGTCTTTGTGATTCTTCCAAACATAAAGGGACTGAGTCCTCAGGCTGTCCTAGAGAAACAGTTTATTTTCTTATCTACCTCTAAGTTACACCTTTACCCCTTGAAAAGCCACATTATCAGTGCTCCATAAAATGATGTGACACAGTCATTTAGACTCTCTTCAGATAGGGAATAACTAAATAAAACAGTTATATGCTATTCTGTGCATACACCTACATACATGCTAAGAAGATGAGGTGGGGACAAAGTGCAAGAAAATGCTGTTTATACTGATCTATATGTAGTTAAAATTTTAAGTGCTGGATACCACATTACCCTTCCTTCTGTTGATATAATCTTTTATTTTCTATCATTTCTTTCTCAATCCCCTGATACTTCTTTCACTGATTTTCAGGGAACTTCTGTTCTAATTGGCTTTTACTCTGGGAGCATCTACCATTATTACACCACAGCTGTTCCTCTTTAAGATTCTCCGCATATTATAATATTGAAGTGACCAGGTAATTTTGCAGCAAATCAAAATATGTCAAACATGGCAAAGCTTGGTCATCAAATACTGTACCACCAGCTTAGACAAAGATTTTTTCTCTTGGCCTTCTTATGTATGATTTATGTATAATAAAAAGTTTAAGGGAGATGGGCAGAAATAGTTTCTCTGAGATCTGCTTGTTCTTTTTCATCATGCAGAGAGTATCTGAAGTTTATCAGGGAAGAAGCAGTCCAGAGTTTCTGTGATGGCAACCTTGTACGAATAGGAGTGTTCATGTACTTTGTGCAGTTTAGTGCTTAGTGACTTCCTGAATCATCCAAGGATCTGCAGGGTACAGGAATTTGCTATGTGTGTAGCCAGGGTTTTACATATTTTATTGAATTGGGATATTCTGTTACAGCAGGGTTTCTCAACCTTGGTACTTTTCGACTTTTGGGACCAAGTAATTCTTTGTGGGGCATGGGCCTGGACATTGTAGGATGTTTAGCAGCATCTCTGGCTCTCCCACTAGATACCATTAGCACTCTTCACCCAGTTATGATAACCAACAATGTCTCCAGACATTGCCAAATGTCCCCTGAGTGGGGGTAGGGTAGAGAATTGCCCCTGGTTGAGAATCACTGAGTTAAGAGACGGTAGATGAGGGTTACTTTAGTCTGGGTCTTAAAAATTATGTAAATGATGTTTTATTTATTTATTTATTTTATTTTATTTTTTATTTTTTTGAGGAATTTATTGTCTCATAGTTTTGGAGGCTAGAAATCCAAAATCAAGGTTTCAGCAGGGCATGTTTTCTCCTGGACTCTGGAGCATTCGGGTGCTGGCTGGCTGCATCCTTGGGGTTCCTTGGCGTGCATCTCTGCCTCCATCACATGGAGATGGGCCTCATACTTTGGCTTTTTCTGGCTTCTGACTTCTACTTCCATGCTTAATTTCCTTTGCTTGTAAGGACTTCAGCCATATTGGATCAAGGCCCACCCTCATCAGTTTTGCCACACCTTAACTCATAATAGCATCTTCAGAGGCCCTGTTTGCAAATGTCGTAAATGATGTTTTAATTAAAAAAAAAAATTTTTTTTTCCATGTCATTCTCTTGGCATAGTTTATATTTTTTTAGTATGGTAACATTTATCTCTACTAAATTTACTTTATATAATTCTTATTTTATTATGTTTGTCTACTGAGTTATCTCAATTTTTTTCCTTATTTTTCTTCCTGCTATATTTAACAAACATTTAGAGAAAAGTCTACCAGTTTTTCAAAGGTCAGCTCCACAGAGCTTTTATTTTTACTACCCAAAAGCCTGGAACAAAGGAAGAAGAACACAAATAGAAAGTCAGGTGAAGAAGCTCACTGATGGGAATGACAAATTTTATTTTATGCAGGTAAAATTTGAAGTGATAGTAGGAGATCAAGAGATATGTCCAACAACTGCTTGAAGAGAGGTTGGGATTTATGGGAGTCAATAGCATAGCTGAGAATTGAAATTATAAAGTATCCAAGGGAAAATGACAAAGCTCAGAGGACTAAAGATTATATATTGGGAAGAAGAGATGTGGCTCAAGAGATTGAGCTCCTGCCTACCACATGGGAGGTCCCTGGTTCGGTTCCCAGTGCCTGCTGAAGAGGATGGTGAGCTGGCGCAATGGGCAGGCGCAGCAAGCTGATGCAATGAGAGACCGGAGAGAAACAAGAGAGACATAACAACAAAAACAAAACAAAACAGGGAGCAGAGGTTTCTGGTGCCTCCTAAAGAGGATGAGCAAGAGAGTGAGCTGGTGTGATGGGCAGGCATGGCAAGCTCACCCAACAAGGTGATGCAACAAGAGGCACAAGAAGAAAAACACAATGAGAGACACAACAAAGCAGGGAACAGAGGTGGCTCAAGCGATTAGGTGCCTCCCTCCCACATCAGAGATCCCGGGTTCAGTTCCCAGTGCCTCCTAAAGAAACAAGGAAGATGAAGAGACACAGCAAGTGCAAAGAACGAGGGGGTGGGGAGAAAGAAGTAAAATAAACCTTAAAAAAAAAAAAAGATTATATATTAACATGAAACCATATTTAAAGTTAGTGACATAGAAATGAAGCTAGCAAAAAAGAGAAAAGTCGAAAGAGTAGGAGCAGAGATAATTAAGAGGATTTAAGTGTGAGGTTGTTGGTGGTGATTGTAGGGGATCCTATGATTCCTGGTTTCATTGGTAGGAAAGAATGTGGCTTTTTTGAGGGTCAGAAAAAGGACCAGTGTGACAGCCAGGAAGATGGAAAGTGGTTCCAGGTGAGGTTGCTGAGGTAAGCAGTGACCAGATATTTTAGGGCTTTATGTGACATCCCAACAAATTTAAATTTTTATTCTAAATACAACGGGAAGACACTGATAGGTTTTAATAAAAGAATTGACCCAATAACATCCAAATATAGATGTTTGACTGCTTAATGGATTGTAAGGGGATCTAGTTTTGCTTAATGGGACTTTTTTTTTTTTTGAATTTTCAAAAAGGCTTTACTAAGGGACATGGGCAAAAAGTTAAAAGTATAAAATGAAACTCTTTGCCAGATCATATATTCTCCATCCTATTTTCATACTCTGCTCTCCAGTTATCTAGACACTTGGGTTGCAACAAAACTTTAGAGACTGAGCCAATAAATTCCTGTTAAGCCAACCCATTTTATGGTATTTGTTTTAGCACCTAAGAAGCTAAGATGTGGTGAAATAATGTCTGCCAGCTTCTCACCTTCAGAGTGATATGGTACTGTTTTAATTACCTATTATTGCATAAAAAATTATCCCAAAACGTAGTGGCCTACAACTATAATCATTTATCTCATAGTTTCTATGGATCAGGAATCTGGGAGCAGGTAAGCTCAGCAGTTCTGACAGTCTCTCATGAGGCTGCAGATAAGGTGTTGGTCAGGGTTGCAGTCATCTGAGGTTTTGACCAGATGGAGGATCCACTTTCAATGCTCATTCACATGCCTAGCAACTTAGTACTGGTTCTACCTCACCAAGTGGGCTTCTCCATCAGGCTGCTTAAATGTCCTCAGAACATAGCAGTTGGCGTCCCCACTGTCTTGGTTTGCTAAAGGCTGCGAATGCAAACTACCACAAATGGGTTGGCTTTTATAATGAGAATTTATTAGGTTAAAAGCTTACAGTTCTGAGACTGTGAAAATGTCCAAACCAAGCCATCATCAGAAAAGCTATCTCACCAAAGGTCACCTGCCAGAGATCTGATTCTTGCTATGTGGTAAGGCACAATGGCAGCGGTCTCTGCCCTTCCCTCCAGGCTCACTTTCTCCCTAAACTCACCTGTGGGCGACCAGACACATGGCAGGGTATAATGGTGGCTCTCACAATTTCTGGAGTCAGCAGTGGACAATCAGGCATTTGGCTAGTCTCGCTTCTCTCCCCTGGGTATCATCTCTTTCGGCCTCTTTGGGGCCTCTTTTTGTGCCTCTGCACTCTGCTGATTCCAGCCTCTCGGGGCTTCTCTGTCTCGCGCTTTTCTCTGTGTGTCTCTGCCTTCAGTCCTCCTTTTATAGAGGACTACAGCAAGAGGACCATGACCCACCCTGGGTCATGCCTCATGAAGCAATCCATTCCAAGGCCTCTAGCTAAAACCAATCCAATCAAGGGTCCCACATCCACAGGAATAGATCAATTTAAGAACATAATTGTCTGGGGAGGAAATCTCCTATGATCCAGTCTCAAAAGTTGCATACCATCACATCTGCTTTCTTCTGTTTCAAAAAAGCAGTCATTAAGTCCAGCCCACACTCAAAGGGAGAGAAATTAGACTTCACCTTCTCAAAGAAGGAATATCAAAGAATTTGTGGACATATTTAAAAATCGCCACAGGTATTTTTCTAGGTCTTCTCCATCGTTTTCTTTCTTTCTTTTTTTTTTTTTTTTGTGAATATATATATATTTTAAACTTTATTTTGTACATTTAATAATTGAAAATATAAATTCAAAACTAAAAAGTAAACACAAATGAATAAATATATACATTTCTCAATTAAATGTAATGGATACATATAATTTTTTTTTTAATCAAACAATATATTATACAACATATTTGGTTCATAGTAATGCATTCATACAGTATGTGTCCTTTTGTGTCTGGCTTGCTTCACTCAACATAATGTCCTCCAGGTTCATCCATGTTGTCATATGCTTTATGACTTCACTTCTTCTTACAGCTGTTAATGGGACTTTGAACACTTCAGTTTAAGAGTTGGAGGAAGGACAATTTTTAATTCTCAAGTTAAAATATCTGTGGTTTATTTATTTATTTATTTAATGTGTTTTATTTGTTTATTTATTTAATATTTTTTGAAGATTTTATTTATTTATCCCCCCTTGCTGCTTGTGCTCGCTGTGTCCATTTGCTGTGCGTTTTTCTGTGTCTGCTTGTCTCCCTTTGTTGGGTCGTCCTGCTGCATCAGCTCACCGTGCAGGCTGGCTTGCCTTCACCAGGAGGCCCCAGGGATCGAACCCAGGGCCTCCCATATGGTAAACAGGAGCCCCATCAATTGAGCCACAGCCACTTCCCTCACAATGTGGTTTATTTAAGGATTGTGAGCTAGGCCTAGAACAATGCATGGTACCTAGTAAGGGGTCAATAAATATTTATTGAATGAAATAGTAAAAGTTAACCACTGAATAAAAATTAGGTGAATGGCACACCCTCCCACAGGGGTATTGATAATGTTACAACCCAACTCCTGAAGGGCACGAATTGTTGAGGCTGTGAGAGAAAGAACACACCCGGCATTTAGTCAGGCATAAGCTTTATTGGGACTTAGGGGCAGGAGAGAATCTTTTTTTTTTTTTTTAAACTTTATTTTGTACAGTTAATAATTGAAAACATAAGCAATTAAAAACTAAAAAGTAAACACAGATGAATAAATATATACATTTCAGGAGAGAATCTTTGATGGTGGCAGGTCAAAGAATGAAGTTAGGGCTCTGCAAAGAGACAGGAAAAATGAGAGGGTGATATAAGGGGTCTCAGAACAAGGACATTCCATTGAGGTGATAACAAGGACATTCCATAGGGTATGAGAACAGAGTTCCTGCTAGGGTCCCATGAAGCATACACATGGGGTGTGGTGATGTTTTCACTATGCCCATAGGTAGAAAGAACATTTACCAAGAATGTTTACTGCTTTGGGGAGATTATAGTTTACAATAACATCTATACAGTCTCTCCCCTCTGGGGAGGGTTGTTAACCTTTAAGTTATATCTAGGTCACACCAGTGGCTACAGGCTGAGGACCTGGTGGGGCCCTGGGTCCCCACAGAGAAAGAGAGAGGAAGAGAAAAAGCGAATAATTCTGTCTACTGCTGTATATTTCAAAAAATCGTTGCAGGAACTGTGTGGAAAAGAAGTGGGTAGGCTTCTGGGTTTGAGATGTGAAGGATATAAGAGGCACCTGGTTGATAATTTACCAGGGTTGAGATGACCATGTATTCTAACAGAATTTTCTTGACTGTGATGTACTAAGGATCAGCTGACAGGAACCTGTTCCCTACCTGAATAATCTGATTCCTGGGGTGAAAGGAAAAGGGTGGACAACGGGGTAAAGAAAGTCAAAGAATTCACATTCTTCTACTGTCCCTACATTCTTCTTAATGATTTGATACTGCTCTAGGTAGAGATAAAGGCTTGTCTCCTGCTATGGAGAACAGAGATGAAAGGATTTTTATTGTCATACACGAAGAGTAGCATCAACAGGTAATTGGGACTGTTAATTATTGTCAGAAAAAGTAGTTTAAGGTGAACTCCAAAACCAAAACTATCATCCTTTGTAGAATTTCTTTAACATCCACTTGACTTATACCCAAGAATTTTTTACTGGGTCATTCAGTTCCCTGGCAACACCTACAATTAACCAATTCAAGTTAGAAGGTTCATAAGGAAATTACATGGCTCAAAATTAGGCATGAGGTGGACATTTTATCCAGTTTTTTCCCCTAAAGTCACAGGGAAAATTAGTATCACTTACTATAAATATTTTTCATTCTAAACATTATTGCCGGCCTCTTCCGCCCTGGGCCCGGAAGGGTGATGTGGCTGGGACTCCGCTGGCCTCACTATGTCTGCCATTTTCAATTTTCAGAGTCTGTTGACTGTAATCTTGCTGCTTATATGTACCTGTGCTTATATCCGATCCTTGGCACCCAGCCTCCTGGACAGAAATAAAACTGGACTGTTGGGTATATTTTGGAAGTGTGCCAGAATAGGTGAACGAAAGAGTCCTTATGTTGCTGTATGCTGTATAGTGATGGCCTTCAGTATCCTGTTTGTACAATAGCTTGGAACAATGCCAGAATTTGATTGCAGTCAGATTTCAAAATGAAAAAGGACTATATACAGAAAATAATGGAAAGAGTGTTTAACCCTTTTATCTCTGAACATTGAATGAGATAAATTTCCAGCTGCTGTTCTCTATTTTTACGTTATTGGACCAATGTTCTGTATAAATAATTAAGATGTAACCAAATTCAAAGAGTTTAAAATGTGTGTAACAATCAACCTCAGTACTGTCACTACAATATTACATTCTGCAAATGTCTTCTGTTGTGTCAGATACCAATTTTTAGTGAGGTATCTCTAAGGCACATAGTAGAAAACAATTAGTAATTCCTTTCTGTGATTTGGAAATGATAAATCTTTATAGAATGAGAAAAAAACAAAAAACAAAAAAAACATTATTGCCATGTTCCATGGTACAGACATTTGGAGTCTCCGGCCCCATTTGTTTGGCTGTTTTGTGGGGACGACTCGTCTGAGTCTCCTGAGAGCCAAGGCAAAAAAGTGAAACACGATGAGTTATAGTTTTATATTCCTCATCTAATAAAATAAATATTCCTCGGGAGCGAGTAACTTCCCTCCTGGTGTTAAGAGTCTAAAACGAATATATCAGAGGGGACAGATAAAGAAACAATGTCTAGAGAGGCTAAACGTCTTCTTGCTCTTAGCTGAAGCCAGCGCCTCTTCTTGTATAGTCGCTGCCTTCCAAGATTAGAAAGCCATGTGCAAGAAGCGCTTGAGAAGAGAAACGGTCTAGCATTTTGGAGTTTCAGGCAGAGGGTTCCTAAAACTAATTGGTGAACTCCGTGACTTGAGCGTTTGTGGGCGCTGAGCGCTGGCCGCGACTTTCCCACTCACTGACCGCGTCCCCAAAGCTCATGACCAACAGATCCAAGATTCCAGTGGAACCGGACAGTGGAATCGCGCAGGCGGCGAAATTCTCTCAGAGGCGAAGCAGCGGCAAAGGGCTTTCTGCTCTAACCAATCAGGTTAGAGAGCATATTGGCAGGCCCCTACCAGCCTACCAATCAGCGGTTAGCTAGCTCGATGGGCCAGGCCCACAACGCTGGAAAAACGCCTTTTCAATTTGATTAGTACTGCTGTTGTTTCTTTCCCCGTCGTTCTAGGCCATTTCATGAACTGTGCTCCAAAGAGGAAACTAAGTATGACAATTCCAAAATTAGCTCAGTCTCTCAGTGAGAAGCGAAGCTATAGACCTCTCCATAGAAACCGTGAATTCTAGGAAGGGCAGGGAAAGGGGCTGGAGGGTTCCGGAGTGTAAACTACGACTCCCAACGGGCCTTGCGCGGTCTCGGAGGCGTTGGGCAAAGGATGGGCCGTCGTGAGGCAGAAGGCTGAGGGTCACGTGGTTCCTTTCCGCTTTCTGAACGCGAACCATAATTGGGCGGGACCTGAGGTGGGCGGATCGGCAGCTACGCCGGCTCTTCGGGCTTTGCGACCACCTCCTTCCGGTTTCTCTGCCGGAATCGTAGGAGGGGCGTGGCCTGCGCGGAGGCTGGTGGGGGAGCGGGCGTTGCGGAACGTGGGTGACGCGTCTCCTTCCAGCTCAGCGGTGTGTGAGGTGTCGCTGCCCCACCGGCTATTGGCTGTTGAGAGGCGAATACGCTGCGGCCGTTGGTCGCCGGCAGCACGGAGCGAGAGCCAGGGCAGGCGGGGGGGATATGGGGCGGCAGTGGTGGTGGCGGCGGCGGCTGGAGGGGGCGGGCGCCGACGAGCCGGCGACCTCAGCAACAGCAGCGGCGGCCCCTGGAGTCCTCCTGTGAAGCGACTCTGTCCGCGCCGTTCTGGGCCTCTCGGAGAGCGCGGCCAAGACGCGGGCCGCTGAGGAGTCGCTCTCCCGGCGCCACAGCTCTTAGGACGCCCGGACCCATCCTCGCGCTCCTGCTCCGGCTCCTCCATCTTGGCCTCGGCAGTGGCGGCTGCCGGGAGGATGCGTTGCCTTCTGGCAGGGGGAAGAAGGAGGAGAAGATGAAGAAGTACCGACGGGCCTTGGCCCTGGTGTCCTGCCTCACTCTGTGCTCCTTAGTCTGGTGAGTAGCTGTGACAACACGGGAGTTCCCTTGAGGGGAGACGGGGGGAAGGAGTAGTGCAGGTCACACCCCCAAATCATCTTGGCTTTCAGGGTGCGGATGTTCTTGGCTCCCACGAAGTGACAAACCGATTACCCCAACTCTCCTGCGGACTGACCTGGCAGTACTTTTTGCTGAGATTTTCATGATGTATTTTGGATTTTACCCGGAGACTTAAGTGGGAGAGAAAGGTGCCTGGGTAGAGGGAACCACCAAGTGCTTTTGTACTCAGTTACATTACCCCTTGGAAACGGTGCAGTGTTTGGGGCAGTGTTCGCATAGACGATAGGTAAGCTGCTCTGATTTACTGCCAGACACTTGCTTTTGTAGTGTAGAAAGGGCATAAAGCACGTCAGACGGGATACGTTCTGGACCTGCAATTTTAAAAGTTAAGTCGTCAGGAGGTTAACAGTACAGTTGGGGCTGCTGTTCTTGGAAACTTTCAGGGGCTTTATGAAGCAGTTTTTTTTTTTTTTTTTTTTCAGGGAAAGTGGATGGTGGGGATCTGTGTGGTTGAGAGGGTGTCTTAGGAATAGTGCGTAAAGTGCTTTTTGGTGGTGTGGCTTGGGCAATGTCCTTAGTAATGGGAGGATAAATAACTGTTGAAGGCGGGGAAGAGTGCTTTGTCCTTAAAGCTTTATGGAGTTTATGTTAACCCGTGGTACATTTGGGTTTTATTGAGGAGCTGAGAGAGCTTGTAAATGAAAGGAATGCTATCAGTGTACTTGGAAAAGCCGTCTTCCCTCCCAGGGAATTTCTTCAGAGGTGTGTGACATTTGGTGACTGAAAAGATGATTCTTCAAAGTGATTTGCTGTTTGTTCTATTAAAAGCTACATAAACTAAGTTTCCCCTTTAGTTTATATCTGCAGAGCACCAACAATATGTTCATCTTTATGGGTGCCTAATGGATTACAAAGGCACCAAATTGTAGAGTTGCTCACGTAAAATAATACACAAACAAGGGGAAAAGAATTTGCCTGACTGAGGGATTTTGATAGGATGAACAAAGTTTAAGAGTGCAAGAAATTTGGCCTCATGTCTTTTATTTGCATCTCTTTTTAAGACCAAATGTCATTTGCCTTTCTACCTTTTAAACATGTTGGATACCAACACGTGCCTGCAGGGAATCTACCCACTCCATTTTAAATTTAAGTTTGTAGATGGGACAAACCTTGTGTTCATATCCACCTCTTTCTGTGGGCTGCCTTGTTTGTAGATTATGTATCGTCTTTTCTTTCCTCTTCTTGCTTTTATCCTTTTGACCATGTTATTCATCAGCACTTCCTCACATGACTGGCTGAAAAGGTGAAGATGTTGCATTTTTCATTCAAGTTTAAAATGCACTAGCATCTGATTTTTTTCTCTCTTTATTTTGATGGTGGAGATTTGGAGATAAACTCAGCATCAGAATGTGGTTCTTAAAATAATTTGTGGATTTAAATTAGCTATGCTTCTTGACTTCTTGGAATTTCTGGCTGTCTTTTGCTTAAGCTAACTTTAATATGTTTTCTCAACTTTATACATTAGGAATAGTGGAGAGATCAAGACTTGTAAGGAACAACTCAGTCAGCCCAGTACTGAAAATAGTAGTCATAAAGTTCCATAAACTTTGTTGACATCCATGGTGAAAAATGGGTGTTATGGGTTTAAATAGAATGTGAAAAGTTTAAGAAACAATTGGGTTAGTATATTTTGAGATTTGTTTGAACTCCCAAATTTAGAGACATTTTAAATACTCTTTAGCAGAGCCTCTAAAAAACATTTAAATTGGATATTTAGGCTTGAGGCTTTCTGGAAGGGTGATAATAAAATCATGAGAGAGGGGACCATTGAGGTGCTGGTAATTGGCAAAGGGTATGTTGTGTCATTTCTGTTTTGGAAAATAGAAACATTGAAGTTAAAGCACTGGCTCAGCTGGTGGTCTCTTATTACATTGTGGTTTGTTATGCCCTTGTCCAACATCTCCCACCCCCGCCACAAAAAATGGTTACTTTAAAACATTGTCAGATTAGATAGATTTGTAAGAGTTGATCAAGCAAGCTCCTCCTAATTGCCCTTTTTTCCTTCTGTCTATTAATAAATTTTTCCCCAAATTTTGTGAACCATTTCTATTTTAAGCTATACCATTTAGTAGATTTATACTACAATACTCAAGTTTCTAAGTTTGTCTACTTGTCTTACTTTATCATTATTACTCTTAGAGTAATGATGATAGCTAACATTTATTGTCTGCTGTCTGTGTCTGGTACATGATGTGTACTTTATACATTTTAGCATATTTAATATTCACAATAACACTATTAGATATTATTAACATCATTTTGCATATTATAGATGAGGAAATAAAGAGATTAAGTAACTTGGCTAAGGTTAAACAGTTAATGCATGTGGAGCCTGGATTTGAACCTAGGTAGCCTGACTCATAGCACAAGCTCCTGACCTTCATAATCCTTTGACTATAGTTAGAATGCCTGTGTTCTGTTAGTGTTCCATTACTTATAGATATGTGTCCTTGGACATGTTATGTAACTTTTTTGAACCTTCTTATATCCTAAAGATGAGACTACTAATCCATTCATACCTCACAGGGTTGTTAGGAGGATGAAATGAGATAATACACATGACACCTTTGTAAAACAGTGAATATATATTATATATTTTATCATAAAGTCATTCAACAAAGATTTTTCTCATGCTTACTGTGTACACCAGTTATTGTTATGAGCACTGAAACCTAAAGCTAGCGTGACTGACTTGTCCTGATTTTAGCACTGAAAGTCCCATGTCCCAGGAACCCACTGTATTAGTTTCCTACTGCAGCTGTAACAAATTACCATGCATCTAGTGCTTAAAACAACACAAATTTATTATCTTACAGTTCTGGGTTCAGAAGTCTGAAATAGTCTAATGGGGCTAAAAATCAAGTTTTTGCCAGGTCTGGTTCCTTCTGTAGGCTTTGAGAGAGGAATCCATTTCCTTTACTTTTTTTTTTTTTTTTTTAATTTTTATTGTGGGTAAAAATCAAAATTCTCACAATACATAAAAACATTTGCAAAATGATATATAAATATACATGCGTATATGTGTATTTGCTTACAAAAATGTTATTTATACATATATATATATATATATATATATTTATATATACATATATTTTAAGAAGTGCTTAGATTACCCAAAATATTACATGGAACCCACTGGGATTCCCATGTTGCCCACCTCCCACAGCTCCCACCACCTCCCACAAAAACATCTCCCACGAGTGTGGCCCACCACCCTCAATGAACATTTTCCTTGACTTTTTCAGCCACTAGAGGCCTGTATTCTGTGGCCCCTTTTTTGCATCACTCCAGCCTCGCTCTCCAGACCTCACATCTCCTACTACTGATAATGATCCTCCTGCTTCCCTCTAATATGTAATTAATTTGGACCCACCCAGATAATCCAGGATAATCTCCACATCTCAAGATCCTTAATTTAATTACATCTATAGGTAAGGTACCCTATTCACATGTTCCAGGGATTAGGAACCATTGAAGATAACATAGTCACAGGTTCCAGGGATTAGGATGACAACTTTGGGGGGGTCTTATTCAGCCTACTACATCCCTTAGTCCTGGGCAGATTGGGAAGGTTGATCACCACCTTAAAGAGGAAAAAAGACTTGGCCCATGCCCTCAAGGAGTGGATAGTCAAAACTTTGAGTGTGACCCCACCCCCCAATAAGTAAAAACTTTTGTGCATGTACCTTCAATATGTGCTTATTTAAGTTATAGTCATGTGTCAATATGTCAGGATATAGTATACTGATATATTAGTACACATGATAAATTATATAGATGTTTAAGATGAGAAAGAGGCATATGCTTTCTAACTACCTTTTTGCTCATGTTAAAATAGTATTGATTTCTAGTGAGAGCTGTGTTTATGTCATCTCCAGTTAGATTGTTTTACATCTTAATGTTGTTAAAGAATAGCTTGTACTATTTAAGAGTCTTAGCCCTTCCATTTTCTTGTTGCCGTGTGTTTCCATTATTATCTTTAGTCTTTGCAGGTGATTTTTTTAAAGCTATATTTTCATGTTGCGAGCCAGTTTAGCTAAAACTAAATAATGTAATCCCTAAATCTTCTTAACTGGGCACACACAAACCACGGTGAGTTGTGTTGTCCTGGAAGGTAAACACCACTGTTTGTGGAACTCCCACTTAGGTTCCTGGGTATAGTTCCTGCTGTTTTTGATATGTGACTGCTGACCAAGTATGAATCTTTATATTAATTTTAGTAAAGCTTAATTTATTTTTTGGACTTAAAAAAGAATCAAATAATTTCTTGCTGCATCAAAAGAATCATCTGGGAGAAGCTTATATTTAGATTCTAATGGGAAGAACTTGGCATTTAAACTGTTCTCATACATTTGATAAATATAATAGAGGTACTTACAGAGTTCCTTAGGGACACCAGGAGAAGAATTTGTATTTTAGTTGTGGTTCTATCACTAGCTGTATGTCCTTGGGCAAGTTATTTCTGTGTGCTTCAGTCCTTTTCTATAAAATGGCTTTGCAGGATGCATAGTTCAAATAGGAGAATTATGTTTTAGGCAGAGGGAATATTCCTGTTGTTGAGTTATCTAGATGTTAGAGTATATGTGGGGGAGAGATGAGAAGGGAGACTAATTAGAGCCAGATTGTGAAGGGACTTGATTGTGGTGTGGATGAACTCTACTTTTAACCTGATGGAGAGGATGAGACAGTGAAGTAGTTTAAACTGAGAACAGGAGAATGAGATAAGATTGATCTTTTAATTAGATCACTCTTGGGGTTAGAGTAGATTGGAGGGGACAGAGTTTGCAGTCAGGGCCAGCCCCTAATGGTGGTCACACTAGGAGAAAGTTGATCTTTTAATCAAGGTGGTCTGTTTTTGTTGGCGTTTATAACTTTGGTAGTAATTTTTCTGAGTGTGTCAACCCAGTTTTCTTTTATTGAAGAAGTTTATTTTCTGGATTATGGTTATACTCTTTATTATCCTTTTTCTTTGATACTTTTGTTGGTTTCTTGCTCATTAGTATGCATAAGTGAGCAAAAAATAAACTAGAAAAATACATATAAACCCTTTCTTTTAAAGAATTAGAAACATGCTTGAAATGTCCACCACCTCCTTCCTAGAGAAGTTTTTTGCTTGTTTTCTGTTTCTATCTCTCACTTTAAAAAAATTCCAAATCTGTTTCTTTTCTGGAGAAATAATAACCCCTCATCTCCAAATTACTTTTTGAAAATTTTTATAAAACTTTAATTTCATATTTATTTATTTCTCCCCCCCCACCTCATTGTTTGTGCTTGCTATCTGCTCTCCTTGTCTGTTCATTGTGTGCGCGTCTTCTTTTTTATTTTTTAGGAGGCACCGGGAACTGAATTCGGGACCACGCATGTGGGAGGGAGGCACCCAATGGCTTGAGCCACCCCTGCTCCCACTTGTTGCGTCTCTAGTTGCATCATCTCGTTGCGTCATCTTGCCGCGCCAGCCCGTCAGGTCAGCTTGTCTTCTTTAGGAGGCACCAGGAACCTAACTGGGACCTCCTATGTGGGTAGGCGGGTGCCCAACTGCTTGAGCGACATCCACCTCCCACTTTCTGACTTTTTAAAAAATGTTTTTTCTTGTGGATCTTAATGTCAAAGACTTTGTGAAAAAAAGTTTACCTTTGCTCTGGACTATACATTCCAAAGAGAGCAGCTAGTACTCATAAGAGGTGTTAGGTCATTATTAACTGTGTCAGATCCCATCAGACAAGGTAGATGAAGCCAGATTGCCTAAATAAGAAAAGGTCTGTTACGGAAGTTATGGCATCTTTGTATAAAACGTGAACACTTGTGTCCAATAAATGATGGTGAATAAATTATCTATAATGAATTCTCTGTCCTTTGAATTATTTTTTAAAGAACTGGATGTGTTTCATGTAACCTCTTTAGGTTATTAAACATTTGAGCATATATTGGAATGACAATAGGAAATAGGGTTGACAGGCAATGGAGAAACAAAAGATACCAGCACTAATGTGCCTTTGGGCATTGGTTATTTCATTTTCAATTCTTCATGAACTTGTAAATTGTTCTTTCCCTTTTCTTAATAGTCTGAATGGAGAAATGTGTTAATATATAGCTAACACTTTGGTGTTTATAGTCAAAGGGAAGAGAGAAATTTATAAAGAAATTAAATGCTTTATTCTCTCAATTCATCTTCAGGTGGCAACATATGTGTGAAATACTTGTATTCAGTAGTTTTTACACAACTGGAAAGACACAGCCTGCTCCTTCTTGAAACTTAATTACGTACATGTTACAGATCGTATTTTAGTGCCAATAGTACCCTTAATCTGCTTTGTTTTAAAGACCCATTTATTTCAAAGCAATTTTGAAAAGTAAAATTATAGATGTTGCATGAGAGTAGGAAAATTGCTTTTGAGTACTTGAAGTATGAGACTGTTAATCCCTTGAGATAAAACTGTTTTGGCTTGTTTCATAAATGCGTATTTTTTTGATAGAATGTTAATTTCATATTAAGACTTTTTTCCCCCTTCACTAGAGAAGTTGTGGGTTTACACAATAATCATGTAAAAAATACAGAATTCCCATATACCACCCCACACCAACACCTTGCATTGGTGTGGAACATTTTTTACAATTGATGATAGCACATTTTTATAATTATACTATTAATTAAAGTCCATGGTATAAATTAGGGTTCATTGTGTAGTGTAGTGCCAGGAATTTTAAAAAAATTTTTATTCTTTTACCATATATATAATCTAAGATTTCCTCCTTTAGTCATATTCAGATATATATTTCAGTGCTGTTAATTTTGTTCACAATGTTGTGCTACCATCACCACCATCCATTACCAAAGCATTTCCATCATTCCAAGCCTTACATTTTAAGCCTTACCTTCCCATTCCCTTTCCCTACACTGTTTCCTGGTAACCTATATTCTAGATGCTGACTCTGTGGGTTTGCTTATTCTCATTGTTTCAAATCAGTGAGCTCATACAATAATTGTCCTTTTGTGTCTGGCTTATTTCACTCAACATGATGTCTCTAAGGTTCATGCATATTGTTGCATGGATCAGGACTTCATTCCTTTTTATAGCTGAATAATATTCCATAGTGTGTATATACCACATTTTATTTATCCATTCATTGGCTGATGGGCACTTGGGTTGCTTCCATCTTTTGGCAATTGTGAATAATGCCACTATGAACATCAGTGTGCAAATATTTGTTCGAGTCCCAGCTTTCAGTTATTGCCAGGTCATATGGTCTGAGGAAGCCAAACTGTCTTCCACAGTGGCTGCACCATTTTACATTGCTATAAGCATTGAATTCTTGTTCCTATTTCTCTGTATCCTCTCCAGCACTTATTTTCTGTTTTTTTTTTTTTTTTTAAATAGCCATTTAAATGGGTTTGAAATGGTATCTTATTATGGTTTTGATTTGCATTTTCCTAATGGATAATGATGTTGAGTATCTTTTCCTGGGACTTTATTTTTTTAAATGAATTGTTAAAGTTATTGTATATTTTACATATAAGTAATACTTAGCTCTGTTAGAAAATGTTTTGTAGCATTAATGTAGTTTGTAGGTACTAAGCTAATGTTATGTAGTATTTGTAATCTAATGGGAGAAAATATAGAAAGCTCTCAGACCAACACTTCACTCATAGAAAGTGCTGTATAAGTTCATCTCATTATTTCATTCACTCTGGGCACTTTGATAGCTTGTTGGATAGAAGTAGGATACCCTAAGATGTCTGAGTTCAGAAAAGGGAATTCATAAATTTACTCCAAGTATTAACTGGGTACCAAGTAGTGTATTTGGTACGGTGAAAGATATAGAGGAAGCATGAAACTTGAGCTCTGCCCGCAGGAATATACAAGCTAGTTGTCAAAATAGATACTTAGTGTAGTGAAAACTAAGTCAGAGCTCGAATATAGCCCCCTTTTTACAGTATTAATAGTGAACATTTATTGAGTGCTTTATATAAACTCATTTTATCATCATTAGAACTCTTGAGATACACTCCATTTTATAGATGAAGAAAGGGAGGCAAAAGGAAGTTAACCAACTTGCCCAAGTTCTCACAGCTAGTAACTGACAGAGCCAGATTAGTACCTAAGTAGGCTGAACTCTTACCATGTGTTCTTACCCACTGTACTATGCTGCCAATAGGCAGGTAGATAACCTTGGGTAATTTTCTTTACTTTTACTTTGTGTGTTAGTTTTCACATCTGAAAATGGGTGTGCCTGGATTGGCTTAAGGAGGAAACAACACAAAAAACTCAATTGTATAGTGGATGCTTAAAGAAGGGAAATATTAAGGCTGATGTTATCAGGCAAAGCTTGAGTTGGGTTTAAGGAAAATGATGTGCGGTTCCTAAACTTTGCTTCTGTGGAGTGCAGGATAAGATATAATGGTGCTGCTAATATGAATATTGGCCTTTTCCTAGTTTGTGTGTGTCTGTGTCAGTAATGAACAGGTGGTGGTTGTTAAGTAGAAAGAGAGTTATGAGTAAAAGAGGTAATGTACTTGATATGGGTGGGAGTGGTAGTAAGCAGACAAGTGTGAATAGAAAAAAGTTCACTTTGGAAGATTATGTTGGGTTTTGCAAGCTAGACTGAAGATTTAGACAGCAATGTTATTGTGACATCATTGTGCTAGATATATTTCAGAGGAGAGACTTAGAGGGATGAATACTAAATAAAAAGCAATTGGAGTAATGGAGGTATGTCATAACAAGGACTTAATTTGGCAGTAGAATTGAAAAGGGTGCACTGAGAGAGATTTGTGAGGAAATAAATGATCCATTTTGGTAATAGATTGCAAAGCTGACAATGCAGTGCAGTAGAAATAGCATTGGGCTAGGATTCAGAAGAATTGGGTTTTAGTTTGTCTCTAACCCGCTCTGGCTGTTCTTCAACACTCACTTTCTCACCCGTGGAGTGATTGAAATCGATCTCAATGTCAAGAGACTTGTGTGTGCTGTGTCCTGTGCAGGATTCTGGTGAATAAAACAAAGTAACTGCTCTTTTGGAGCTTATAGTAGAAAAGAGAATGAATTCTAGGTCTAAAATTATGAATCAGTGAATGGTTGAAAGAGTGAAGGAGTAAAACTTTTTTTTTTTTTTTTAAACTTGGGCAACTAAAAGAACTAGTAATGTTCAAAAAAAAAAAAAAAAATGGGGGTGGGGGGAGCAGATGTGGCTGAAGCAGTTGAATGCCCAACTCCCACATGGGAGGTCTCAGGTTTAGTTGCCAGTGCCTCCTGAAAAAAACAAGAAACAAACAACAAGTAAAACAAATGATAAAACCAGCTCAAGGAAGCCGATGTGGCTCAGTGGTTCAGCACCAGCTTCCCACATATGAGGTTCCTGGTACTGCAGGGAAAAAACAAAAAAGAAAGAAAGAAATGGAAGAATTGGCAAAAGATTTGAAAGGTGGAGGAGCTGTTAGTTGGAGGTGAATAGAATATTGAAGTGGAGACATATAGGTACTTAAAAATGCAGACTTGAGTGCAGATATGATTTGGGCTAGGGTTGTCCTCACTTTTGAAACAGAACATTTAACTGAGCGTGTAGCTTCTTTGCAAATACTTAGAAGTAATGAAAGATGCCAAGCACAGAAAACTTGGAAGGGAAGGAGGACGTTGGTTTCTAAGGGAAAGATGGAAAAAGTTTTAAGGAGGTCATTTGAATGGTCAGCAATATAAAAAGTCTCGAATAAGAGCGGGAAAGCTTGAAAACAGAAAATTTCCTTGTTTTCAAAAAAGGGAAGTGATTGATTAAACTTTTGGAAGTGGAAATAGAAGACATTTGGAGAGCTGGTAGGCACTCACATATTTGTTTGGCAACCAGAAGAGATAAAAGTATACTTAAAAAAACAAAAACAAAAACAAAACGCCTTAATAGCTAGAGTAGCTTCATACTTGTTTCAACCCATTCTACACAGTAACACTAGAGTTGCCTACTAAACACTACTTTATGTCAATCCTTGTTAAAACACTTTTCAAAGTCTCCCGTTTTGCTTGAGAGATACAAATTTAAACCCTGACATTTAATGCCTTCTGAAGTCTGGCTCAAAGCTACTTTTACATCTTTCTTGCCCATTATTCCCTACTTAAACTTTCTGTGTAGCATGGGTGTTAGCCTCATAGTAATTTACTGTCTTTGTAGTTTCAAATTGAATATGAGATATCCAGGGTGCTATAATTTGAGTTTTATAGGCCAAATATACCGTTCCCAATTTCTTAAAATATATTGCTATCAAAAGAACTTTAGTGGGAAGCGGCTGTGGCTCAATCAGTAGGGCTCCCGTTTACCATATGGGAGGTCCCGGGTTTGGTTCCCGGGGCCTCCTGGTGAAGGCAAGCCCGCCCGCACGGCGTGTTTAGCTGACCCAGCAAGCACAAGCAGCAAGGGGGGGATAAATGAATAAATAAATAAAATCTTTAAAAAAAAAAAAAAAAACTTTAGTATATGATTATTTCCAGCAATTTGAGGCCAAATTGTGTTGGCTGAATCTCTACATGGTAGGTTAATATATAAAAACATCAAATAACATTAAATAAGTGCTTTGCCTTACTGGAGCAATAAAATTCTAGGCCAGTTTAGTGAAATAGTTCTCTAATTTAAGTTAATATGTAGAATATTTAAGGTAAGAGAACTGAAAATCATCAGAGTGAAGATTAAAGATTAGAACTAGTGAAATTCAAAGGTTTGATCAGAGACAAATACTAAAACATTAGAGCTTTCTTTATCTAAGTTCTACAGTTCCAATGTGATTTGTCTTGGAAATGCTGAGGCAGCCTGATTTTGTGTGCTAGGCTGTTGAAAGCAATAAACCAGAAATGGGTTGGCTTTTACAATGGCGATTTATTTTATTTATTTATTTATTTATTTATTTTTTTAAAGATTTTATTTATTTATTCATTTATCCCCCCCTTGTTGCTTGTGCTCGCTGGGTCAGCCAACCACGCCGTGCGGGCGGGCTTGCCTTCACTAGGAGGCCCCGGGAACCGAACCCGGGGCCTCCCATATGGTAAACGGGATCCCTACTGATTGAGCCACAGCCGCTTCCCGCGATTTATTTATTATTATTATTTTTTACAAGCTTAACAGTTCTGAGGCCGTGAAAATGTCCAAATCAAGGCATTATCAGGCAGTGCTTTCTCCCTGAAGACAGGCTGCCAGTGGTCCTGGACTCCATTGTCATATGGCAAGGCACATGGCAGTGTCTGCTGGTCTTTCCTTTCTCTTCCTGGTTTCGTTGCTTTCAGCTTCTGACTTCTGTGGCTTTTTCTCTCAGCTTCTGTAGGTTTCTTTCTATCTATCTCTGTATTCATCCCATTTATAAAGGACTCCATTAAGAGGATTAAGACCCACCTTCTATCTTCCGTTTCACTCCCCTCTACTCCCATCTTAGGCATTCACCCTAGACTATATTTGGTATGTGTTTTCCCAGTCAACTGTGTATTTTATTAAGGTGTGTACTTTTTTCCAATATTAACCCCTTTCTTTTTCCTACCTTTTTTCACTTAAGGAGAATGAAGAGGAGGGAGGGAGGGAGGGAGGGAATTTGCCTTATACAAATGGCAAATGATGGAACAAAGGAAGCAAAGTGTTAACAAGAGGTTGATACAAGTAAAGAGTTTGTGGATGTTCTTTGTACTATGCTTGCAATTCTTCTGAAAGTTTGAAATTATTTCCAAATAAGTTGAAACAAACAAACAAACAAAAAAAACGGGGCTGGAATTTCCTCCTTCTATATGTGAAATGTTAATTAAACCATTCAGATTCTTTGTCAGCCTGTTACAACTTTTTTTTAATTGTGCCAGTTTTGCTATTTTATTTTTTTAGAAATTTATCCATCTCTTCTAAATTTTGAAATACATTGGCATATATTCATAGTATTTTATAATTTTAGAAGATCTGTTATGTCCATGGGTCTTTTTACTCCATATTTTTCTAATTTGCATCACCATCTTTTTTTTTTTTTTTAAACTTTATTTTGAACATTTAATAATGGAAAATGTAAACAATTAAAAACTAAAAAAACACAGTTGAATAAAAACATGCATTTCTAGTTAAATGTACTGGATACATATAAATTTTCTTTTGAATCATATAATATGATACACAGTGTATTTGGTTCATAGTAACTGCTCTCAGTTCTTCTGGGTATATACTCAGTAGTGGTATTGCAGGGTCACATTGCAACGTTATATTCAACTTCTTTAGGAACTGCCAAACAGTTCACCTCAGTGGCCGTACCATTCTGCATTCCCACCAACAGTTCCTATCTCTCCCCATCCTCTCCAACACTTGTAGTTCTCTCTCTCTTTTTTTTTTTTTTTTTTTTTTTTTAACAAATAGCTTTTAATATAAGTACTCCCAATAGAATGCATGGGAGATACTTATACTTTTTTATTTATTTATTTATTTTTAAATTTTTTTTATTTTATTTTACCGGGAGGTCCCAGGGATCGAACCCAGGTCCCTCCATATGGCAGACGGACGCCCAACCATTTGAGCCACATCCGCCCCCTCTCTCTCTTTTTAATAGTGGCCGTTCTGATAGATGTGAAATGATTTCTCATTGCATTTCCCTAGTCATTAGTGATGTTGAGCATTTCTTCATGTGTTTTTTTGCCATTTATATTTCTTCTTTGGACAAATGTCTATTCAAGTCTTTTGCCCATTTTAAAATTAGGTCATTTGTCTTTTTATTGTTGAGTTGTAATATCTCTTTATATATTAAAGAGATATGCTTTATATTAAACCCTTATTGGATATGTGATTTCCGGATATTTTCTCCCACTGAGTTGGCTGCCTTTTCACCCTTTTTACAAAGTTCTGTGAGGTGCAACAGTGTTTAATTTTGAGGAGGTTCCATTTATCTATTTTTTCTTTTGTCGCATGTGCTTTGGGCGTAAGGTTTAAGAAACCACCATCTACTACAAGGTCTTGAAGATGTTTCCCTACATTTTCTTTTAATGGTTTTATGGTCCTATCTTTTATATTTAGGTCTTTGATCCATTTTGAGTTGATTCTTGTGTAGGGAGTGAGATAGGGATCCTCTTTCATTCTTTTGATTATAGATATCCAGTTGACCCAGCACCATTTGTTGAAGAGACTGTTTTGTCCCGTGAACATTAACTTGGTAGATTTGTCAAAAACCAGTTGACTGTATAGGTGAGGGTATATTTCTGAGTTCTCAATTCGATTTCACTGATCGATGTATCTATCTTTATACCAGTACCATGCTGTTTTGACCACTGTAGCTTTGTAATATGTTTTAAGGTTAGGCAGTGAAATTCCTCTCATGTCACTCTTCTTTTTTAGAATACTTTTGGCAATTCAGGTGCACTTACCCTTCCAAATGAACTTGGTAATTGCCTTTTCTAATTCTGTAAAATAAGCTGTTGGGATTTTGACTGGTATTACGTTGAATCTTAAATCAGTTTGGGTAAGATTGACATCTTCACGATATTCATTCTTCCAATCCATGAACATGGAATGTCTTTCCATTTGTTTAGGTCTTTTTAAATTGCTTTTAGCATTTTTTTGTAGTTTTCTGCATATAGGTCCTATACTTCTTTAGTTAAATTAATTCCTAGCTATTTGAGACTTTTTGTTGCTATTGAAAATAGAATTTTCCCCCTGATTTCCTCCTCAGATTGTTCAGTACTAGTGTACAAAAACATTACTTATTTTTGCATGTTGATCTTGTATCCTGCAACTTTGCTGAACTCATTTATTAGCTCAAGTAGCTTTGTTGTGGATACTTCAGGATTTTCTAAGTACAGGATTATGTCATCACAAAGATTGAGAGTTTTACTTTCTCTTCCTATTTGGATGGCTTTAATTTTTTTTTTCCTTGTCTAATTGCCCTAGCTAGAACTTCTAGTACAGTATTGAATAACAATGGTAACAGTGGGCATCCTTGTCTTGTTCCCGATCTTAGAGGGAAAGCTTTCAACCTTGCCCTGTTGAGTATGATGTTGGTTGTGGGTTTTCATATATGCCTTTTATCATATTGAGGAATTTTCCTTCTATTCCTATCTTTTGAATTGTTTTTATTAAAAGAGGATGGTGGATTTTGTCGAATGCCTTTTCTGCGTCAATTGAGATTATCATGTGTTTTTTTTCCTTCAATTTGTTAATGTGGAATATTACGTTGATTGATTTTCTTATGTTGAACCAGCCTTGCATACCAGGAATAAATCCCACTTGGTCGTGATGTAGAAGTCTTTTGATATGCTGTTGGATTCGATTTTTGCAAGTATTCTGTTGAGAATTTTTGCATCTATGTTCATTAGAGGGATTGGTCTGTAATTTTCTTTTCTTGTGGAATCTTTATCTGGCTTTGGTATTAGGGTGATGTTGGCTTCATAAAATGTGTTGGGTAATTTTCCCTCCTCAGTTTTTTGGAAGAGTTTAAACAGGATTGATGTTAATTCTTTTCGAAATGATTGGTAGAATTCACCTGTGAAGTCATCTGATTCTTTGCTGGGAGATTTTTGATGATGGATTCAGTCTCCTTAAATGTGATTGGTTTGTTAAGTTCTTGTATTTCTTGTAGCGTCAGTGTAGGTTGGTTGTGTGTTTCTAGAAATTTGTCCATTTCATCTATGTTGTCTAGTTTGTTGGCATATAGTTTCTCATAATATCCTCTTATGATTCTTTTTATTTCTGTGAGGTCATTTGTAACGTCCCCCCTTTCATTTCTTTTTAAAAAAAATTTTAACTTTATTTTGTACATTTAATAATTGAAAACATAAACAATTAAAAACTAAAAAGTAAACACAGATGAATATATACATTTCTCAATTAAATGTAATGGATACATGTAAATTTTTTTTTTTTTTTTTGAATCAAACAATATATTACACAATATATTTGGTTCATGGTAATGCATTCATACAGTATTTGTCCTTGTGTGTCTGGCTTGCTTCACTCAACATAATGTCCTCCAGGTTCATCCATGTTGCCATATGCTTTATGACTTCATTTCTTCTTACAGCTGCATAATATTCCATCGTGTGAATAGACCACAGTTTGTTTATCCATTCATCTGTTGATGGACACCTGGATTGTTTCCAACTTTTGGCAATGGTGAATAATGTGGCTGTGAACATCGGTGTGCAGATGTCTGTTGGTGTCACTGCTCTCAGTTCGTCTGGGTATATACCCAGTAGTGGTATTGCAGGGTCACATGGCAAGTCTATATTCAACTTCTTTAGGAACTGCCAAACAGTCCTCCATAGTGGTTGTACCATCCTGCATTCCCACCAACATTGAAGAAGTGTTCCTATCTCTCCACATCCTCTCCAACACTTGTAGTTCTCTGTCTTTTTAATAGTGGCCATTCTTATAGGTGTGAAATGATATCTCATTGTAGTTTTGATTTGCATTTCCCTAATCATGAGTGATGTTAAGCATTTCTTCATGTGTTTTTTTGCCATTTGTATTTTTTCTTCAGAGAAATGTCTATTCAAGTCTTTGGCCCATTTTTTAATTGGGTCATTTGTCTTTTTATTGTTGAGTTGTAACATCTCTTTATATATCCTGGATATTAAACCCTTGTCAGATATGTGATTTCCAAATATTTTTTCCCATTGAGTTGGCTGCCTTTTCACCTTTCTGACAAAGTCCTGTGAGGTGCAAAAGTGTTTAATTTTGAGGAGGTCCCATTTATCTACTTTTTCTTTTGTTGCACGTGCGTTGGGTACGAGGTCCAAGAAACCACCACCTACTACAAGGTCTTGAAGATGTTTCCCTACATTTTCTTCTAGTAGTTTAATGGTCCTGGCTTTTATATTTAGATCTTTGATCCATTTTGAGTTGATTCTTGTATAGGGGGTGAGATAGGGGTCCTCTTTCATTCTTTTGGTTATAGATATCCAGTTCTCCCAACACCATTTGGTGAAGAGTCTGTTTTTTCCCATCAGCGTGAGCTTGGTAGGTTTGTCAAAAACCAGTTGACTGTATAGGTGAGGGTATATTTCTGGATTCTCAATTTTATTCCACTGATCGATATGTCTATCTTTATGCCAGTACCATGCTGTTTTGACCACTGTAGCTTTGTAATATGTTTCAAGGTCAGGCAGTGAAATTCCTCCCACATTGCTCTTCTTTTTTAGAATACTTTTGGCTATTCGGGTGCACTTACCCTTCCAGATGAATTTGGTAATTGCCTTCTCTAATTCTGTAAAGTAAGCTGTTGGGATTTTGATTGGTATTGCATTGAATCTATAAATCAGTTTGGGCAAGATTGACATCTTCACGATATTTATTCTTCCAATCCATGAACACGGAATGTCTTTCCATTTGTTTAGGTCTTTTTAAATTTCTTTTAGCATTGTTTTGTAGTTTTCTGCATATAGGTCCTGTACTTCCTTGGTTATATTAACTCCTAGGTATTTGAGTCTTTTTGTTGCTATTGAAAATGGAATTTTCCTCCTGATTTCCTCCTCAGATTGTTCAGTACTAGTGTACAGAAACATTACTGATTTTTGCGTGTTGATCTTATATCCTGCCACTTTGCTGAACTCATTTATTAGTTCAGGTAGCTTTGTTGTGGATACTTCAGGATTTTCTAAATACAGGATCATGTCATCCGCAAACAGTGAGAGTTTTACTTCCTCTTTTCCTGTTTGGATGCCTTTAAATTTTTTGTCTTGTCTAATTGCCCTAGCTAGAACTTCTAGTACAATGTTGAATAACAATGGTGACAGTGGGCATCCTTGTCTTGTTCCTGATCTTAGGGGGAAAGCTTTCAACCTTTCCCCATTGAGTATGATGTTGGCTGTGGGTTTTTCATATATAACTTTTATCATATTGAGGAATTTTCCTTTTATTCCTATCTTTTGAAGTATTTTTATCAAAAAAGGATGTTGGATTTTGTTGAATGCCTTTTCTGCATCTATTGAGATGATCATGTGTTTATTTTCCTTCAATTTGTTAATGTGGTGTATTACATTGGTTTTCTTATGTTGAACCAGCCTTGCATGCCAGGAATAAATCCCACTTGGTCGGGATGTATAAGTCTTTTGAAATGCTGTTGGATTCGATTTGCAAGTATTTTGTTGAGAATTTTTGATCTATGTTCATGAGAGAGATTGGTCTGTAATTTTCTTTTCTTGTGGAATCTTTATCTGGCTTTGGTATTAGGGTGATGTTGGCTTCATAAAATGTGTTGGTTAATTTTCCCTCCTCTTTAATTTTTTGGAAGAGTTTAAACATGATTGGTGTTAATTCTTTTAGAAATGCTTGGTAGGATTCACCTGTGAAGTCATCTGGTCCTGGGCTTTTCTTTGCTGGGAGATTTTTGATGACGGATTCAGTCTCCTTAAATGTGATTGGTTTGTTTAGTTCTTGTATTTCTTGTAGCGTCAGTGTAGGTTGGTTGTGTGTTTCTAGAAATTTGTCCTTTTCATCTATGTTGTCTAGTTTGTTAGCATATAGTTTCTCATAATATCCTCTTATGATTCTTTTTATTTCTGTGAGGTCATTTGTAACGTCCCCCCTTTCATTTCTGATTGTATTTATTTGCATCTTCTCTCTTTTTTTTTTGTTAGTCTAGCTAGGGGTTTGTCAATTTTATTGATCTTCTCAAAGAACCAGCTTTTGGTTTTGTTGATTTTCTCTATTTTTTTTTTTTTTTTTCAATTTCATTTATTTCTGTTCTATGTTTCTTTACTTCTGCTTGCTTTGGGATTGGTTTGCTGTACTTTTTCCAGTTTCTCTAGTTGTTCAGTTAAAACTTGGAGCTTAGCTTTTTCTTCTTTTTTAATATAGGCATTTAGGGCTATGAATTTCCCTGTCAAGACTGCCTTCGCTCTATCCCATAGGTTTTGATAAGTTGTGTTCTCATTTTCATTTGTCTCAATATATTTACTGATTTCACTTGCAATTTCTTCTTTGACCCACTGATTATTTAGGAGTGTGTTTTTCAGCCTCCACACATTTGTGAATTTACTTTTTTCCTGTCTATTATTCATTTCCAGTTTCATTCCATTATGATCTGAGAAGGTGCTTTGTATAATATCAGTCTTTTTATATTTATTGAGAGCTACATTTTGCCCTAACATGTGGTCTATCCTGGAGAAAGATCCATGGGCACTTGAAAAGAATGTTTAACCCTCTGAGTTTGGATACAGTATTCTGTATATGTCTTTAGATCTAACTCATTTATCATATTGTTCAAGTTCTTTGTTTCCTTGTTGATCTTCTGTCTAGTTCTATCTAATGATGTGAGTGGGGTGTTGAAGTCTCCAAGAATTATTGTAGAGATGTCTGTTTCTCCCTTCAGTTTTGCCAGAGTTTGTCTCGTGTGTTTTGGACACCCTGGTTAGGTGCATAGATATTTATGACTGCTATATCTTCCTGGAGGATCGTCCCTTTTATTAATATATAATGGCCTTCTGTATCTTTTATCAATTTTTTGCATTTAAAGTCTGTTTTGTCTGATATTAGTATAGCTACCCCTGCTCTTTTCTGTTTACTATTTGTGTGGAGTATCTTTTTCCAACCTTTTACTTTCAGCTGGTTTGTATCCCTGGATCTGAGGTGAGTTTCTTGTAAGGAGCACATGGATGGCTCATGTTTTTTTTTAATCCAGTCAGCCTGTATCTTTGATTGGGAAGTTTAATCCATTCACATTCAACGATATTACTGTAAATGCCCTATTTACTTCCTCCATTTTATTCATTGGTTTTCATATGTCATATCTTATTTTTGTCTGTCTTTTTACTCTTTTGGTTATCTTTTCTGCTATTCTTTCTTCTGTACTCTCCTCCAAGCCTGTTTCTCCTGTCTTTTTCTTTCAGATTCTAAGACTTCCTTTAATATTTCTTGCAAAGGTGTATTCTTTTTTTCAAACTCTCTTAGTTTCTGTTTGTGAATATTTTATACTCACCTTCATATTTGAAGGAGAGTTTTGCTGGCTAAAGAATTTCGGCTGGCAGTTTTTTTCTTTTAGTATCCTAATTTTATCATACCACTGTCTTCTTGCCCCCATGGTTTCTTAAGAGAAATCTGTGCTAAGTCTTATTGGATGTCCCTTGTATGTGATGGTTTGCTTCTCCCTTGCTGCTCTGAGAATTTTCTCTTTA
The DNA here is from genome assembly GCA_026826555.1 of Tolypeutes matacus. Lineage (NCBI taxonomy): Eukaryota > Metazoa > Chordata > Mammalia > Cingulata > Chlamyphoridae > Tolypeutes > Tolypeutes matacus. Next base: position 11,471,405 of record JAKSZT010054304.1, read on the forward strand.
TCTTTGACATTTAACTTTCTAAGTAGTATGTGTCTTGGAGTAGGTCTATTCAAATTTGTTCTGATTGGAGTACGGTGTGCTTCTTGGACCTGTAAGTTCATTTCTTTCATCAGAGTTGGGAAATTTTCAGCTATTATTTCCTCAAATACTCTTTCTGCCCCCTTTCCCTTCTTTTCTCCTTCTGGAACTCCCATGACACGTATGTTGTTGCATTTTGTATTGTCATTCAACTCTGAGTCCCTGCTCAATTATTTCCATTCTTTTCTCTCTTCAATTTTAGCTGTTTTGTCTTTGGTATCACTTATTCTTTCTTCTATCATTTTGAGTCTGCTGTTTTATGCCCCAAAATTTTTTTAAAATTTATTATTTATTTATTTATTACTTTTTACTGGGACGTCCCAGGGATCGAACCCAGGTCCCTCCATATGGGAGACCAACGGCCCAACCATTTGAGCTATATCCGCCCCCTCAAATATGTTTTTGTTATCACCTATTGTGTCTTTTATTTCCATGAACTCTGTTACTTTTCTGTGCAGGATTTCAGATTCCTCTTTGCGCACTCTCAATGTCTTCTTTGTGTCATTTATCTCTTTAACCATATTGTCTTTAAACTCGTTAATTTGATTTTGGAAATTTATTCGTGTCTCGCTGATTAGTTCTCTCAAATTCTGCATCTCTTCTGGGGCTTTGATATATTCCTTTTCTTGTACCATGTCTTCTATTTTCATAGTATGGCTCTTAATTTTTTGCTGATATGTAGGCATCTTATTAGGATATAGTTTCCTCAGATGCTCAATTTCTTTCTATTTTGTAAGGATTTAGTGGCAGGAGGCTGTGTGTTACCACTGCTCTTTGATTCTTGGCTCGACCTGGATTGTTAGGATTGACCTGTTGGTTGCTCAAAACTGGGTACTGGACTCAGCAGTTGGTTGTACAGTCGCTTCCTAGGGCCTTGGGGAGGGAGGGTATAGAGGCCGGAAAAAGCCTCTACTACTTATTTTTAATTTTCTTGCATGCATTTACTTGGTTTGCCAGTAGGTGACACTCTTTGGCAGCTCTCATTTCAATGCCTAGTCAGAGTATTTGTTGCAATACAGACTGGATCAATGTGATGGAGCTTCCTGTCAGTGGAGGCTATGAGCCTTGTAATTCAAACTTTCTCTGAGACAATTCTCTAGCCTTCGCTGGCAGCCTTCTCCCTTTTCCCAGGTCGGAAATATTTCCACTCCCCTCTGAGTCCTCAACAATCAGTCCCTGTTAGTAGAGGAGGAAATTGGGAGGGTTGTATATCTTTAGCCCATTGCCAGCTTCCAAGGCAAACAATGGTGCAGCCCCACCCAGCCTTGAAGGGCTCGTGGGACACAGCAGACCAAATTTGTGGGTCAGAAGCCGAGTCAGCCTTAGGCTGTGTCCCTCTCTCTCCCCTTTCCTGGGGTGGTAGATCCCTGGAGCCCCCTTGTCTTTAGTTGCAGGTCCAGAGGCCCAAGAATTCTAAAGTGTCTTTATTGTGGGGGATGGTGCTGGCAGCAGCAGCAGCCGCTGCTGGTTTCAACTCACGGTTCTGTTGTCACGATTTCCCTACTTTGTCCCTACTTTGTCCCTCTCTCCTCTGGGTGATGTCCAGTCTTCGCCTGGTGTCCTAAACCCTAGAAGATCTTTTTGTAGGCTGTTTCATCTTGTCCTCTAGCTACTTTTCTGGAGAAGAGAGTCCTGTGTCTTTCTAGTCCGCCATCTTCCTGGAAGTCCACCATCTTCCCTTGATCAGTCTCGCCAGAAATTTGTTTCTGTAATATTTTCTTCAAGGAACCAGTGTTTAATTTTCTTAGTCTTCTTTTTTTTTTTTTTGGTTCTCTGTCCTTATAGCCTTCCTTTTTCTTTGGATTTTCACTGTCTTTTATATTTTTAAGTTGAAAGATTAACTCTTTTGTTTTCAAAATGTGTTTTTTTAAAAAAACAAAATAAAACATGTCTTATCTGTATTCCACCAGTGTTGGCATGTAGTCTTTAGATCTGAGTATTTCAAAGTGTTAACTCATTATTTCCTCTTTAACTGAAGGATTATTTAGTTATATATTTCTTGGTTCCAGTCTTAGGATGTACTTACCTATCTTTGTTATTTCAAATTTTGTTGCAAAAGGTTGGAATATATAGTTTGTTCAATCTTGAGTCTTTGGAATTTGAGGCTTCTTTGAGGCTTCGGTATATGGTCAATATTTAGAAAATATAGCGTGTGTGCTTGAAAAGAACGTTTAATTTCTGTTTGGTTCTGTATATTTGATTGAGCTTGTTTTGTGTATAGAATATAAATCTCATCTTTAAGTTTTGTCCACTTAATCTATTATTTTGTGGGAGGTAATTTAAAATAGACAACTATAATTTAATTCTGTTTCCTCTTGTAGTTTTGTCATTTATTTTCTATATTTTGAAGTGATATTATATTGTTAGGTATATATGTATTCTTAATCATTATATCTTTTTTTCCCCAAAATATAATAAATCTTTCAGTGATGTAATGTTTTCCATCTTTAATTCAATTTTGTCTTCTCAATAAAAATTGATGCTAACCCCCTCCATATTTTATTAATATATTTTTACTCAACTTTTTAATGAGTTGAAAATTGTGCCTAACATTTACTAACAGGCCTTGCATAGCTAAAATTATATCTGGCCTTACCGGCAGTCTTAGTTCCTTATTCAGTTCCTTCAGTATAATTCAGAGGAAATACACCTTTAACTCACTTGAAAGTTTGGTAGACCCCATTTTAGTTTGACTGCTCCTTCTCCTGCCATTTATTGAGCTTGGCACATTTGCATATTAGCATATACTTTATTGTACATTGATATATCCTTCATGAATTAATTATTGCATTAGTTTGCCAATTTTTTTGATAAGATTATAAAAATAATTGTTACTTAATTGCTAGAACTAGCAAACTCCTAGAAGAAAACATAGGGAAGCACCTTATGTTAGGCAATGGTTTCTAGACTTTATATACAAACACAAGCAACAAAAGAAAGAAGATAAATGGGACCTCATCAAAATTATAACCTTTTGTTCCTCAAAGGATTTTATCATGAAAATAAAAAGACAACCTGCACAATGGGAGAAAATATTTAGAAACCACATATCCGATGAAGGATCAAAATCCAGTATATATAAAGAAATCCTTCAATTTAACAGCAAAAAGACAAACAACCCAATAAAAAAATGGGCAAAAGACTTGAACAGACATCTCTCCAAAGAAGATACACAAATGGCCAGAAAGTACATGAAAAGATGCTCAACATCATTAGCCATTAGGGAAATGCAAACCAAAAGTACATTTAAAGGCTACATTTTGTACCCTTTAAAATGGTTGCTGTTTAAAAAAAAAAAAAAAGAAAGAAAATAACAAGTGTTGGAGAGGATGTGGAGAAATAGGAACATGCATTCATTGCTTGTGACAATGTGAAATGGTGCAGCCGCTGTGGAAACAGTTTGACGGTTCCTCAGAAAGCTAAGTCAGAACTGCTGTATAACCCTGCAATCCCACTACTAGGTATATAACCAAAAGAATTGAGAGCAAGTACTCGAACATATTATTGCACACTAATGTTCATAGTGACATTATTCACAATTGTCAAATGATAGAAGCAACCCAAGTGGCCATCAACTGATGAATGGATAAATGAAATGTGGTATATACACACTATTTGGAATATTATTCAGCTGTAAAGAAGAGTGAAGTCCTGATACATGCAACTACATGGATGAACTTTGGAGACATCATGTTGAGTTAAATAAGCCAGACAAAAAAGGACAATTATTGTATGAGCTCACTGATTTGAAACAATGAGAATAAGCAAACCCACAGAGTCAGAATCTAGAATATAGGTTACCAGGGAACAGTGTAGGGAAAGGGAATGGGAAGTTAAGGCTTAAAATGTAAAGCTTGGAATGATAGAAATGCTTTGGTAATGCATGGTGGTGATGGAAGCTCAACATTGTGAACACAATTAACAGCACTGAAATATGTATCTGAATATGATTAAAGGGGGAAATGTTAGATTGAATATATAGTAAAAGAATAAAAATTAAAAAAAAATCCATTGCACTATGCTATACAGTGAACCCTAATTTACATCATGGACTTTACAGTTATAAAAGTGTGTTATCAGTTGTAACAAATGTTCCACACCAATGCAAGGTGTTGGTAGTGGGGTAGTGTGTGGGAATCCTGTAATTTTTGCATGATTGTTTTGTAAACCCACAACTTCTCTAATAAATAAAAATAAAATTAAAAAATTGTTAAAGATCACTAGTTCAGTATTTCTGTACTGAACAGATTTATATGTAAAAAAAGGTGATCATTCTAAGCATTTGGATTAAAAAAAAATGGTGTTTCCTCAGTCAGTTTCATATTAAATGATGCTTTATTACTTAGTGAAATCCTCCTTGGCATTTCAAGACTGAATTCAGTTGTTACATCATTTAGAAAAAGTTTCTTGAGTCTGTCCCTTGTTCCCTTTGGTAAGAACTCTTTGATCACCTTTATACCCTAACACTTAAGTCTTAACCATTATTATTTTTTTAAATACATGGTTGTAACACATCCTTTAAAATGGCAAGATGCTTAGCAATGTTAAAGCTCATAGGTGGCCACTGCAAGAAAAGCTTTAGCCACTATCCATCCAAGTTGAAAACCTTCCTTCATGAAAAATATATAGAAATATAATTTCTAAAATGAAAGTAATCATGTTTAAGAAAAGATTAAAGTTCCCAGAATATGTCTCTTGAGCCTAGGCATTCATGCTTTTTGGTATCATTTTTTTTTTTTTTTTTTTTTTTAAAGATTTTATTTATTTATTCATTTATCCCCCCCTTGCTGCTTGTGCTCGCTGGGTCAGCTAACCACGCCGTGCGGGCGGGCTTGCCTTCACCAGGAGACCCCGGGAACCGAACCCGGGGCCTCCCATATGGTAAACGGGAGCCCTACTGATTGAGCCACAGCCGCTTCCCTTTTGGTATCATTTGCATGCAGACATTCATTCCTTCTGTACCTGTAATTATTTTTTTTTTAATCTTGTAAAAAAAAAATTTTTTTTTTTTGTCACTCTGCAAATATCATATAATACCAGAGGCTTCATATGTATTCATCTGTTTTAATTTGTTATTTGCCTACAATTTCTATAAAATATTTCTGGATATAGTTTTAGTGGTTACTAGTTAAAAAAAAAAAGTACTACAGGATGGAAGAAATGAATTTCTATGTCCAAATGATATCAAAAGAAATGAATGCCTAGGTTCAGAAAGCAAAATTGTTGTGTATCAATAGTTCATTCCATTTTATTGCTGAGCAGTATACCATTGTGTGGATGTACCACAAGATGTTTATCCTTTTACCTTTGATGAACATTTGTTTTTTTTTTAACCCCAGTTTTTCTCTATTGCAAATAAAGCTGATGTGTGCATTATTGTGTTTTCTTTTCTCTTGGATAAATACCTAGGAGTGGAATAGCTGAATCATATGGTAGGTGAATGTTTTGCTTTTTAAGAAATAACAAATTGTTTTCCAAAGTATTTGCTCCATTTTACATTTCTACCAGCAGTGTATTAGAGTTCCAGTCTGTATTAGTAAGGGTTCTTAAAGGAAACAGAACCAGAAGGATATATATATATATATATATATATGAAACAAAGCCAACAGGAGATACACACACATATATAGTAAATATTATGAGATTTTTTAAGAGTTGTCTCATGCAACTCTGGAGATGGGCAAGTCCAAATTCCATAGGGTAGCTGGGAACTCTGATGAAGGTTTTTGATGAATTCCCCAGGAGAAGCTAGCTGGCTGAAGTAGAGATGGAAATTCTCTCTTCTGACTGCTGAAATCATCACTCCTTTTAAAGCATTCAGCTGATTGAGACATCTCTCATTGCAGAAGGCAATCTCCCCAGTTGATTGTAGATGTAATCAGCCATAGATGCAATCAGCTTACTGATGATTTAAGTCGGGGAAATACCCTCACAGTGAAAATCAGGCCAGTGCTTGCTTGACCAAACAACTGGACACCATCACCTGGCCAAGTTGACACATGAACCTTACCATCACACAGTCCTTCCACAGCCTCATCCAACACTTGGTATGGTCAGTCTTTTTAATTTTAGCCATTTCTGATAAGTGTGTAAGTGACATTGTGGTTTTAATGTGTATTTTCCTAGTGACTAATGATGTTGAGTATCTTTCATGTGCTCATTTGCCATCCATATGTCTTTTTTGGTGATGTGTCTGTTAAAATCTTTTGTTCAGTTTTTAATTGAGTTTTTTCTTACTGAATTTTGAGAATTCCTCATTACTGAAACAAGTCCTCTGTCAGATATATGCTTGGCAAATATTTCTTCCCAGTCTGTAGCTTGCCGTCTCATTCTCTTAATGGTGTATTTTGAAGAACAGAAGTTTAAAATTTTGAAATCCATTATTTCAATTTTTCTTTCATGGATTGTACATATGATTTTTTATTGAGGTAAAACTCACATAACATAAAATTAACTGTTTTAAAGTTAACAATTTATTGGCATTGAGTACATTCAAAATTTTGTTAATACCATCTTTATCTAGTTCCGAAACATTTTATCACTCCAAAGGGAAACTCCATACCCATTAACCTGTTACTTCTCCTACTGTCTCCCCTCTAGCCTCTGGCAACCACCAATCTGCTTTTTGTTGTTATGGATTTACCTGTTCTGGCTATTTCTTATAATGTAATCATTTGATATGTGGCCTTTTTTGTCTGGCTTCTTTCAGTTAGCATAATGCTTTTTGAGATTCATCCATGTTGTTACATGTATCAGTACTTCATTCCTTTTTTTATGGCTAAATAATATTTGACCATAATATATACCACAGTTTATTCATTTGTCCATTGATGGACATTTGGGTTGTTTATACTTTTTGGCTATCATGACTAGTGCTACTCTGAACATGCATGTATATGTATTTGTGTACCTGTTTCAGTTCTTTTGGGGGATTGTGCTTAATTTTAAAATAAACTTAATTTTGGAGTGCCATTAGATTTACAGGCAATTTGTAAAGGTAGTACAGAGAGTTCCCATATATCCTTCACTCATCTTCCCCTAATGTTAACATCTCACATAGCCATTATACATTTTTCAAGACTAAATATTAGTTTAGTTCAAAACATTGTTGTAATACATGGATCATGCTTTTGATGTTGCATCTAAGAACTCTTAGCAATTTTTTTTGTGGGAGGTGGTGTTGGAATAATTTTAAACTAAGGCATCCTGTAATTTCATTTGAAAATACTTAAATAAAAATTAGCATATTTTTGAAGGCATTTGTATAAGGGTATTTCAATATGCTAGATACCAACCTAACCCCCCAGTTGATTTAAATGCCTCAGTAGAATTCTGTTCACGTCAAAGCTAGAGCACATCAGGTAAATTGACCTAGAAGTCATGTGCAAATAAAGTTTCTAAAATGTTTTTTAAAATTAACCATTTATTGAATGTTGTAGAAGTATTGGAAGATCAAAAATCTGCTTGTGAAAACATTTTACAGTAGCTTTATATCTGATCACCAGTGAACGAGAGGATGAAAGAACAACTTAGAGGTAGTACAAAAGTAAAAATTAACTTGAAGCGGCCTCCATTAGTTTGTTACTCTCTCTGAACCACGTCCTCAGGTAAACACATTATTAACCCTTCTCTTAGAATATAAAATATTTTTCTTTCTGATAGGCATTATAATGACTAATATTGAGTGTTTACTATATGCTTTCCACAGTTCTAAGCACTTTAAACTATTGCATTGAATCCTCAAAACAGTTCCATGAAGTAGGTAATATTATGAGGAAACAGGTGCAGAGAAGTAATAAATACTTGTTGAATGTACTTGCCCAAGATCATACAGGTTTTGTGACTCTAGTGTTTATTCTTTTATCATGCTAGACCAATTAACGAGTTGTCAAATGATTGAATGTGTCTTGTACTATCACGTACTTTCGCAAGTCCTTGCCAGACCTCTTGTATTGTGACTTTGTGATGGGATGTAAAGACTTCACTGCTATATCCCTTTTATGAAGTTTTATCTTTTTTCCTCCATTAACAGTTATTTCCAGTACAAATCCCATACTAATGGGCGTAGCTTGAAACCTCTTATCTATAGAATTAGTAGTAATTGTGATTTGACATCATAAAGTAACTGATGTAGTGGTACTTCATTTGCTTGTATCCATTTTGAGGGACTTCTTTTTATAGATGTTTCTTTACATTTGAAAGAAAGATGTAACAATGAAAGAGAGCCATGTTCACACTAGACTTGTTCTCGAAATACTATTCTGGCTTAAATTTTATTTTTTTTACTTCCCATCCCATGTCAGACTCTAATAATTATTTTGTATAGGCCAGAGATTTTGAAATCATTGATGTTTAAAGGCTTTGTGGAAGTTATGTAGTAATTTCAACTTTTATTTTTATTTTTATTTTTGTTTCTAAAGCACAGAGTTTATTTGAAAGCATTGCATCATGTTCGAATCTCAGTAAACAAAGCCATGTATCCATTATATGATGGTTTTGTCAAAAAGCATAGCTCTGCTTGCAACAAATGATATGTTAAAGTAATTTCAAGTAAATTACTTTTACTTTAACATTTAGCAATAAAAGTTAAAGTAAAGAATAAAAGTTAAAGTAAAGAAATAAAAGTTAAAGTTTATTTTAGAATCAAAAATAAAAGTTACTTTTACTTTTATAATAAAGTCATGTAGAATTAAAGTAAATTATGTATAAATTCTGGATAAATTATTTAGGCCATAATGTTTCTGGAAATTGTGCTTACCTTTTGTTGGAAGAGAGGCATAGAAAAGATACATTCTGCTTAGATTAATAGACAAACGCAATATATGTGTAACCTGAAAAAAAGCCATATATCTGGGAGATAGTGAAATTCGTGGTTCCATGTTGCTATAAGGTGGGGGAGGGGCACCAAAAATTTTTTTAGCAGACAGGTTTAATTCATCCTTAGACCTCCCCAAGTAAAACCAATCTTACCCAATGAGTGCCAGCCTATTTTATAATAGTTCATTAAGGGTGTGAGCTCTTTGCAAAAGGATGCCATTTTAAACTTACTTGCCATCCACTTCCATGACATACATATTTAACTGGGGCAAGCAACTTAGAAACGATCACAGCTATGTAGTTAAGGAAAGAACTTATCAATTAAATGTATCTATTGCTTTTTTATGGGAGGCCATCTATTCTCGATCACTGAAATGTGCAATGAAAGACTACATTTAGAAGGTACAAAAGTTGTGGTTCAGTACACAGGCATTGCATCTAGGAAAGAATAGCAATGTTATAGTTATCATAAGAAATTACAGTGATCGACACATCATAAACATTACTTGAAACTATTTTGAATAACATTAACATAACATAAAAATGTGCATATTAATGTTCACTAAAATTGATGAGGCAATTTAGGAACAAAAGACAGATTATTTTTCTTTCTCCTTTAAAAATTCCTCAGTGTTTAATAGGTTGAGCAACAAATACACTTAAGCTGCAATAATACCAAAAAAGGATATATGTTTGCTTTTTGAAATCAGTGAAGAACTTAAAATGTCTTGGCTAATAACACTATTCTTGAAATTTTACGTTCATCTCCCATTCTTTTCACCATAACATTTACATTTTAATCATGTATCCATTTTTATTGTTTGCAAAGACAAACATTAACTAATCTATTATTGCAATATTAAGCCTATATCTTTTGAAGCCAAGATAATTTTGCTATTTTGTAAAAGCAATGGAGAATCCTTTTTTCAGTATGGTTAAGGCAGAATGCTTATGGTTCATGCTTGCTGCTTTGCCTGGGCTTCTGCTTCCTTTGAACCAGGAGGTGCTGTCAAGCCTAAAAAGGCATACACTGCATTATTTTCTCTGGCTTCAAAGAAGGCATCATAGTCCCCACAGTACTGGCTTTCATTGAAAATCTGAGGTGGCAGGGGGTACCCTGTGGCTGGTCGATTGTTTTCAGGTACATTTTCTCTCATCCACTTCCGATTCTCTTCATTGGCTGCAATATCTTTTTCTTCAAATCTTATTTTGTTGGCTTCCAAGAAACCAAGCACATCTTGCTGTTTCTTCTTAATCGCGGTAGAACCAGAAGATGCAATATACACACGGATCACCATCCTGGGAACAGCTACTGCTGTTATTTGGGTCCTGAAAATGGCTGTAGGGCAGCTGCAGCAGCAGAAGCTGGAATCGAGCTACGTAATTTCAACTTTTAGATTAAGTTTTTAAATTAAAATCATTCCAACTTTATATCAGCATATTTGCTCTGGTCATCTTTGTTTCGTTTTGTTTTTTTCCTCATGAAATTTATTAATGGACTTAATGGTTGCTTCAGGTTTTTTCTTATGTTTTAAAACTTAGGGAATAGTGCTTAGTGTCTTTTAGCTGGGTTCCCCCTCTGTTTACAAAACTTAAAAGAAAAAAATCCCAAAACTCAAATCACTTTTATAAAGTAAAACTGATGTTACTTTTCTTAGTCAGTGAAGCTGCATCTTTTTTGTGGTTCTCCAATAAAGAGAACACAGAGGTAGATTTGGTGATAGTTTTAACCCTGCGACTCCCCCCTCACCCTCAAAATACTCACCCAGAAAATGACTTTGTTTTCTATCAGAATATTCTACTTTTGCAATATAGTACATATGAGCATATGCATTCACTTTTTTTTTTTTTTTTTTTTTTTTACCGGGAGGTCCCAGGGATCGAACCCGGGTCCCTCCATATGGGAGACGGACGCCCAACCAGTTGAGCCACATCCGACCCCCGATTCACTTATTTTTAAGTCAAAACTCATTTTTAAAAGGTTTGGAAGAAGAATTTACTTCATAGTGGGTGAATATTGGCCATGTGCCTTTACTGGGCTTTCTAGATAGGCTGGTTGGTTGCATTGTTTAGATTAGAACAGTAACACTGAATGTAAAAGGAAATCACAATTTTATTGGCAGAACGTTTGTTCATCTATGGTTTGATAAGGTAGTAAATACATAAAGTTACTAAAAACATTCCATTTAAACCTACCTTGTATAAAGAAAAATTTAAATTCCAAGATCTGTTCAACACAAGTACCCTTTTAAAGATAATATTTAAAAATTTTCAAACGTTTATTTTTGCTGAACTGAAACTTCCCTAAAGATGTGATGCAGAGCCAGATGTATACACAGTCTCATCAGAGTAAAACACAACAAAACAAAAATGTCCTATGTTGAGAATAATTCTTCAGTGGGTTTTTGACGGGGGGAAATCTCAATCTAGTATACATTCAGAAATTTAGAATTGAGTCAATACCATAACGTAGTGTTTTGAAAGATAGTGAGGAAGCAGATGTAGCTCAAGCACTTGAGTGCCTGCTTCCCACATGGAGGCCCCGGGTTCAGTTCCTAGTACCTCCTAGAAAAATAAAAAAACAAACATCAAGCAAAACAAATGAAAAAACCAACTCATGGGAGCCGTTGTGGCTCAGTGGTTGAGTACTGGTTTCCCACATATGAGGGCCTGGGTTCAACCCCTGGCCCCTGGTACCTCACACACACAAAAAGATAATGAAAACACTACATGTTTTAAATTTTATTGGCCACTATTTTAAAATTGAAAAGTTATTTTTGGGTTGTTTTTATTTAGTTACCTTCTGAAAAATATTGCTGTAAGCCTTTTAAAAGACTTTCTTTACTAAAGTTATATTTAATTTGCCTGGTAGTTTAGAAAACTACTGGTTAATTAAAACGTCTTTGAAAATAATTATTGGTTATTAACATCAAACATTTATTATGATAATAAATTACTTATTAAAACTAAAAACAAATTAATAGGGTTAACTAATAAACTTCAGAAAAGCAGAGATTGGAGCAATAAATATATTTTCACACAAACACTTAATGCTTGGTCAGTTTTCTTTTTTAAATCAGTTTTATTGATACCTATTAATAAAGCATAAATCTATCAAAAGTGTACAGTCAGTGGTATTCGGTGTAATCATATATTTGTGCATTCATCACTTCATTCTTAGAGCACTTTCATTATTCCAATAATAATAATAATAATAATAATAATAATAATAATAATAATAATAAAACAAAAAACAAAACTCATCACTTCTCAATCTATGCTTCCCCTGCTGTACATACTGCTGTTCTGTTTCCTTCTCTCTAATATATTTGTATTTATATTTTGTAAAAACAGTCTTATATATGCAATATCACCCATATTTGTGTGTAACATGAGGTTTTACTATCTTAGTCCCATGTTACAATTTTTTGCTTTCTTTCTAGTAATATACATGACCTTAGACTTTCCCTTTCAACCACTGTCATACCCATAATAGCGCTGCTGGTTATAAACACCATGATATGCTTTCACCATTTCTATTTATTTCCAAAGATTTACAGTCTTTTTACCAATTCTCCACAGATAACCTTCAGCTTTCCATTCTCTACCCTCCTTCTATTTTTTTGTGACCTATATTCTAATTATTAACTCCATGAGTTTGCACAATATATTTAGTTCATAATAGCACAATCATACAGTATTTGTCCTTTTGTGTCTGGCTTGCTTCATGCAACATAATGTCCTCCAGGTTCATCCATGTTGTCATATGCTTCATTGATTTCATTTCTTCTTACCACTGCATAAATGGTCTGTCGTGTGTATACACTACAATTTGTTTATCCATTTATCAGTTCATGGATACTTGGGTTGTTTCCATCTTTTGGCAGTCGTGAATAACACTGCTTTGAACATCGTTGTGCAGATGTCCATGTCTCTGCTCTCAGTTCTTCTGGGTAATGGTATTGCTGGGTCACATGGCAAGTCTATTTTCAACTTCCTTAGGAACTGCCAAACAGTCCTTCACAATGGCTGTACCATTCTACATTCTTACGAAGAGTGAATAAGCGTTTCTGTCTCTCCAGATCCTCTCCAACATTTACAGTTTTCCGACCTTTTAATAGCAGCCAGTCTAATAGGTGTGAAATGATATATCATTGTAGTTTTGATTTGCATTTCCCTAATTGCTAGTGATTTTCATGTGTTTCTTCACTATTTGTATATCTTCTTTGGATGATTGTCTTTTCAAGTCATTTGCCTATTTATTTATTTTTTTTATTTTTACTGGGAGGTCCCTGGGATCGAACCCTGGTCCCTCCATATGGGAGATGGACGCCCAACCATTTGAGCCACGTCCACCTCCCTCATTTGCCCATTTTTTCATTGGGTAGTTTGTCTTTTTATTGTTGAGTTGAATGATCTCTTTGTATATCATGGATATTAAACCCTTATTGGATATGTGCTTGCCAAATATTTTCTCCCATTGCGTTGGCTACCTTTTCACCCTTTTGACCAAGTCCTTTAAGGTGCATAAATGTTTAATTTTGAGGAGGTCCCAGTTATTCTATCTATTCTTTTGTTGCTAGTGCTTTGGGTGTAAGGTTTAATAAACTACCACCTACCAAAAGATCTTGAAGATGTTTTCCTACATTTTCTTCTAGGACTTTTATGGTTGTTGCTTTTATCTTTAGGCCCTTGATCCATTTGAGTTAATCTTTGTATAAGGTGTGAGATAGGAATCTCATTTCTTTCTTTTGGATATGGCTATCCAGTTCTCTCAGCACCATTTGTTGAATAGACTATTCTGGTCTAGCTGGGAGGGCTTGACTGCCTTGTCAAAAATCACTTGACTGTAGATGTGAAGGGTCTATTTCTGAGTTCTTGATTTGGTTTCATTGGTGAATGTGTCTGTCTTTATGCCAGTACCATGCTGTTTTTACCACTTTAGCTAAGTAATATGCTTTAAAGTCTGGAAGTGAGATTCCTCCAACTCTCCATATGGCAGACGGACGCCGAACCTCTTGAGCCACATCCGTTTCCCTGTTCTTCTTTTTTAAGACAAAATTTTTAAGAGCTATTTTGGCATTTTCTTTCAGCTCTCTTGTCATATTGTTCTATTGTCTGTCTTTTTACCGTTTAATTTACCCTTCTTAATAATCTCGATTTCTATACTCTTCTCCAAATTTCTCACCCTTGTTTTTTCCTTTTAGGCTGCAGAACTCCCTTTAATATCTCTTGTAATTCTGGTCTTTTGGTAACATATCAATTTTTATTTATCTGTGAAGTCTTTGAATTCACCCTCATTTTTGAAGGACAGTTTTGCCAGATATAGAATTCTTGGCTGGCAGTTTTTCTCTTTCAGTACCTTAAATACATCATACCACTTTCTTCTTGCCTCCATAGTTTCAGATGAGAGGTTGATACTTAATCTTACTGAGTTTCCCTTGTGTGTGATGCTTTTCTTCTCTTTTGCTATTTTCAGAATCCTCTCTTTATCTCCGATATTTGCCATTCTGAGTAGTAGATGTCTTGGGGTAGGTCTTTATTCTGTTTGGGGTGTGTTGTCCTTCTTGGATATTGACATTTATGTCTTTTGTAAGGGTTGGAAAGTTTTTGGTCATTATTTCCACGAATATTCTTTCTACCCCTTTTCCATTCTCTTCTCTTTCTGGGACACTGGTAATACGAATGTTTGTGCGTTTCACATTGTCATTCAGTTCCCTGAGACCCTTTTCCATTTTTTCCATTCTCTTCTCTTTCTCTTCTCCTCTCTTTTCCAGTTCACATGTTCTGTCTTTGAAATCACTAATTCCATCTTCGAGCAGTTTACCTCTGACCTTGTGCATCTCTAATGCATTTTTAATCTCATCCATCATGTCTTTCATTCCCATAAGGTCTCTTACTTTTCTTTGTAGGCTTTAAATTGTTCTTTCTGCTCACCCAGTGAGCAGAAATTGATTTAGGAGAGTTGTGTGATTATCACTGATTTAATTTTCTTAAATCCTGTTTCTTAAGGATATTTGATTTGTTTATTTTGCTGGGCCATCTTTTCCTGTTTCCTGGTATGGCTTGTAATTTTTTGCTGATGTCTAGGCATCTGAATATGTTGGTGAATTTACTCTGATGGCCAGTTTCTGTCTCTTGCCTATTTTTTACCCCCACAGCTCTTCTTTGATAATTGGCTCAACTTATTCTAAGTCTTTAAAATTGCCCCACTTGTGTTATCAGAATTGGGCCAGCAACTCACTAATGGGGTGCAGATTTTCTCCCGGGGGTTAGGTTACAGAGAGAACCAAAAACAGTTTTTGTCCATGCAGTTTCCACACAGACCAGCAGATGGTGATCATCAGCACATCTTTCCACAGAGATGTTTGTCTCGGCTTTCCTGTGTTCCTGTGTTAAATCTCTAGAGTGGAGATTCAGAGTGGGCTCTGTTGGCTGAATTCACTGAAGAAAAGCCCCCTTGAAACAGCTAACAGGGAGGAAGGTGTTTCTTCCCCTCTCAGTCAGCTGCAGTGAGCCAGGTGTTTTACCCCAGCTTAATATCTTGGGGGTGGAGGAGGTGAACCCTTCCCCACCACTGCGGGTATTTGATAACTCATGTTGATCATTTTGGGTTCTTCGTCTCTTTGTCCTTCACCCTCTTGGGAATTGTGTAGCACTGTTCTGGTCTGCTGAACCATCTGATATTCTTAAGACATCAGATGGTTTTTTATTGAAGATTTTTTTGATATTTTATAACTACTTAGTACTTGTAATTCTAAGACATTCAGATTTGGTGTTATTAGTGATCTTTTTAGTATATACAATAATAGCATATATGATATACTTGTTTCACTTTAGTGTGGAAAGTTAGTATCCTAAATGATACTCAAATGTGATTTTTTATGAGACATTTAATTACAGATGCTCTGTAAGTTAATAGCCTTCTATATGAATAGTGAATCCATTCCACTTTGGTGAAGAGGAGTTGGCTAAAAAGGATATATACCTCTTAGTTGCCAGATCCTTTTTTGACTTGTGTGTATGTTGGAGAAGAGAATGAGTTGGAGCGAGTAATGATGGTTTTGGAAGAGGAATGAAGGGTGACTGAATTTCCTTCCAGCTCTGTGTTACAAAGCAATTCTCCACAGAACCCTCATTCATTTGACAGATATTAATATCTTATATTTCAACTGATGAGTTTTGATTTTGTAGGCAGGGGGCAGGAGTAGCAGTGGTTAGGAATATGGAATTGGTTCCTAACAATTTTGTTTTTAAGTGTGAGGGGACATATATGCACACAATCAACTTACTTTCAATAGTAAGTAAAATAAGAATTGTCACCGGTTTTGAATTGAGGTAAGAGTGTCAGGGGCTCACAGATTCCCTTTAATCTTTTTTTTTTTTTTTTTTTTTCATTCAAGCGTTTATTCTTTTTCTCATGAGAACCTAGGTGGTGGCCACAGCAGGGGCCTGGGTCCTCTGCACGGAGACCCTGGTGTGAGTCTTCACGAGATGGTCGGTGAACTCCTGATAGGGAGACTTGGTGAACATAGTCTCCTTCCAGAAGTCAGGGGTGAGATAGCTGTAGGTCTTGGAAATGGCGTCAAAGGTGGCCTTGGCAAAGTTGCCCAGGGTGGCTGTGCAGCCCCTGGCCGAGGTGTAGCAGTCGTCGATCCCAGCCATCATCAACAACTTCTTGGGCACAGGGACTGAGACAATGCCAGTGCCTCTGGGCGCGGGGATGAGGCGCACCAGCACGGAGCCGCAGCGTCCTGTCACCTTGCAAGGCACAGTGTGGGGCTTGCCGATCTTGTTCCCCCACTAGCCCCGCCGCACAGGGACGATGGAGAGCTTGGCCAAAATGATGGCCCCGCGGATGGCAGTGGCTACCTCCTTGGAGCACTTCACGCCCAGACCCACATGGCCATTGTAGTCCCCAATTACGACAAAGGCCTTGAACCTGGTCCGCTGGCCAGCGCGGGTCTGCTTCTGCACAGGCATGATTTTCAGAACCTCGTCCTTGAGAGACGTCCCCAGGAAAAAGTCAATGATCTCAGACTCCTTGATGGGCAGAGAGAAAAGATAGATCTCCTCCAGAGACTTGATCTTCGTGTCCTTAACCAAGCGGCCCAGCTTGGTGTCAGGGAGCCACTCCTTGTCCTCGGCCTTGCCTCCGCGAGCTCCACGGCCGCGACCTCGGCCCCGGACCCCGCTGCCAAAGCCTCCACGGAAGCCGCCGCGGCCTCTCATTCCAGGGCCCCCGGGGCCTCCGGGGCCTTCCGCAGCACCGGCGTCGTCCGCCATTTGGTGTTTTCTTGAAGAAGCTCCCCTTAATCTTGATGTGATTTTTGGTACTGAGTTTGTTACAGATCTAGAAACTCATTTCATCAGGCTTATGATTTTCATTAGGAAGTTGCCCATTTAGTCATGCAGTAAAGTACTGTCAAGCCATTATAGTGTGATTCATTGTTGCTGATTCACCTGGGAAATTCTTTGAGAATAAGGATCCTAATAATAATTCATTCTTGTTTAGTAGAGTTGGAATGAGTTTGGAGTATTTTGTTTTACTTTGGTGCTTTAAATTTTCTTTACTATTATTAGTCAGTGATAATTATCTATTTTAGACTTTTTCTTAGGTGGAATGTTAAGGCCATCAGTTATATTCCATGCTTTGATATTTCAGAGACTGGCACTTAACACAGATCGATTCTCTGGTCATGTGTACATACATATTGTCTTAGATTGCCAGTGCTGCTATGAGAAATACCACACAATTGTTTGGCTTAAGCAAGGGAATTTATTGTCTTAAAGTTTTGGAGGCTAGAATTCCAAAATCAAGGTCTTGACAGGCCTTGCTTTCTCCTGGAGTCTGTAGCATTCTGATCCTGGCTTCCTGAAATACCTGGGCTTCCTTGGCTTGCATCTCTGCTTCTGTTACATGGTTTTCTTTCTGACTTCTTGTTCTCCTGATCAGTAGTTTGAATTTCCTTTGCTTTATAAGATCTTTAATCATATGGATTAAGGCTTATCCTGCTTCACTTTGGCCTCATCTAAAAAGGATCTTCAAAGATCTATTCACAAATGAGTCCATACCTTAACAAATAATAACATCTTCAGAGGTCCTGTTTACAAATGGTTCACACCTGCAGGATTGTGGGTTGAGACTTGAATATGTTTTTACAGGGGCATAATTCAATCCCCAGCACATATCTTCTCTTAACTCAGATGGTAACTTTCTTCAGGGCAAAATCTGTATAGCTTTGAATTTCCTGAGGAGGCTGTATATTTTCTGCCTACCAAAAAACTCACTGGGATACCTACTTTAATATCTGTCCTTAAGTGGAGACTGACAAGTTAGAGATATTTAAGTAATGCCATTGATAAAGGTGTAATTGGAATAGAATAGATAAAGCAAGTATTACATATTAATGCCAGGGCAAATGGCATACATCATCTTGTTGAGACTGTCTCAATACCTGGAATAATGGAAAAAATGAATCTTAAATATTCAATTCCCCAAACTCAGAATTTAGTGGAATGGCATTTGATTGTATGACAGTGAAAAATCAGGATAATGAGATTTACTGTCTGTTGGCCATCTTTGTACATTGATGTGAATATAGTTTACACACACATTTCTTGATTACAAAACTAACACATGCTCATGGTAGAAATTTAGAAAATATAGAAAGGGTTAAAGAAGAGGGGACATAATCATCAAAATTCCCATACCCACCATTTTATATGTTTCCTTTCAAACATTCTGCTGTTCAAATATATGTATATATATATAGACCATGCTAAATATGTAAATTTTTTATTCTGTTCTTAACATTGTAACAATTGTTTTCCAATAAAAAGCTTCACAAAATGTTATTTTTGCTTAGTTTTACATTTTCCTTAAATTTTTGAATAGGCATTATACTCACATGGTTCAGAATTCAAAAGACGTAGATAGTAAGAAATATTCTTCGATTACCTTTATCACCTAGCCACCCAGTTTTCTTTTCTGCAGGCAACTGAGATTCTTTTTTTCTTTTTTTTCCTTTTTCTTTTAAAATTTGTCCTTCTAGAGAAATTTTGCACATAATTTTTACACACATGGCAGCATATTCGATAGACTATTATGTATCTTACTTGCCTCTCTATTTTTTCTTTTCATTTTTTGTCAAAAGTAATATATGTTTAAAAAGTCAATTAGTTCAAAAAGTTTATTATGCAAAGAAGCCATTCTATCCTACCCCTTTCCCTACTTTCTCTTTTCAGGAGAACTGCTTTCATCTTTTAGCTAATTTCGTATTTACCTATTTATCTCTAAAATGTTTGCTTTAATATCAGTTTTGGTTATTATTCACTGACTTTCTACTGCAGATGATCAGATTTCTTCTCTTAACTACATGCTGCTATTAATAGAGATCTGTTATAATTTGGATTAGAGCAGTATTCAATCTTGATATTATGACTATATTAAATCTTATTCATAGCTAAGCCATGTAGTAAGATAAAATTGCTTTTCCTTTTCTTTCTTTCTTTTTTTTTTTTTAGTTAGGCCAGTAAAAAGAATTTATTTGGAAATGGGGGAGAAAAACAGAGTGTGCTGAGAAATGGGACAAAAAGATGGAAATACCAAGATTTGGTGCAGGCTCCTCTAGGCAGAGGCAGCTGCTTTCCCTTTTCTGTGCTATTTTTTCATTTTTCCTGGAATTAATATTTGACTTGTTTTATTAAGTTTGCACATTTTCCTATTTAAATACAAACTCTGCCAGTATATAAATCTGTACTTGAGACTTTCAGAGACTCATCAGGTGCTCTATCAATTTCACCCTCCTGAATATGTCTCCTGGAGCTTCTGGTCACCTCCAATCTGGACTGCTTTATATTCCTTGAGTACTGCTATCATATGGGGGTTTCTCCTTATAGCCACCCTGGAGATTTCCTTTGCTTCTTTCATCTTAGAGCCATATTGTTGTAATTATTGTGACTTCATGGAGGTCTAGCCTGCCTTATTTCAGAATCTTCTTGACCCTTCTGGCTTATTTTATTTTTATCTAAACTTTAGTCAGTCTATCAAATTAAAAAAATAAAAGTCTCCCTTTTATCTTCTTAGTATAGTTTTCAAATCTTATATATTACTTTGAATTGTATGACATTCACATTTTTTCTAGTAAAATAATTTTCTGATATTGACAGATTCAAATAGTTCTACTTGATAGAACATTTTATGCTATATTCATATCTTGGTATTTTATAATTTCTATTGCAAATGGGGACTACCTTTACATATTTTATTTTATTTGTTTTGTTTGTTTTGTTTTGTTTTGTTTTACCGGGGATCGAACCTGGGACCTTGTATGAAGCAGGCACTCAACCACTTGAGCTATGGCCGCTCCCTTCTTTTACATCTTATAACTGGTGGTGTGTTCTTTTTTATTGTTGCTTTTTTTTTTTAACAAATCAATTTTATTGATACATATTAATAAAGCATATAAGCCACCCAAAGTGTATAATCAGTGGTCTTTGGTATAATCACATAGTTGTGTATTCATCACTTCAATCATTATTAGATCATTTTCATTATATAATAGAAATAATAATAAAAAACAAATGCAAACAAGAAAATTGAATATAGTCTGTTGATTTCTGTTTCTTCATATTATACCCAGCTATTTAGGGATTCTTTTAATAGGGACTTCTTTAGAGTTTTCCACCTATTATCTGCAACTAATGATAATTTTACTCTTTGCTGTCCCATTTTTATACCTCTTTTATTCTCATGGTTGATAATGGACATTCTTATTTCAGGTCTATATAGGAGCACTTTTAGGTATGTTTTGAAACATATATATGTGTGTTTCCCATGTTAAATATCTATTCCTATTTTATTGATTTGAAAAATCTTGATGGATGGTAAGTTTATCAAATGCCTATGGAGATAATATATTTTTCCTTAAAATTTTTGAATGGCAAACTAAATAAATAGATTTTATTATGTTGAATCATTTTAAATATCATAGCTAAATTCTATTTGCTTGTTACAGTGGTATTTTATTCCTTAGGGTATTCCTAGAGTCTTTTGTTTTCTTTAGGAGTTTTGCCTCTAATTTCATAAGTACTATTGAGCTGTAGTTTTCATTTGTGTATGTGCTATTTCTGTTAGTTTTTAATATTATTGTAATATATCCCTACATAAATATAATTTGGAAGCTTCACTTCTCTGCTTTGAAACTGTTTAAGTAGGTTTAAAGTTATTTGTTAAATATTGGTATAATGTAGTGAATCATTGGCACCTGGTGCTTCCCGAGGAGGTTAGCTATTTGATAACTTTCTCTATTCCATCTGTGATAATTATCATATACTATTACTGTGAAATCTTTTCTGTTGCACCTTCACAGAATTCATAATGCCTTGCTCGGAATGCTGATAGCACTGCTTATGTTTTTCTTTGGGCATTAAATTAAAAACAAAAAACAAAAAACAAAAAACTGTCTTATGCACATTTCTCTTCATAATTACATTAAGTTGTTAAGGGCCTTAGAATAGGAGCCAACTGTGTCTATTTAGTTGCCTCAGATTCTAGCTATGGTAGGGAATATGTTGACTTAACAATTTTTCTCCTTTTTTTTTTTCATGGTGGTGGTGGTGGTGGGTATTTTACAGGCTTCCCAGTTGGCGTGTATGTTGTAAAGAGAGTTCTTCAGCTTCATCATATTACTCTCAAGATCACAATTGTGTCCTAGAAAATGAAGACGTACATTTCCAGAAAAAGGTACCTTAAATAAAGTTAGCATTATCATTTGTGTATCAGTAGTCTAAGACTGTCCCAAAACATTCTGAATAAATGTAATTTCAGAAATACTATGTCAAAATTTTTGGTGGGGGGTTTGTATGTTTCCTTGCTATAATCTGAGGAGTTATTCAGGTGACTCTGAAATTAAGATAGCTCTTGAAATATTTATATGGTTATTCTCGCTGCTTATATTTGGAATGTCGTAACATCTTTTGCCCCTACAGTAGAGAAAGAAAATAGTGCCTGTTCAGAGTACTGAAAGCTAGTGGCTTCCTTCTTTTATCTGCTAGTTAAAGGGTTCCTAAAGAAACCCTGGCCTTATAAATGAAAAGCTATAGAAATGATAACAGGAGAGTCTGCAATCAATTGCTGTGTAGTTTGTTTTATATAATCAGGTGGGTTGAATAAAAGGAGTCCAGAAACCTGGTAGTCTCTAAATCATTTATTATTTTATTATTTTAAATGACAAATTGACCAAATTTGGCTTTTCTCCCCAAATTCAATGTATTTAAGTGTCAGAAGTAATTTAAATTGACTATATAAAATATTCATATGTATATTTCACTTCCCTCCCCAAAGGAGCCACAGTTTGCTGTTTGCTGTATAAACTTTCAGATATTTTTCTGTGGGTATATACTCATATATGTAAATTCCTTTCTTATTTTCACTAAAATGTCATATCATAAATATTGTATAAGTTGATTTCCTCTCTTTCCCCAACGATATCTCATGGATACCTTTCCATGTCATTATATTTTTAATGATTGCATTTTCATTCCATTGTGTATATATATTGTAAGTTATTAACCATTTCTTTATTGATGGAATTTTTTTTAACAGATTTTATTGATACATATTAATAAAGCATAAATCCATCCAAATATACAATCAGTGGATTTCAGTATAATCACATAGTTGTACATTCATCACTTCAATTCATTTTTAGAGCATTTTTATTATTACACTAATAATAATAATAATAATAAACAAAAACCAAACAAAACTCATCACCTCTTAATCTCTCCATGCTTCCCCTGCCTAACATAGCTGTTATTCTGTTTCCTTCTCTCTAGTTTATTTGTATTTATATTTTGTAAAAACAGTCATATTTATGCAATATCACCCATATTTGCATTTTACATGAGGTTTCACTATGTTATACAGTCCTATGTTACATTTTTTAGTTTTCCTTCTAGTAATATACATGTCCTTAGACTTTCCCTTTCAACCACTGTCATACCCATATAATAGATCTGCTAGTCACAAACACCATTCTGTGTTCTCACCATTTCCATTCATTTCCAAAGATTTACAACCAACCTTTTAACCAATTCTGCATTGTTTTCCAGCTGTGTGTATGTGTGTGTGTGGGGGTGCATTTGTGTCAACACATGTGTTTACACTTATATGCTTGGGTATTTTTTGGGGGGAGATCATATATCCCATATATCTGGGATGTTGCATTTAAAATTTTGAAGACTATTGCTGCATATCTCTTCAAGAAGACTTATCATTTTATACTTTCACTCACAGTCTATTAGACTTAGAAGTAATTTCTGCTTTGATGTGAAATTTCAACACTAAATGTTGTAGCAGTGAATTTAAGTGGAAGAATTATGGGGGTAAAACATTCTTTCAGTAAATATTTAGGTACCTAGTATGTCCTATATAGGCTTAGATACACAGAGGTGTATATAAACCTTGCTTTTATGAAACTTATATTCTAGAAGAGACATTTAAAGACATAACAAGTATCTGAATTGCTAACTTGAAAGATCAGTGTCAAAAGAGAGATGAGGCAAAATGTTGTATGTATATTCATATATTTATTGACATTTTACTGTGTGCCTAAGACATTGTGCTAGGTGGTAGGAGTACAGTGCTTATTAAGAAATCAAATGAAATTCTTGACTTATGTAGTTTACGTTTTAAGTGTAGTGGCAAGGAGAGAGATGCAGGGAGATCACTCTTAAACATGTAAACAAAAGTAATGCTTATAAGACTCTTTTTGGTTGTATAGAAAGAAATAGTCTTTCATTTTGTGTTAGGCTTTTTTTGTGAAAGTTTTTTCAGTTAGTCTCTTTTCTTTGTTGTAATATAGGATGAAAGAGAGGGACCTACCCATGCTGAATTGTTGGAAAAAGTGGGTTCAGACTTACCTATTCTTCCAGAAGAACATAAATTAAAAGATGACTATATTGTGGATGAACAAGTAAGTTGTATTGCTTTGATTTTTAATAATATGCCCTTTCAGACTACTTCACAAGATAGAAAACCTCTGTTTGATCACCATACTCTGTATTTTTTTTTAAGTACCATACAACAAGGCTTAAGAATATTCACTTGCTAATAGTACTTTTTTTGAGAAAATGTAATATTACAGATTTTATAATAAATGTGAAAAATTGTGTGTAAGTCCTCATTACTGGTTAGGTTAGGTTAGGCTAGGTTTCATTTTTGCTCACGGGAAAATGTTTTTCTAACCTGCTTCATTTACAACAAAAGAAGGTATTTGTGGAATGTAGAACATTTTGATATTAGCGTTTTATCATTTTGGGTGAAATAAGATGTATTAGTCAAAGGGGTGCTGATGCAAAGTAGCAGAAATCTGCTGGCTTTTATACGACGCCCTAAAGAGTCCAACTCTTTACCGTAAGTTACCGTAAGAGGTATTTTCTCACCAAAGTCTGTTACCACATATTGAAGCAAGATGGTTGCTGATCTCAGCAAGGGTTCAGCCTTCCTCTTCCTCTTAAGGCTCTGTGGGCCCAGCTTCTTCTCTCAGCTATAGGCTGGAGGGCTCATTTCTTTCTGGGCCTTCTCAGCTGCTCAGGGCTCTAGTCTCTTCAGCTGCCAACTATCAGGCAAATGGCTTAGCTGTCCCTGGGGCTTTAGCTGTTTGAGTCCTCTCTTTTCTGTCACATGGCAGGACTAAAACGACCAGGTTCTCTCCTCATCCGTATCCTCTTCTTTGTGTTTTCTTTTTCTTTTTTTTTTTAAAGATTTTATTTATTTATTCATTTATCCCCCCCTTGCTGCTTGTGCTCGCTGGGTCAGCTAACCATGCCGTGCGGGCGGGCTTGCCCTCACCAGGAGGCCCCGGGAACCGAACCCGGGGCCTCCCATATGGTAAACGGGAGCCCCACTGATTGAGCCACAGCCGCTTCCGCTTTGTGTTTTCTTGAGTGAGCTGTTTATATAGCCCATCAAGGGGGCAGGGACCTCAACCCTGCTCATGCCCTGCTGAGTGGTCAAATCAAAGAACTCTCAGCTGAATCTAATACAAACAAAAGGGATCACACCCAGAGGAACAGACTAGTTTACAAACATAATCTCTCTTTTTGGAATTCAGAAATAATCTCAAACTGCCACATATGAATTAATAAATAATAGGTTGAAATATGTTTTTTCCCCTTTCTCTCTCATATTACATCCTGAATATTGTTTTCCATTTTGTTACCAGATTTTATGAAAAAGTTATAATAAATATATTAAAAACTTTAATATATACACTAAGCAAGTACGGAGACATCTGAAAGTCATTTAATATCAGGAATGGCTGAAGGAACTGGGGATATTTAATCTAGAGAAAGAAGGAAAGACTAGATATCTCAAATATTAACAAAACAAATTCCAGCCTAAAATGAGGGACATTTTTTTTTAATACAGCCAGAACTATTTTATAACTTAATGGATTAAAATAGGAGATGTAGTGAGTGTCGTTTTATTGAATTCTGGAAGACATTTGTCAAAGGTTTATGAATAAAGCAAGTCACCAGATTATATGATCTCTGTAACCCTTCCAGTTATTACTATCCTGAAGAGTCTTCCATTTTTAATTTTCTACAATTATTTTTATCATGTAATACTCTTGCTCAAATACTTTGAAGTATTTATTCCATCTTATCAAGCTTTATAGTAGCCACTATATGACTAATCCAAATTGAGATTTACTATAAGTATAAAATACATGTTGGCTTTTGAAGACTTTTTACAACAAAAGAATTAAAATATCTCATTAATTTTATATAGCTCACATGTTGAAATGATAGTATTTTGGATATATTGGCATAAACAAAATATAATGTTAATTTCACTGGTATCTTTTTGCTTGTTTATTTTTAGAATGGTTACTAGAAAATTTGGCTTGCTTATATGTATGTTAGATAGTGCTATTATAGACCTAAGTAATATAATAGTCCTTTTCTCAAGACTTCCATAAAAATGCTTACTACCTTTTGCATTCCTTTGTGAATTTTCCATTCCAATGTAAATAATTTCCCATATAATCTCTATTCTCCTGACCCTTTGCCTAATTTTTCCTTTCTCTTCTGCTCCCATACTGTCTCAATCCTCCTTTACTTCAGAAGCCGAGATCTTGTAGTCATAATAGTCCATAATCTCTCTCTTCCTTGAACTGAGTTTGAGAAGCTCTCATTTGATATTTAAGCATTTAAATATGTATATGTGTGCTAGGTACTGTTACACTGAGAACATGAAGATCAATAGAACGTGGTCCTTACTATGTAGTATTCATAGTATAGTTGAAGAAGGGAGACATAAATACGGGTAACTGAGGTGTTTTAGATGCTGTGAGGGAAGTCTGTACAAGGAAGAGTGGAGGCATAGAGGAAGAGGAATGACTGATTCTACTTAGGGTTGGTTGTAGGGGAGTAAGTACTGATAGTTTTCAAATATGAGTAGGAGTTAGGTAGATTTCAGATGGTGTTTTGGCAGGATGGGTGGCCCAGGGCA
The DNA here is from genome assembly GCA_026826555.1 of Tolypeutes matacus. Lineage (NCBI taxonomy): Eukaryota > Metazoa > Chordata > Mammalia > Cingulata > Chlamyphoridae > Tolypeutes > Tolypeutes matacus. The sequence goes on from JAKSZT010054304.1 coordinate 11,497,824, forward strand.
TTCAGGGTTGAAGGAGCAGAGGAAATTATTTACAGCTTTGTGATAATACTTGTATATGTCTTATATTGTTCTGTGATAGACTTTATCTAAACTCAGCTGCTCAGGGGCAAGAACTATATGTTATGCTCTTTTGTACTTCTTTAGTGAACATTCTTTATATTGTCACTCTTTAGAAATATGTTCTATAAAATCCTGATCAGATAAAGAGATGCTTTATTAATCTCAACATTTAATATAACTGATTTTTTTAAAGAAACAGAATACGGAGTCAAAAAAATTAACTCTTCCTGTGGTTGAGACACTCCCTACAGTTGATGTACATGAAGATTCTTCCAGTGTAGTTGTGGACAGTGAAAACGATGAAAATATTTCTAGCTCATCTACCTCAGAGATCACTCCAATATCAAAACTTGAGTAAGTCATTACAAAGAAAAAAAAAGAACCTAATTACTTAATGATATAAATTTCTTTGTAGGTTAAAGCAGCTTGATACCTAAGTTTGAAGTTTAGACTGTGTACTAGACCTAAGTTGTAATGCCTGTCTTTTGTTCTTAAAATGTAACAAGTCTGTTTATTTAGCTGCCTACCTCCTCGAAGTTGATGAGATCCTAGACCTGAAATCTCTATATCCCATGTAGTGTACATCATATACTTATTTAAGAAATTGTGCTTATGAAAATAATCTTCCCTGTAATTATCAGGAACTCAAATGTCAGGTTATTAATTTCCATTAAGTATCACTGTTGCATTCCATTTAGTTATGTGTTTGTTTGAATAGCTAACTTTTTCAAACTTGATAATAAATATTCAGAATGTTTAGACTTAAGGCTTCTTTAATTTAGAAAATCTGTTATCTACTACTTTTAGCTCCTTCCAACAACAGTCCAAAGAATAAAACAAAATGTCCTTCTCATAATATACTACATTAAGCATTTCCTTTTGTCAAATGAGTTAATATGTAAAGTGCAGAGAATAATATTTGGTACATAGTAAGAATATATAAGTGTCAGTTAATATCAATATTACTATCATTACTGTTTTTTGCCACAGGCAGTTTTTAAGCACCTCTTCTCTGAAATGATAGGGTGCAAGGAGTTGTCCCAGTAAGGGGCAAGGGAACAGAAGACATGTTTAGAAATGATGGCATTTAAAAATTTTAAATATTAAATACTTACTTTAGAAAGAATGTCAGTCTAGATCATATATATCTGAATGGTATATCCTATTCTCCCATTACATTAAATACGACTAGTGAAATGGAAGTAAGGTGGGAAAGTATGTGTTCTTTTAAATGAAATTCTGTAAATGCCTTAGAACTTTAGTGCAATATCTTTAGATAATAGATGATTTTTGATGCTATAGGCAACAACTCTAACGCAGTAAAAATAATTTGTAATTTAGGCATAAGTTAAACTTTAGAGAAGTTATGTTTAGAATAAATAATGGAAACAATTTATTTTTTATGAGACAAAACTATCATTTTGTTTTAAAATTTGGTAATTAGTTGTTTAGAAGCTGAGAACAGTAACAGAGAGTCAGCAGTTGACTTTTCGTGTTTTAAAATAACTGAAATAATGAAAACATTCTGCAGAACTGGTAAAGCATTCGCTCTTTGGCTTAGATTACATTTTGGAACTCACTAATGGCATTTCTAATTTACTTTTAAATTCATTAAATCATCAGATGGTCTTTTTATTCCTTTCTTTAGTGAAATAGAAAAATCTGGTACTATTCCCATAGTCAAGCCAAGTGAAACTGAGCAACCTGAAACTGATTGTTATGTTGGTGAGGTCCTTGATGTAAATGCTCCAGTTGAACAACCTTCTTTTGTCAGTCCACCTGAGAGGTGGGTATGGGCAGTTGTTTGTATTGTGTGTGATTCTTTAGTAACAGTAGTCTCATGCTGGAATATACTTTGACACATGCTTGATTCCCCTTGATGATTGAGAGAAAGCTCTTTTCTTGGTTTATTTTGTATATGATAATTATAACAATTTAGATTTTATAAATTTGTTATCCAGCTAAAAAATGTTTAACTGTCTCTTGGTTTCATATAGCCTCGTTGGCCAGCACATAGAAAATGTGTCATCTTCACATGGCAAAGGAAAGATAACAAAATCTGAATTTGAATCAAAAGTTTCAGCAAGCAAACAGGGTGGTGGTGATACAAAATCTGCATTGAATGCTTCAGATAATTTAAAAAGTGAGGTATGTATATGACATGTACCATCTCCTGCCTTTTTACACAAGATTAGCTTTGTTTTTAGCTAATCTTGTGGTAATTTGCTAACCATATTTGCCATAAAAGCAGGGAGATTAAGTAGTTAATGATGTATGTGGACCCGAGGTAAACTGTGCCCTCTGCGAGCAAGTGGTCACTTCCAGTATTTATATATAGAGTTAATTCAAGTAAGAACTCTCTTTTGTTATATGTAATTAAATGCTTTTCTGCCACCATCAACACTTTAATGCCAGGTACCAGTTCTTATTTAATTACTTTCTTAGCTATAGAGAAGAAGTTAGGGCTATTAAATACCTTCAGAATATGAGTTAAATCACTAACACCTGGTTAAATTCAGGCTTTTCAAACAGAATTATCTTAAAGGGATATTTTACCTTTCATTATTTGTCTGCAAGATGCAACTAAATTTGCTTATGTCAGAATGTGGTTCTTACAATAAAGACAGAGCTCATCCCAAGCAAATCAGTTTTACTTTCTTTTTTTCTTCTGAGTTCTACTTTGACTTCATGTAGAGGCCAGTATAGAATTTCCTGAAGAAGCATTGATGCAGCAGTTTAGGCTCTCTTCAGGAAAGAAATAACTAAGAAAAAGATATGGAGGGGGTGGATGTGGCTCAAATAGTTGGGCGTCCGTCTGCCATATGGAGGGACCTGGGTTCGATCCCCGGGACCTCCCGGTAAAATAAAAAAATATAGAGAAGGCGCATGGGCTGCCAGGCTCTGTGTGCCGGTGAGCCGCCAGGCCCCAGGAGCCATGCAACAAGATGATGACATAACAGGAGAGAGACGCGGGGAGAGACAAGACAAGATGCTCCGAAAGCTCCGAAAACCAGGAACCGAGGTGGCGCAGGTGGCAGAACACCTCTCTCCTACCTCGGAGGTCTCCAGGATTGAATCTCGGTGAAGACTGGAGGAGGAGGATGAGAAGAGATGGCAGGAAACAGACACAGAGAATTGCCCAGCGAATGGACACACAAAAAAACAGCAAAATGGGGAAGGGGGGGTTTAAAATGGATAAAGTAAATAAATAAAAACTTAAAAAAAAAAAAAAAAAAAAGATATGGAGACCACTCTGTGAACTTAAAAACAAAACAAGTGGGATCAAATAGTTCCAAGTGATGAATACCATATCCACATTTGTTCCTATTTAATGTGGGTCTTGTTTAGTTTCCCATCTGCTAAAAAAATACCATGTAATGGGTTGGCTTAACAACAGGAATTTATTGGCTCATGGTTTCAGAGACTAGGAGAGGTTCAAGCATCAGCAAGGTGATACTTCTTTTTCCCTGAAGACTGGTATTCTGGGGCTGGCTGCCAGTGATCCTTAGTCTTTGTCGTCTTTGTCGTCTTTGTCACATGGCAATGTACAAGGCAATATCTTCTTTCTTTTGTGGGTTCTGTTGACTTCCAGTGTCTGGGTGCTCCTTCTGGCTTCCTTCTTCTGTATCCAATTTCCTTTGCTTATTATAAGGACTATATAAGAAGCCATATTGGATTAAGGCCCATTCTCATTCAGTTTGAGCACACCTTAACCCTACCATTTCAAAGCTCCTATTTACAAATGGTTTCACACCCATAGGACCAGAAATTGGGGCTGGAACATGTCTTTTGTAGGGGACATGATCCAGTCCCCAACAGGTCTTCTATTCTCCACTTTCTCTTTCACATATTTTCAGTGAATCTGCACTCAAAATTAACCAAACTTCATTTCGGAGACTTGCACTATCATTGGACCAGATGTTTCTGTTAAGCTTCTTATAAACATAGGAGCTCAGCATTTCATAGTCTTAACATCTTGAAGGAACTGATTTTCCCAGTGAAACCAAGTCAAGAATATGTTAAAGTTCAGTTGTCAAATACTGCAGTCAAATAAATTAGACAAACATTAAAACACATCTTTGGGGCTATTTAAGTATCAAATGTAAAGTTCAAGCATTGGTGAACAGCTGTCCTAGATTTGCTCTTTAACTATTAGCAAACTGAAACTGATGCTTATTACCCAAGAGACTTAAAATGTTTGTGAGTCTGTGTTAATAAGCAAAAGAGTGGAACTTTTACTATATTAATTACCTTCTAAATAAATTAGTATCTCAGAAAAATTGTCAGAGATAACAATCACATTAGGAGTAATATCCAGTGTGTAGTACCCAGTTCAGGCTAACTCTGTTGGTTCAGTTTGTGTGAGTGGAGGAGAGTTTGTTTTTTCAGTACAGGTAGATCTCTGTACTATCTCTGTTATCTCAAGGACCTATAAGATACTGAGTTTGCTTTCTGTATAGATGGTGCTTTATGAAATAATTTTATTGTATTGGTCACTTCTTTTATTTGTTGTTAAGAGATGATAGTGATTATTTTGCCTGGGCCTCAAATGTTATCTCTCTTCTTTTCTTACTTTATGTGGCCATTCTTTTAGTATTTGGTTTTTACTCTTTAAGGATCTCAGCTAGATTAATTTTTATATGTTTCTTATTTTTTTTCATTATATTCACATTAGTTTTTTTTTAATCTCATTTAATTTTTTAATTAAAAAGGCATAGGGGAGCAGATGTAGCTCAAGTGGTTGAAAGCCTGTTTCCAATGTAGGAGGTACTGGGTTCAATCCCCAGTAACTCCTAAAAACAACAGACAAAAAACAAAAAAAACAGTTCTCACTGGGGAGCAGATGTAGCTCAGTGGTTGAGTGCTTGCTTTCCATGTATGAAGTCTTGGGTTTGATCCCTGGCACCTCCTTATAAAAAAAACAAAGTTAGTGTAATACTCATACTTTAATCTTTACTTTCTGCTATGTATTTTAAAAATAGCCACATATTATATATACTAAGCTACCAGAATTATTTACATTGTTCTACAAAACACTCCTATATGGAAGTTGTATGGAGAACACAAAATCTTCTTAAAGGGAGATTTGAGAATGGTTCTACTTCCATTTAAAATATATATATAATTCCAGAAGTTGTGGATATACTGTCTTCATATAGCATACTAAATGAGACTTGTACCATTTATCAGAGTTAGCTGTCTAAATAGATTTTGTATGATTCTCAAGGTACTCTTAATAAATATGTTATATGTTGTTTTAGGAATACAGAAATGATTAATAGGATGAACATTGTGTATTCAGCTTAAGGAAAAAAGATTGATTGTATGCCTTTTTCCTTTTACATTTCTTATTTCCTCTTCAGATATATAACCTCTAATTTGGTGTTTTTTCATTTTAGAGCATGTTTTTTAACTTTTCCAAATATATATAAACATAAACAATACTTATTTATGTCTGGCATATTTTGAAACAATTTAAAATGGCATCATTCTTGCCTTAAGTATTATTTTCTTCAGAATTGGTTTTGAGATTTGCCCATTCATTTTTTTTTTTTTTTTTTTAACTGCTCTGTTACACTACCACCATTTATCTGTTCTTCAATTAATAGAATTTAGGTTGTTTCTAATTTTTTGTTTATTTAAAAAATGCTGCAATTAGCATTTTATGCATATTTTCTTAGGCACATGTGTGCATTTTCACTGACATTTATACATATGAGTAGAATTGTTGGGTCATAGGGTATATACATCTTTAAATTACTTATTATTGCCAAATTTAAAACTTTTCAGCAGTCTCATAGATTTCCCATGGCTCAAAGACATGTCATACTTGGACTCACACTTATACCTGCATGAAGTATTATTTATATGGTATCTCTTTGGATTTATTTGCATTCTCTGATTATTACTGAGATTGAGCATTTTATTTTCTTTTTGCTGAATAAATTGTTCATGTTCTTTGTTCCCTCCCCTTTATTGATTTTTAGGCACTTTATAGTTGATAATAATCCTTTATTAGTTGAGTGTGTTACAGATAATTCTCTAACTTTTTGCCTTATTGTTTCATGTAGTTTATGTCTTTTGATATATTTTAATTTACTTATTCTAATCTAGATAACATATCAGCTTTTTGAAAAATGATTTATGCTTACTGCATTTTGTTAAATCTCTTTCTTCCCTTAGTGATAAAGATTAAAAAAATTTCTTTTCTTATAAAGTTTTGCTTTTCACATTTGGGTTTCTAAATCCACTTAAAAAATTTATGTACATGGTGCTTCTTATTAAGGAGTTACGAAAACAATATACTACATCTACAGTTAGCTTCCTTTAATATATAAATTATTTTAACTTAGCTTTTAACGTGAATGCACTTTAACTATAGTATTTAATAATTTGTGCACTTTGTGTATGAGTAATTGTTTGCTAAGGATATAATATAAGGTCTTTTGCAACCCACTTATATTGCTAACATTTGAAGTAACGAAACTGTGGTATGGTACTTAGGTAGAAAGTATGAATCCTTTCAACTAAGTAAACCAAAACATTTTTTTCTCCTAATATATTATCTGTCATATGTTATAAAAATTAAGACTTTAATTTGAAAGAAACATTTGTATTCACTTTTGTAGTTTATTAATCTATATTATTTGAAAGTTGAAATCTGTTCTTTTTGCCATTTCTTTCAGAGTTCTGATTATTCTAAACCAGGAGAAATTGACCCTATATCTGTTGCAAGTCCCAAAGATCCAGAAGATATACCAACGTTTGATGAATGGAAGAAGAAAGTTATGGAAGTAGAAAAGGAAAAGAGTAAGCAAGCACTGGATTCTTTGTTTTTGTTTTTTTTAAATTTTCTTTTTATTTAAGGAAGTGGTTTAAACATGCTTTTCTGTTTTTAAATGTTGAAATAAATAAAATAAATACAACTTTTGAAAGTTTTAAAGGTGAAACTTAAGTTGCTGTTAATTACCCATATGTAGTGTATCTGTATACAATTGTCTTATATAGTTATATATTCTCCTGAGCATTAAAACCTGTTCTCTAGAAGGCAGACTGTTTATTGTTTTTGAGGTCATTGTGTTGCTGGGGGTATTTTCATTCATAATCACCCTATAAATATGTTTATAATAAGGTTTATCTGCAGGTCAGTCAATGCATCTGTCTTCTAATGGGGGTCAACATGCCACCAAGAAGGTCCAAAAAAATCGAAACAATTATGCCTCAGTAGAATGTGGTGCCAAAATTTTGGCAGCTAATCCGGAAGCCAAGGTACTTAAGTATAAAATTATTCTATACATAAAGGAAACTAATGACTATTAAATATGGACAGTAGTTTGCTGGGAGCTATATATTAACATATGCTCTTTTCCTAATTCACTGATAAATGAAGGATCAGGCCTTTGAAGGCATTTTCATTTATGAATTCTTTATTAGCTGTATTGGTTGATACATTGTTTTTTTAAACTTTGAAACCTGTATGAAAATTTTAAATAGCTAATAGAAAATCATTTTCCCTTTATATTAACAGACATTGAATTTAAAAATTTTTTACAAGGCTAATTTAATACTGTAGCCATAACTGTTGAATTTTAGCCACTTTTATGTGTTTTTTTCCCCAAATGAATATTTGAGTCTTAGGTATATTTAAAGATCTAAATATATAAAAATCCCAGAATGCTTTAGAGTTAAAATAAGATTTTTTCTTAAATAACTTTCCTTCCCCCATTTCCCCTCTCGCTCATTTTTAAATAGAGCACATCTGCTATTCTTATAGAAAATATGGATCTTTATATGTTGAACCCTTGCAGCACTAAAATTTGGTAAGTAATATATAATTTTAAAAAGCACATTCTGCATATGTACATATTATGTTAAGCTTTTATATTAAAGTTAGATTGATTTATTCATGTAATCATTTAATAAGCATTTATGAGTAATTGGTGTCTGTACTATGGTTCCATACATATCTTAGGTTGTAGGATACACAATTAAAGATACATGTCTTTTAAGGAGATCACAAAAAACAAACAATGGCAGATCTGGTTAAACAACTATGAAATAGTATAGAAAGTGCTGTTGAAATAGCATTACAGGAACAGAGATGGCATGTAACTGTGAAGAGGGAATGAGGGAGGGCTTCCTATAAGAGATAGTTCCTGAGCTGAGTTTTGAAAGATTCATAGGAAGTGTCAAATGAGTGGAACAAAGATATTCAGAAACTGTAAGAATAAGAGGACAGCACTAAAAAGAACATACTTCTCCAGAGCAACTATAAATAGAAGCACTACAACTCGAAGTAGTTCTTGTAGTTATGACAGAAGTGAAGGTACAATTAGAGTAGTGGCAGAAGATGAAGCTGGAGAGTGAGTTCACCGATAATCAGTTCATCTACTACTATGTATACAGAAAAAAATTTGAACTTTTTAGACCATGGGTATGCATATATTTTAAGAAAGGATCTCACGGGCATTTTAAGAAGGCTTGTCCTCAAAAGGCTACAGTAGGAAGCAGGGAAACCAGTTAGGAACCTCTTGTCATAGCCCAGGTAGAAAATGAGGGTTTTAATTAAGGCATTGGCAATTAGGATATATAGAAGAGAGGGATATATTTGAAAGATATTTGTAGCCAATAAAATTGATAACTCTTGGTTAGTGTTTGGATATGAAATAGAGGGAGGCATCTAGGAAACCTATATTTTGGCTTTAGTGACTGGGTCTGTGTTTCCACCATTAACTAAGACTATAGAAAAAGGAACAGATTATTTATAGGGGGAAATAATGTGTGATATGACAGAAGTTTTATTAGATTACTTAATTTCATTCCTCTAAAGAAACTATTTAAAAAGAATTGAAGTAAACCACTGTCATATTAATTTACTAAAATATATTTTAATTTAAGAGACATTCTTTAAGTCTTAAAGATAATATTTAGTCTTTTCTACTCCTGGTCTTTACTCCTTTTGGAAATGTATGCATTTAGTTTTGACTTGGAAGATAACATCAGGCTATTTAAGGGTATCATGGAATCATTTAAAAAACTATTTTTGCTTAAGGCATTTGATTTGTAAATTGAATTTGAGGATATGATTATTTATGGGATCATAATCAAAATGTTATCTTTGAGTTTATGCTTTTATTTGTAAAAGCCCGTATAGTCAGTGACATCTCAAGTTTTCATGCTCCAGAATTTTGTATTTCAAGCAAAGACATGCTGGGATGAAGTTATTTGAAACAATCATTTTGCTTTGTTCTGGTTTATAGAGTAAGTGACCATAGCTACCATTTATATTTTAGTGTTTCTGGCAGGCAGCATATATTTGTGTTTATGTGCTTACTGTAGATTTTAATTTCCAGTTAGGTATTAGTCAGGGTTCTCTAGGGAAACAGAACTGATAGGACGTATCTGAGATTTTTTTAAGATTGTCTCATGTAACTCTGGGGGTGCACCAGTCCAAACTCTGTAGGGGAGGCTGCAAGCCAGGAACTCCTATGAAGGTCCTCTATGAATTCTCTAGGAGGAGCTGGCTGGCTGAAGTAGAGATGAAAATTCTCTCTCTTCTGATGCTGAAATCACCATTTAAGGCCTTCAGTTGATTGGATGAGATGTCTCTCATTACTGAAGGCAGTCTCCTCAGTTGATTGTAGATGCAATCAACTTACTAATAATTTAAGTCCACAAAATGTCCTCAGAGTAACAATTAGGCCAGTGCTTGACACATGAGCCTAACCACACTTTATGTATGCATTTTTCATTGTGTGATTAAAGATCCTCAGTACACTTTTAACTGATTTCACTGTGTTAAAGTAGGTTGACCTACCTAAGGTGTAGTGAGATCACTAAATCTCACAACTCTTAATATATGCTAGAGCAAGTTTATATACTTCAGAAGGATCTTAAATATTCTTGTCTCTCTGTTTTTTCTTTTAAATTTTAGAATCATCCTGTCAAGTTCCTTAAAAAATCATTCTGGCATTTTTTTTTTTGGAATTGTAAGGAATATCCAGATGAATTTTAGGATAATTGACATTTTAGGATATTTGATTCTTCCTTTCCATTCATTCATTCATTCATTCATTCATTCATTTGATGTTTATTAAGCACCTGTTAGGTGATTCTGTTAGTGCTAGAATACCATTGCTTCACAAGATAGACGAATATCCCTGCTGCTACAGAGCTTATATTCTAGAAGGGGGCAGCTCATTAGAATGAGCTTTTTTAAAATTATTATTATTAGAAAAGTGAACCTGCAAAACAATCATGCATGATATACAGAATTCCCATACATCACCCCACCACCAATACCTTGCATCGTTGTGGAACATTTGTTACAAATGATGAAAAAACACCATCAAAATATTACTGCTAACGGTAGCCTATAGCTTATTACATTTGGTGCATTTTTCCATAAACCACCCTTTTATTAACACCATGCATTAGTATTGTACATTTGTTATAGCTCATGAGAAGACATTCTCGTATTTGTACTGTTAACCAGTCTATAATCCACCACATGGTTTACTGTGTTATAAAGTTCCATGCCTTGTACTGTCCATCCAAAGTGTACACAAGACTGAGCATATTTTCATGTCTATTTACTGTTCAGCTTTTTCTTTCTTCTAAAATACTTGTCTAATCTTCTACTTTGTTTTCTATTGAGATATTTGTCTTTTTCTTAATTATCTAGTAGAACTCATGACATGACTTAGTTTATATTGTAGACAGTTTACTAGTTATCTTATACAACTTGGGATAGGACAAGAGCATTAAAGTTATAGATGTTGCACATATTTTCTCCAGTTTGTGGATTGGCTCTCAATTTCTTTGTCTTTTGATAAATAGAAACTGTTGTCTTTTTGTCTGTCTTGTAATGTTGGAACTTTTTTCTTTTTAAATGTAGAATCTCTCTCCCTGCCCTGATTTTAGATTTTAGATTTCTCTAAAATCTAAAAATTTTGTACTTCACATTTAGGTTTTTAATCCCTTTTGAAATGTTTTTATGTGGTGTGAAAGAGGAACTCATTCCCCCTTCTTTTTATGTTTAGATAATCATTTATTCAGTAGTTCATACATTCCCCTGTGATTTACAATGCTACCTTTATCATAAAGTTTCTTTATATGCATGGGTTTGTTTCCATACTCTCTGTTCCTGTCCATTAGTCAATTTATCATTATCTGCAGTAAAACCACACTTTGAATAACTTTGTTAATCTTAATAGCTGGTAGAGCACGTTTTTGCAACTTATTTTTCTTCAGGACTGGCTTGGCTATTCTTCTATCTTTACTTTTTCTTAGAAATTTGACTTTATATTCTTTTGAGTTCCCCAAATTTCATGTTGAGATTTTGTATTGAATCTTTAGATGACTTTCAGATATTGTTTTCTTATTCATAAATAGGGATATTTATTTAGTTTGTCTTTAATGTCTTTCAGTAAAGCTGTTATTAAAAAAAAAAAAAAGTTCCTAAAGTTGAAAAGTTTATCCCTTGGCAGCTTATTTTTTATTATTACTATTGTAAATTGTATCTTTTTAAAATTACATTTTGATTGTTTCTTGTATACAGAGATGCAGTTGATTTTTGTACACCTTAAATGTAGCTTTTTATATTCTTTTGTTAATTCTTATCATTTGTAAGTAGAGAATTATAATTTCAATACGTATTTTTTCCTTTTAAAAATTTTTTATCCTTACTAATCTTTTACTTTTTTTTGCCTTAACACATTGGCTAGGTCCTTCAGAAAATTGTTGAATAGAAACAGTGATAGTAGTCAGTCTCATCTTAATTCCTTATTTGGAAGGCAGTGCCTCTAACCTTGCATCATTAAATGTGGTGTTTAGTGCTTGCTTCGGCAGCACATATACTAAAATTGGAACGATACAGAGAAGATTAGCATGGCCCCTGCTCAAGGATGACACGCAAATTCATGAAGCGTTCCATATTTTTGTGGACTTGATGGTATTCTGTTGTACACATATGGTGATTCTAGCAATGGAAGAAATTATAACAGTGAGGTGGAGCCAGTGGCCACTGGACACTTTTGGGGCAGGGAGGGGATATGCAGTTGAAATACAGGGGTTTTTCTGGGATTTGGAGGTTGTCCTGAGTGCCATTGTGGCAACGGATGTAGGCCATTTTAAATCAGCACACACCATTCAGAACTGTGTGGGAGAGAGTGTGGTCTACGATGTGTCTATGGTTGATGGCAAGGCCCCAGGATGTGTAAGTCCATTGAGGGTGATGGGCCACACTTGTGGAAGATGTTTGTGTGGGATGTGGTGGGAGGTGTGGGAGGTGGGGAACATGGGAATCCCGGTAGGTTCCGTGTAATATTTAGGTAATCTAAGCACCTCTTAAAAAAAAATATATATATATATAAATATCATTTTTGTAAGCAAATGCACATATATGCATATATATTTATATATCATTTTACAAATATTGGTATGTGTTGTGAAAATTTTGATTTTTACCCACAATTAAAAAAAAAAAAAATGTGGTGTTTGGTGTAAATGCATTGTAACTTTCCTTTTTTTGATTAAGAAAGCTCCCATTTCCTGGTTTGTATTGTTTTGTTTTCAGTTGTGTGCATCTCTTGATAATTTGTTTTTTCCTCATTTTAATTTATTAATACGAAGAATTACTTTTATAGATTATCAAAAGATAAATCATTCTTGAATACTAACTTGGTGGTATCTTTTTTTATTTGGTTTGCTCAAGTTTTGTTTAGGATTGTTAGTGAGGTTGGTCTGTAAGTTCTGTTTTTTTGTGTGTATATTTCTTGTTTTGTTTTGTTTTGCTATCAAGGTTATACTATTCTTTTACAGCGAGTATAAGTGTTTATGTAAGATTAGAAATATATATACTAAATATATATACCTGTAAAACCATTTGGGCCTGTGGGAAAATATTAATTTATTAATTTAAATTCTGTTAAGTGTGCAATTTTTAAAATAAGTAATATATTCAAAAGATTCAAACCAAAAATGTATTTAAAAGAATGGAGGGAAGTTACAGTGAGAAGTTTTCCTCCTATTTCTGTCATCATCTTTCTATCTAATGTTAAGTTTTTGATATCATTTTAGTTCCTTTATGCAAATATTTGCAAATACAGAGATAGATTTATAGCATAATAAAGATCTTGGCTGGTCTGTGTCCTCAGTTCCACATTTGGTAGATTCCAAAGATTCTCTGAATCTTTGGAAATTTCCCTGATAGGACTGTCTTTTGTTATTCATATGCTAAACTAGATGACTCAGAGTGGGCCCAGTTTCATCCATAGTTTTAGAAGGGTTTGAGGGACTGGCCACACCAGAAAAACCAATCATGTGATTAGGGGATTGGGACTTTGAGCTATATCGTATCAGCCTGGTGGGCATTGATTTCATCAATCATGCCTACATAATGAAACCCTATATAAAACTCTGGACACTGGAAACTTTGTTGGGATTCCATGATAATATACGTTAATATGCCAGGAGGGTGACACATTATGACTCCATATGGAGAGAACACAGAAACTTATATTTGAGACCCTCCCAACCCTTGCACTACCTATCTCTTCTTTTGATTTCTGATTTCTATCCTTTTAGTATAATAAAATTGTAATCATAAGCATGGTACTTTCTGTGAGTTCTGTGAGTCATTCTAGTGAACTCTTGGAGCCAGTGGTGGGAACCCCTGATTTTGTAGCCATTTAGTCAGAAGTGGACGTGTCCCTGGGAACCCCTAAACTTGGAACTGGTATCTGTGTGAGGGGCAGTCCTGTGGAGTATTACCCTTAACCTGTGGATCTGGCCTAACTCGGGGTAGTTGAAGTTAGAATTGAAGTGCATTGTACCTGATGATTGAAGTGTCAGAAGTTGTTGATCTTAATATAAGATTGTTATTTATCACCTGCTGTTCACAGAAGTAGTATATTATGCATGCTATCCTTTATTTTGAATTTATTTTTAACTTAAAATAACTTGTTCAGCTTCCCATTTCATTCATAGAGAGCTTCCTCATTCTTTTTTTTCTTCTTTTTTTTCAACCCACCACCAACACCTTGTATTGTTGTGAGACATTTGGTACAAATTATGAAAGAGTATTGTCAAAATCTTACTACTGACTATAGTCCATATCTTACATTTGGTGTATTCCCCCCTCAACCCATCATTATTTTAAAATATATTGTTATTACAGAAATTGTAAACTTACAAAACAACAATGTTCATGTGCAGAATTCCTATACAACACCTCTCCATCAACACAACACTCCGTGGTGGAACATTTGTTACAGATTGTTAGATAATATCATCAGAGTATTACCACTAACCATGGTCCATAGCATATATTTGGCACACTCTTTCCATACTCCTCCATTATCAACACAGTACGTCTTTGGCATAGATGCATGAATATTACAGTAATGCTGTTAACCACAGTCCACAGGGCACTCCAGTTGTATTTTTTCCACGCTTCTCCACATTCCCACCACCCTGCAGTAGTGACACACATCTGCTCTAGGTCACAAAGGACACTCTTGCATCTGTACCATCAATCATGATTCTTATCCACCTCTGGGTTTACTGTGTTATTCAGTCCCTAGATTATTCTCTAGCTTTCTGTCAATTGATATTTACATCCCTCGACTACCCTTTCCAGCCCAATTCCCATTTGTAAATCAGCTGTTACTCACTATAATGTGTTACCATCAACTCTATACATCTCCACACTTTTACAGTAAAGTTAATTAAAACGTGTACATGCATTAAGCATCAGTAGCCCATTTCAGCCGTCCTCGTATCTCCTTTAAGTATCCACCACCTACCACAAGGTCTTGACTATGTTTTTTCTACATTTTCTTCTAGAAGGTTTATGGTTCTTGCTTTTATATATAGGTCTTTAATCCATTTTGAGTTAATTTTTATATAAGGTGTGAGATAGGGGTCCTCTTTCTTTCTTTTGGCTGTGGATATCCAGTTTCTCCTAGCACCATTTGTTGAATGAAATGTTCTGCCCGAGCTGGGTGGGTTTGACAGATTTGTCAAAAATCACTTGACTATAGATGTGAGGGTCTGTTTCTGACCCATCAGTTTGGTTCCATTGATCTAGGTGTCTGTCTTTATGCTAGTACCATCCTGTTTTTACCACTGTAGCTAGGTAATATGATTTAAAGCCTCAAGGTGAGAGTCTTCCCACTTCGTTTCATTTTGAAGACGTTTCTGGCTATTTAGGACCCCTTAGCCTTCCGAATAAATTTGATAGTTGTGTTTTCCATTTATTTAAAAACTGCTGGTGGAATTTTTATTGGGATTGCATTGAATCTGTATATCAGTTTGGGTAGAATTGGCATCTCAATGATATTTCGTCTTCCAATCCATGAACATGGAATGTTCTTCCAATTATTTAGGTCTTTTTAAAAATTTCTTTTAACAATGCATTGTAGTTTTCTGGATACAAGTGCTTTATGCCCTTGGTTAAGGTTGTTCCTAAATATTTGATTCTTTTAGTCACTATTGTAAATGGAATTTTCTTCCTGACTTCCTCAGGTTGCACATTACTAGTGTCTTTTAAGGTCTATTTCATGTGATGTAAGTATTATCTGCTCTGGCTTTTTTGAGGGGATGGGGGGTGGGCTACTACATGCATGGAATATCTTTTTCCAGCCTTTCACTTTCAGTCTATTGGTATCCTTGGGTCTAAGGTGAGTCTCTTGCATACAGCATATAGCATGTTTTCTTATATATTCCATCAATCTGTGTCTTTTGATTGGGGAGTTTAATCCATTGACATTCAATGGTATTACTGTAAAGGCAGTTCTTATTTCACTCATTTTGACCTTTGGGTTTTATCTGTCATTTTATTTTCATCACTTTTTTGCAAATTTTAGTTACTTCTTCTGGTAAAATCTTCATTTCTAGACTCTCTTCCAAGCCTCTCTCCTGTATTTTCTTTTCAGACTGTAGCACACCTTTCAGTATTTCCTTCAAGGCTAATCTCTTTGTTATAAGCTCAGTTTCTCTTTATCTGTGAATATTCTAAGCGCACCCTCATTATTGAAAGACAGTCTTAGTGGATATAAGATTCTTGGCTGGAAGTTTTCTCTTGCAGTATCTTAAATATATCATATCACTGCCTCCTTGCCTCCATGGTTTCTGATGAGAAATCGACATTTAATCTTATTGGGTATCCCTTATGTTATGCATTGCTTGTCTTTTGCTGATCTCAGAATTCTCTCTTTGGCATTTGACATTCTGATTAGTGTGTGTCTCACAGTTCTGTTTGGATTTATTTGGATGGGAGTACGTTGTGCTTCTTGGACATGGATATCTAAGTCCTTCAATAGGGTTGGGAAATTTTCTACCATTATTTCTTCAGATATTCCTTCTGCCTCTTTTCTCTTCTCTTCTTCTGGGACACCCATGACACGTATGTTTGCATGTCTCTTGCTGTCATTTAGTTCCGAGACCTTGTTTAATTTTTTTCTTTCTTTTCTTCATCTGTTCTTTTGTATGTTTGCTTTTGGAGGCCATGTCTTCAAGCTTATCAATCCTTTGTTTTGCCTCCTCAAATCCACTGTTATATGACTCCAGCATTTAAAAAAATTTTTTTATCCAGCATATTTTAAATTTTATTTATTGTGCCTTTCATTCCTATAAGATCTGCTATTTTTCTATGTATGCTTTCAAATTCTTTATGCTCACCCAGTGTCTTCTTAATATCCTTAATCTCTTTAGCCATCTCACTGGATTTATTAAGGAGATTTGTTTGAACATCTGTGATTAGTTATCTCAACTCCTTTTTGTTATCAGCTTATCTTGTTCCTTTAACTGGGCCATATCTTCCTATTTCTTGTATGGATTGTAATTTTTTTGTTGGTGTCTTGGCATCAGGCTTACTGATGTATTCATTCTGGGTGCAGTTTTCTCTCTTTAGTTTAGGGCTTTCTTGCCCTTTCTCCCTTGCTTGTTGTGTAGTAAAAGCCAAGCATGTAGTTGGTGCTGTTAAGCTGTGGAGGCTGAAGCTGCCCACGTTTCTCCAGGGACCAATGAAGGTTCTCCCATGTTTCTCCTTTTCCAGGTGTAGGGACAGAGCCGCAGCCTTGTATAATAATCCAAGGCGTGCATGCCAAGACCATCTGTAGTTGCTGGGAGAGATTGATGAGGCTTCATGCCCCTTCCTTCTGTGCCTGGAGCAGGAATGGAGCTGAACGTGTGGGCAGCAATCTATGCCGTGTGGGTCTAAAATGGCTGTAGTTGCCCCGGTAGACTTTGACTATTCAGTCTGTGCCAGCTGAATGTACCTGCAGTTACCCGGAGAGACTGATGCGCAGGTCCCGCCAGCTTCCTTCCTGCCAGACGCGGGGCTGAAGCCTAGGCTAGGGCTGCAGTTCGATCTGGGTGGAAAGAAGCCTGTTCCTACTGTCAAAGTGACTTTCAGTCAGCCCTGCTTCCCCTAATGCTGGGGGCGGAGTTAAAATGGCGGCTGCTGGCCTCTTTCCGACTTGGACAGGTTCAAACTTTAGCTGTTCTTAGGGTTATACTTTAGCCAGCCAAAATTACTAATCAGTAGCTGAAGTTGATGGCCAACTGCTTCTTCCTCTCCTGTTTTTGGGAAATGGAGCTTGCAACTCCAGCCACAGAATAACTCCTGAGGTGGTTTGTGTTGCCAGAGTAGGATGCTCAACGCAGTTCTGTAGCTTTCTGGAGAGGCTGGCACAGGTCCCGCCAGCTTCCTCCCTGCCAGAGGTGGGGCTGGGGCTTAGGCTAGAGCTGCAATCTGATCTGGATGGAAAGAAGCTGGTCCTACCAGCACTGTGATTTTCAGTCAGCCCAGCTTCCCCTAATGCTGGGGGTGGAGTTAAAATGACAGCTACGGGTCTCTTTATGACTTGGACAATTTCAAACTTTAGCTGTTCTTCAGATTATACTTTAGCCAGCCGAATTTACTAAGAAGTAGCTGAAGTTGGTGCCCAACCATGTCTTCCTCTCCCATTTCTGGGAAATAGAGCTTCCAATTCCGAGGCAGCTTGTGTCGCCAGTGGAGAGTGGGCACCGGTCTCTGGAGCGTGGAGTGTTCTATTTATGAATCTTCTCTGCAGATGGGCAGTCTCCTCCTTCCATTCTTTCAAGGATGTTGCTGGATGCTCTTCTGGTCTCCTGGAGCCCCCAAACAGGTGCTTTAGATAGCTCTGGGTGATTACTAACTGCTCTGTAGCATGAGCTGACTCTTAGGAGCTCCTTACTCTGTGGCCATCTTGTTATTGTCTTGCCCATTCTTTTTGATAGCTGCATAATTGTATTACATGGTTATACTGTGATTAAACTAGTCCTCTGTTGATGGCTGTTTTGACTGCTTATACATCTTTTGCCCAGACTTGCTATAAATAAGCTTGTACATGCACTGGTTTCGCATTTGTGTGAATAGATGGCAAGATTTTTAATCTACATTTAAAAGAAATAATTTTAATACTTATTTAGGGGAAGTGGATGTGGCTTAAGCAATAGAGCTCCCGCCTACCACATGGGAGGCCCCAGGTTCGGTTCCGAGGCCTCCTGGAGAAGGCGAGCTGGCGCGACGGGCAGGTGTGACAGGCAGGCACAGCAAGCTGACGCAACAAAATGATGCAACAAAGAGGAAAGACGATGAGAGACATAACAAACTAGGGAGCTGAAGTAGCTCAAGCGATTGAATGCCTCTCTCCCACTTGGGGAAGTCCCAGGTTTGTTTCCCAGTGCCTCAAGAAGACAAGCAAACATAGAGAACAGACAGCGAGTGCAAACAAGGGGGTGGGGGGTGGGGATAAATAAATAAAATAAATCTTGAAAAAAAGGAAAATACTTATTTTGGTGTTCTGTTTCTTTTTAGGTTAGCTTTGGTAAATTATATTTTTCTAGAAATTTGTCTTTCACCTTTTTTCAAATTTTCTGGAATAACGTTTTTTATCGTATTGTTTAAAGATCTTTTTTGTCTGTAGTTTTTTTTTTTTTTTTTTTAAGATTTATTTTTATTTCTCCTCACCCCTCATTTGCGCTCGCTGTCTGCTTGTGTGCTTTCTGTGTCTGCTCGTCTTCTTTTTAGGAGGCACCGGGAACTGAACCTGGGTTCTCCCATGTAGGAAGGGAGGCGCCCAATCACCTGAGCCACATCCGCTCCCTGCTTGTTGTGTCTCTCATTGTATTTTCTCCTTGTGTCTCATTTGTTGCGTCATCTCACTGTGTCAGCTCACCATGCTGGCCTGTCATGTGAGCTCGATGTCTTGCTTGTCTTCTTTAGGAGGCACCGGGGACTGAACCCGGGACTTCCCATTTGGTAGGCAGGAGCCACATCTGCTTCCCTGTCTAGTTCTTTAAATATATTTCTAATATTTTATTTGTGCGTCCTTTAATCTCCCCTGAAATTTGTCTTTTTTTTAACTTTGATTCCCTCTTTTGTATCTTTGTTTTCTGCTTCGTCAATTTCTGCTTACTCATTATATTTCTACCTTTTTTTAGGTTTAGTTTGTTGAACTTTTAAAAGTTGCGTTCTTAAATTAGTGCTTAACTCAATTTTCAGCCTTCTTTTCCATTTAAAGTTATAAATCTTTGCATCCTACTACATTTTGGTTCATGGTGTTCTAAATACTGTTAAGTTTCCATTATGATTTCTTATTTGATCCATGATTAATTTAATAACATATTAAAAGAAAAATTATGATTGAGAAGAAAGGTAATTCTTTACTTGTTTAATGTATATATATTGACTAAATCAAATTACTTTTGTGTTCAAATCTGCTTTACTGATCTTTTAAATTCCTAGCCTATAAATGAGAGATGTATTAAAACTGGATTTGGGGAAGCGGCTGTGGCTCAATCAGTGGGGCTCCCGTTTACCATGTGGGAGGCCCCGGGTTCGGTTCCCGGGGCCTCCTGGTGAGGGCAGGCCCGCCTGCACGGCATGGTTGGCTGACCCGGCGAGCGCAGGTAGCAGGGGGGGGATAGATGAATAAATAAATAAAATCTTTAAAAAAAACAAAAAAAACAAAAAAACAAAAACTGGATTTGTCAACTTCTACATGTAGGCCTATTAATTTGCATATAATATTTGTTCTATGTTTCTAAGACAACATGAGATGAGGCATAAAGATATAATGAAAGAGCATTGTAAAATCAATTTTAATGTGGAATGTTTTATATATTATGAGGCTATTTATTAGGTGCATACAAGTTTTAGAACTCTTAAATCTTCCTGATAAATTGAGTCTCTTTTTTTTTCTTCTTAGAGACAAGACTATCCTCCCCCTTTTTAAAAATTTATTAGAGACATTCTAGGTTTACAGAATAAACTTGCCAAAAATACAGAGTTCTCATACATCCCTTCACCCATTCATATGGTACATTTGTTAAAATTGATGAAAGAATATTATAATTGTACTGTTAACTATAGTCCATGGTTTACATTAGGGCTCATTGTTTGTGTTGTATAGTCCTAGTGAATTGACTCTCTATACCTGGTATATCTCTTTGGGATTTGTTTTCTCCATTTTAAATAAAAAACAAAGTCCTGATGCTCTCTAGTTCTCCCATTCCCGCCAGAATGTTGTGGTGTTATGGAAAGTGTTTAGGCTTTGGAGCCGTATAGATATAAGTGTTCTGACCTTAGCGTCACTACTTACTGGCTAAATGACTATTAGTTAGTGCTTTTGATTCTGCTGTTTTTACGTAGTTTAAATAAAAGTTTGATTTTTTCTGGTATAAAAGCCTGAGCTAGTAGGTGAGTTAGGGGTGAAAGGCTGCTTTGAGAACAGAACAAAGGACCTGCACACCTTTGTAATATTTCTTTGCCGTCCCCTAAGGTGTTGCGCCTTCCTTCATTGCTGAGATGACTTTTTTTTTTTACTACCACATCCTCCTCATTCCAGATTGTAAGGTGGGAGAAAGCAAATGGAAGGCTAGCAGCTTCCTTTTAAGGACTTGACCTGGAAGTTGCAGTCAACACTTTTGCTCACATCCCATCACCCAGAACTAAGTAAACATTTCCAAGGCTGGGAAATGCAGTCTTTGATGGTTGGCTATATGTTCAACTACAACTTTAAGGTTCTTTTACTAAAATGAAGAAGGAAAGAAAGTGAGATGGGCAATAAGTAAGTGTTTATTGAATGATTCTGTAAAATGGAGAGACTATCTTGCTGTTTGTTGTGAAAATTAAACAGTGGATATAAGTCACTTAACATAGTTTCTGTTCTCTAAACTAGTCAATTTAATAAAATCATTAGCTGTTCCTATCACAGCCATTCATTCTCTAAGAATGAGCTTTGTCATTAAAAAATAATTTCTTAAATAATACGATTGGGCAAAATCAATATCTTGTTTTATTTATACCTTTTTTTCCACTAATAATATGCTTGGGAAATACATAAACTTGTTCCCTTATGGATAACTAGGGCTAATCTTCCTTCCTTACATTTTAATGAGTAACTTTTAATAGAAGTCTAGTATATGTAAACTATTAATGCCATGTTTGATGTGAATGATTATTTTGGTTGGTTTATCTAAATAATTGTCTTATGTTCTTTTTGAAGGTTTGTTATTGAACTTTGTGAACCAATTCAAGTAAAACAACTTGATATTGCAAATTATGAATTATTTTCTTCTACTCCTAAAGACTTTCTGGTTTCTATCAGTGACAGGTAAATTCTAAAACTAGTTTCTACAGGATCTATGTTGGATCTATAGAATAAAAATTAAACAATGGGTCACTCTTTTTAGCTTCAGTCATTTTATTTTTTATATTAGTTTATCATTTTGGAATAGTAGTAATACTACTGTAGTGTGTAGGCACTTGTTCAGCACTTTTCTTTCATTAACTGATGCAATGCTTATGACAACCATTTGCTATTATTCCCTTTTAAGATAAGGAAACAGACAAGGAGAGGTTAAATAGCTTGCCCAGGTCAACTGACTTGTGAGTGGGGAGAACCACAATTTAGACCTAGATCCCTGACTTCAAAGCTCTTACCTTTTTTTTTTTAAGGAGGTACTGGGGATTGAACCCAGGATCTTGTACATGGGAAGCAGGTGCTCAAACCACTGAGCTACTCCCACGCCCAAAGCCATTTTAATCTTATGCTCTATTGCTTCTAGGTATTTCTTTTAAAATTTATTAAAAACATACATGTACAAGTACTTTATTTTATATATCATGAGGTTAATTTTTGTTAAAGTGTATTTTAAAATGTTGTGTATGTGTGCGGGGGTTATAAAAGAAATACATTGTAAAGAAATTGGAAAAGCATCACAATCCCATCAACCATTTGGATATATTCCTTATAATCTTTACTATGCACTTAATTATTTAATAATTCTAAATAAGTTAAAAAAATTAGTAAAAAATTTAGTTTTTACTTTTTACATCCTGAGAATGTCCCTTTGTCATTTAAACACACCATTTTAAATTAATACTTATTTTTCCCTCAGTGGGTGTGTTTATTCAATCCATAAATAATTCTAGTGCCCCATATATACCATATAGGATGGCATTATTTATTAACCATTCTTCTCTTGTTATCATTCTGTGGTTTCTTTCCCCCTACCCCAGTATTGTATATATACAGTTTTTGAAATCAGTTCTCAAGGCCCTCTTGAGAGTTCTATCCCTTTTTCTGCCACTAACCTTGTCAGACCACTTCCTTCTAAGCTGCAGTTTTCCCATCTGTCAAATGAACATATCAAGCCTCCACAGGTCAAGTGTGTATGTATATATATTTTAATGTTTAAGAGAGAGCTCATCATTTTGAGTTCTTTAAATGCTGCAGTAAACAAAAACAATAGTTTAGGCTTTTATTTTAGATTTCCTTTAAAGGGGAGCAGCTGTACAAGACCTGCCAAAGTAAAATATGATATATGATATGGAAAAGGTTGTTTTTTTGTTTGTTTGTTTGTTTCTGTTTCCCTTTCCACCAACTCTTGTATTTTATATTATATACCATCGTACACCTGTCAGTATATGCAGAGTTGCACCTCCTTCAAAAACAATCCCTTGAATATTTGTTTTAAAACCTCCATTTCACTTGGATGCCCTCTCAACCCCCAAGAAGTGGTCCTGGTCCTTCTTTCATCTCTTTTTCCTCCCTAATATTTGATAGTGGTATGATTTTTCAAGGTTTTCTTCAGAGTGAAAAGGAACCCGTCAGTTTAGTTGGAAAAGAAAATGTATTTATTTACTCAAGGACCTATCATATTTAAACTATGTTAAATCAGTGTGTTCACCTGGAAGGGGAAAATGTACAGGATATGTTTTGAAGATGTGATGGGAACTGTCAATATTTTGCTTATGATTTTTAAAAAACAATGTGTTTTATATTTTTAGATACCCCACAAATAAATGGATTAAGCTGGGTACTTTCCATGGTAGAGATGAAAGGAATGTCCAGAGTTTTCCTTTAGATGAACAGATGTATGCAAAATATGTGAAGGTAATGTAATGTTTATACATATTAGGACTATGTTCTAAATGTAGAAAGCGTACCTGTTATTCACACTTAATATCGTACCCCACCCCCTTACAAATCAGAAAATATTAAGAAGAAATTTAGTAGTATATATGCTATTCTTATTTGGATATATTATTTTATGAGACAAATATTAATACATTCCCTTTTGTATAACTGGAAGCCTAGACCAGTTTTTTTATTTGTGGCTCTGATGAAATTTGGAATTATTACTCTTAATAATTTTTTGAGTCTTTATGTAAAATATTATCTTCATATTATTATGTTTCTCTCTATTTTGAAACCCAAATCATTATTTATCACTAAAGTTTGTAAAGCAAGTCTGATTTCTTATTAGAATCTGATTCTCAGATTGTTTCAGTTTTTTTGTTGTGTTTTGTTTTTTTGGAGGTACTGGCGATTGAACCCAGGACCTCATACATGGGAAGCAGGCCCTCAACCACTGAGCTACATCCGCTTCCCAATGAGAGTTGTTTTTTTCGTTTGTTTGATTGTTTATTTGTTTTTAGGAGGTACTGGGGTTTGAACCCTGGACATCGTACATGGGAAGCAGGCTCTCAACCACTTGAGCTACATTCTCTCCCATTTCAGTTTAAGATCCAGTTATTTGGCTTTATTATCAGTGGGCTTTTGACCTTTCTTTTATATTGTCAAGTGAAATATTTATGTCCAAATGCCAGTTTCAAATAAAGTCAACTTTAAGAAAAATTCATACTTAGTATTTCCTTTAGCTTCCTCCACCATCAAATTAGGTGGAATTCTAGCTCTTGAATTACATTTAGACAAAATAGGGGAAGTTCGTACTCTTCCCCTCACTCTTTTTTTCCTTTAAAATAATAGCTGTACCTTAAAGTACCATTGTGTTAATAATAATGGCCTTTTGGAATGGCATCAGCTCTAATTTCTCTATTCTTTTTCTTCTTTAAATGTGAGAACTTTAGCTATCTAATTTTCTTCTGGGATTTTATTGTCTATCTTTTATTAAGCATCTATTAAATTGGCTGCTATAAATGGATAAACTTGTAGTATTCCTAGTCTTACCATAAAATTGCTAAATTATATTTTAAAAATATAATTATATTGTCATTTAATAATTTAACAGTGTTAGAAAAAAGAAATTACATTTTCCATTTCCTTTAAAATGAGTACAGAAACAGTTATTGTTTCCTTTTTATACAGCAGTTTTCTACTCTGTGAGGAGGAAAAAAAAAATGTTAAAAATTATGTGCCAGGTGAGGCAATTGTGTTTAGTTTTACAATTAAAGCAACTCAGATGTTACCAAATAGTTCTGAGAATCATTCTTTAGACCATCTACTTTAACAGTGGAAGAATGTTCAGAATGTTGTATCAATGACATAAAGAAATGCCATATTAAAACTCCCTACCTAGTCCCTTTCATGGTAGGAAACTATAACATACTTATATCAACTATAATCAACTTTGGTGTTCATTGGTTTTATGATAAAAAGCCCTCTTTGGTAGAATTGAGGCTTAAAAGCCAAAAAAGAAACAGGTTTTATAGAGATAAATTTTATATTTTTACCTGGGGTTTCCTTATCCCAAAAGAGCTAAATCAAATTAACAAACTACTTTTTTGTAGCTTGCATTTTAAAAGCAGAATGATAGTATATATCTTCCAATTCTTTAAGTTATTCTTTAATATCATACCATACAAAAAAATTCATGCTTTTCCTGAAACAACTTATATACAATAATGTACGAGTATCATTTCATATAATGCTAGTTAATCATTTAATATGTGGGTACACAGATATGTGTGTCTACATAGTATCATTATATAAATGATTTAGATGATACTTATCTAAAATACTTAAAGTAATATAAGATATGATTTGTTTCTAGATACTGTTTATTAATTGATTTTATAATGCATTCATACTATCAAATACAAAAGATTACAGCAGTGAATTATAGGTCACTTAACCTTAAGTTAATTTATTTCAGTACAGATATTTAGATTAATTTTGTAGTTGTGATGATAAAAATTTTAATGATTACTTTGATTTCTGCAAAGAATTGAGAATACTACAATGTTACCCATCCCAGTACTTTGCTTTCTATATGTAAATTATACAGTATAGTTTACAAATATTTAAAGTTGCTTATGGCATGTTATCCAGACTTTTGAACTGATTTCTTTTTCTTTTCCTTTCTCTTGCTTCAGATGTTCATCAAATACATAAAGGTTAGCAACGTTCTCTTTTGCAATATTGAATAACAGGGCCTGGCATATTAGTGCATGGCAAAAAAAGCAAAAACTATTTTTAGCAAAAGTATTGCTTTCTGGGGAAATGAGAACTTTATTTTTAGAAATGGTATAATGAAAAAAAGCCCCTGCATATTGCTAAGTAATCTCAACTGCACTGTGTTGGCTTTCCATTTCATGTGTTTTTATTCTTTAGGTGGAGTTAGTATCACATTTTGGATCAGAACACTTTTGTCCATTAAGCCTTATAAGGTAATACAGAAAAAAATTTATTTACTGAATGGTTTTTAAAAGTGTGATATACCAAATCCCAATATATTCAAAGTGAATAAATAATTTTCTATTATGTGAAGTTAATACCATAGAAATATAATCCATTAAGCCATTTTCTTGTGAACACATTTTAGAGAAATGTCAAAAATTCCTCTCAAGAAAAAATAGCCTTTATTTTATGTGTTTGGTTTAGCTTACTTACTATTTTTAAGATGATAATATAAGGAAATATTTTGGACTGCTATCAAAACTTAGTCATTGTGTTTTTTTTAATTTATTTTATTTTATTTCATTTTATTTTTTTAAAGATTTTATTTATTTATTCATTTATCCCCCCTTGCTGCTTGTGCTCGCTGGGTCAGCTAACCACGCCGTGCGGGCGGGCTTGCCTTCACCAGGAGGCCCCGGGAACCGAACCCGGGGCCTCCCATATGGTAAACGGGAGCCCTACTGATTGAGCCACAGCCGCTTCCCATCATTGTGTTTTTAAGTGCCTTAAATAGGTTAATTTTAAGTTTTAATGGAAACAGGAGATAATTGCAGTATAAGGAGCAATCGTTAATTTGGAGTCCAAAGTTAATGTTCTTCAGGGCATAATCAAAGTCTGTGTATTTTGTCATTTATTGTAAAGAGATCAACTCTAACAAGTCTTTGTTTTGGAAGTCTATAATGAAATTGTTGTTAATAGGATATTTGGTACTAGCATGGTGGAAGAATATGAAGAGATTGCTGATTCCCAGTATCAGTCAGAACGTCAAGAACTGTTTGATGAGGACTATGGTAGGTGACTTTATAACAGGTGCTTATGTGTAGCGTTTGCTTTTTAAAATCTGATAGTAATGAGTGGGTACATGTCACTTAAAAAAAAAATCAGTATGAATGCTGTCTTTAGATCTTATTTTTTTATTGTTTTTTTAACTTTAATATCAATTTTTCCTTAAAACTGTCTTCTAATATGATTGTCTGCTTTGTAAATTAAGCTGTGTTCCAAGGTTATCAATTAGTTATTTGTAACTGGGAACCCCAGTTACAGTGCTGTAAATTATGATTATATTCCTATGCCAGGCACAAAAATCCCGTTAGACTTATAAAAGTAACTGAAGTAGTAGAATTGAACATTAATTCCTTTGATTTTCCCTTATCCTAAGAGTGAGACTTTGAAAAACTCCTATAAGCTGGAAGGAATTGGGGAAGGTTTTATGACATTCTGTTTCTGTTTTATCAAGTTCTTAATTTAAGAGATCTTAAACTGTAGTTCTGGCCAATTTAAATTATATCTATTCTAGTTTTCTCATCAGTGAAATAAAGACATGTACTAAGGGTTGGTAACGTACATTGAAGGCTTGATTAAAAGTCATAAATGTGGCTAAAATTTTGGTAAGCAGCAGAAGTCCTTTCCTTGGTTTGCTTGTATCTGTTAAGTGACTTCTGAATCTCATTTTCTCTTTGTGAACATTTTAGAAGTGTAATTAATATTATAAAATGTGTTATAAATACCAATGACTTGGATGGGGCATAATTTGAGCTTTTAAACAAGATGTCATTGGAGATAGCTCTCAGCATTAATTAGTTACTTTCATTTTCTCTAAATAGATTATCCACTGGATTATAGTACCGGGGAGGATAAATCCTCAAAAAATCTTCTTGGTTCTGCTACAAGTGAGTATTTTGGGGTTTTCATATAATTGGTACTAGATAGTCTACTATTAAAGTGTTTGTGTTTAACTTTTAAATTTATTTTGTTGTAGTATAATTGAGGAGGCTCCCACTCTTGTTGTTGAACCTTGAGTTGAAATCAAAGTTATTGGCCTTTGAAAATTATTCCCATGGAAATAAAATAGGAAGAGAAGATAAAAGAAAGAGGAGGGGGGAAAATGCAAGCATAAAAAGGTGGTTCTTCTACCCCAATTAAGTAATTATTAAAGAGGTCTTAGACCATATAGGCAGGAGCATGGCAGGAGCATCTGGATGGGAAAGAAATTGAAATTGAATGTTGATTTAATGGATGGTATCTATCAGTAAAATCTTAGCAAATGAAGATTCATTAATTTATGGATATGGTTATTTTTCTCTTTAATAACAAAATATGAAAGTCATCCTTATCCTTAATAATAATGAGTAAAGATAATAATAACAGTAATCATCATCATCTCTTTGTAAATTAAAGAAACAATGACTAGGATGGATACTAGTAGTTTAGTTTGCTTTCATTCTAATGTATGTACAAACCTGTGCTAGGCTAGTTAAGGATTTTACTGGAAAGACCATTACAAACTGGCACTTTATTTTTACTCTTAGAATGTGTGTAGGTATATTTTAATGTGTTTGTTATTTTTGGTTATTCTCAAAGAATTTAAGATTTATATGTGGGGATTTTCTTTTTTTTTGAAGATTAATAATTGAGTTTAATGAAAATAAATTTGTTAGTAAAATAGAAGACTAACTACTTGTGCATTTCCCTTGATGTTCTAAGTGAATTGAATTGTTTGAATTCCAATCCCACTGTGAACATTGACTTTGTAACTTCTGTTTTTGATTCTTGACCAGTAGTGTGTACTTAGCCATACATTTCGTACAGTTTTCATATATGGAGTTATGAGTTCCTTCTCTTTGTTCTCCTTCTTTTTTAATTTTTTTTTTTTTTTTTTACCAGGAGGTCCCGGGGATCAAACCCAGGTCCCTCCATATGGGAGACGGATGCCTAACCATTTGAGCCACATCCGTTCCCCTCTTTGTTCTCCTTCTTCTGCTCTTCTCCATAAACTGTAGACTTTAGTGGATGTTTTAAGGGAAGGGAAGAAAAGTGTTAAAAATGCCTTTGTATGGACAATTCTTTTTTTTTCTTAATATATTTTTTACTTTTTTTTTTTCATATAAAGGTATTTAGATTACATAAATGTTACATAAAAGGAAAATTCTTTTTTTTTTTTTTTTAAGATTCACTATTTTATTTATTTATTTATTTTTTTAAAAAAGATTTTATTTATTTATTCATTTATCCCCCCCTTGCTGCTCGTGCTCGCTGGGTCAGCTAACCACGCCGTGCGGGCGGCTTGCCTTCACCAGGAGGCCCCGGGAACCGAACCCAGGGCCTCCCATATGGTAAACGGGAGCCCTACTGATTGAGCCACAGCCACTTCCCAGGAAAATTCTTTTATGTAACATTTAACTTCGCTACATTTCAGCATAGGCTGTTTTACTTTATTGCTGGACATCTTTTTATATATTAGTTTAAATAGGATCCCAAGCTATCTGGCTTATCATGGTATAAAAATAGGAGCCTCATTTCACTGCAATGGGATGTAGTTTTTTTGGGAAAGAAATGATACTATTTTATCCATCTGTATATTAATATTATTGTTTGTGTCCTTAAATTTGTATTAAACAATTTCATAAATTAAGTAATCATTATTCTACTACTTGCGTAGTTTAAGAATCTGAGGACGCATCATTATTTCCTGGGGTCACAAAATAGCCCCAGACTAAAAAATCTTCAGTTTTTGGTGACTACTGGAAAAGGGAGAGAAGTTATGCCTGAACATAGTTTTAGACAAAGAAAATTCCTGTTGATGTTCTGTGTTTACATTTTCTATTTTCTTATGAGATTAATTCCTAGACACCTTTAAGAAACTTGCTATATTTACATGGTATGGTGAACAATACCCTGTTTGTATTATTTTAATTAATTAAAATCATTTTTAGATCCTACATTTTGGATCCTCTTGAAGGTATGTGTCTTCAGGACACATCATTTATTTTTCTTTTTACAGCTATCTGGAAGGGTAGTCCATTTACCTTCCAGTGTTGTAGGTGTTGAAAGAATTTGTATAGTGAGACAAGATGAGTTGGGAGAGTGTCAGCTGAATCTGAGCAGAAAAATTGGGTTTAAAAAAGATCTCTTCCTCTTGAAGTTTCAGAGTAAGAGAAGCCAGAGGGAGCTGAGTAGAAAGACTTTTGCCATAATAAAATTTATAGACATGATACAACACTGCTGCCTTTTGTACCAGTGTCCTTTTAGTCTTCTGAAGAATTTGTTTTTGAGCATTACCAAGCTACCACATCCAAGCTGGTATAACTTTAACAAAGAGTAAATAATAGAGTGAAATCAGGTCAAAGAGCTGGTCTCTTGCACTAGAATGTCTGAGTTTGACTGTAATCATCACCACTTTATAAATTAACTTGGTTTGCTTATTTGAACCTAATTAATTTTTTCCTTATTTTAAATTTTTATATAGTCTGTAAAATAAGATTCTGTGGTTTTGATCTTTTCTTTAGAAATTCCTTTTCCCTTTTGCTATTGAGTAGTTAGTAATTTTAGGCAATGTAAATCATTAAAATATGTTGCTTCTGATGGGGCTTGATAGTAAAAGAACATGAATAATGCATATTTAGACATTCTTGATACTACATAATTTACTTAATTGCCAAAAAGGCAGAAACTACTATCCTAGGAAGAATGGCTTTCTTGGCTTAGTGTGTATGCCAGTTCTGGCAGCTTTTCTACCAGATTCTTTTGTTTGCTTTCTTGAACCAGAAAATTTAAATCAACAGGAATTTTTTATATCACTCTGCTTTCCTTGTGTTTTGTCATGTGAATTTGCTAGATCGCAATGTGATATTCTTGCAGGTCTGCCTTTACTGTTAGATATTGTCTACATTTTGTTAAAATCACTGTATCTGCTAAAGTTTCTATGTACCTGTTTAGGACAAAATATACTTTTTGTTTTAAGTCATAGTATATCTATATTTATGTTAAGTTCCTAGAAGGAAAAAGAGAAAATGGAAATAGGCTTCAGAGATAGCTGAAGCATTGGGAGGAAATAGTTTTGTTTTGTTTTCTTGTAGTATAGCTACAAACTCTTCAGCCTGGACATCATGGAAGTTTATTTTCTTTATGAAAAAGTCATTGATGTGCTGGATACTGAGTATTAACATAGAGATATTTGGTCCCTACATCTAGGAGAATTTCATTTTTTAAGGAATGAGCTTTAATGACCAGTTGCCCCATACAAAGATGTAGGATTGGATTAATCCAGGAGAAATTAGGGACAAGTATATAGTTTGACAGTATATTCCCAAATTACTACCTCAGCCTATTCCAAAGCTTTTTGATGGCCAGATAATCTTGGTGACTAGTTATCATGTGTTTGGGTAGAAGTTGAGAATGGTCAGAGTAGAACATTCAGACGATGCTTTCTCTCAAGTAAAAATAAAATAGGCCCTACATTTATCAGTGTTCTATAAACCTAGCAAAATTATTTATAGGTTAGACAGTAGAAATTTGCCTAGTTTAGCTTTTGTTACTAAATGGCTCTCTGAAATGATAATGATAAATATTTTAAACAGGAGGGGTATAGTTTAAATCATCCTTATTGTAGGATCAGAGAGAACACTCTAAAACTAATTTCTTTACACAGATTAAGAGATGTGTTTGTTTTTCAAATACTTTAATAATAAATAAATACCAAAAAATTTGAAATCTGAGGTAACACCTTGTTTTGAAGCCACAACAGGCCGAATTAGAGTATAGAATATTGATCCTAAAATTTTGGATCAGCTTTGACTGAACTTTTGGTGACAGGGTAAGTAGAGGATTAGGTACTAGTATTTATTTTAGGTTCTCATTAAAAGTGGGTTTTGAGGAAATATGAAGTTTCCATTCCTTTCTTTATCTCTTACTTAGTATCTCTTTAGTCAAAGGACCAGGGCCACATCTCTCTAGTTTCCATTCAAAGTGTGATGAAAAATCTATGGATCTTTTTCAGGAAGGGAGACTAAGATGGAAATAACTGATGAGACTTAGGATGTATCCCCACTAGATCTTAGTATTTTAGTAGGAGAAATACCTGATACTGAAGAATTAACTTCTAGTGGAATTTCAGAAATTAGATTGAGATGGAAGTGAATGTCCCTTGAAATTACATCACATTAATGGAAGGAAGTCTCCTTGTTCCCCAAACCAGATTTTTATGGAATTTGGCTATGTTTGATGTCCTCATGTGCGTTTAGAGATTTATATAGCTATGGAGGTTTGTACCATTTCTACTCATTTTACAGATATCCTCTTGGGAAGAGAGGCAGAATTAGCAAGTATGTACATCACTCTACCACAGCTCTTTTTAGCATTTTATGACTTTTATTTTTAATTAATCTGTGCCATTCCCATCCCCACCCAGTTTATTCAGAAAATAATTTTTGTGCATTATAATCCACAAAACTTTGCAATTTTGACCAATGATTTTTCAAAGTCACCTAAGTAATGATTCTATACAGTATCAATTTGGAATTTAATCATAGATATTATATAACAAAATCTTTCCACTTTACTTTGGGTAATAATCTCCCTTTTTGGTTTGTTTTTATGTATAATATCTACCCACTTAGGAAAAACTTTTGTTTTTTCAACCTTCTGTTTCTTTTACATTTTTAACTGTAGAACCTTTTAAAAGAAAAACAGACTTTTCTGTAAAATATTTCTTTTGGTCATCTGATTTCTTCCTTGTCCCAGTACAGGCTCTGTGTTGAATTGTCCTCAAGACAGTGTTTTGGTAAAAGGTTTTGGGGAATCTTTATTTTTTAAAAAGTACATTTAAATATAATTCTTCTGAACATAAAAATTCAGATTATGCTTTACAGTTTTTGCCTGAAATTTATTTGTATCCTTTTGTTGGATTTAAGTAGTAAGGATACCAAAAAGGTAATTTATCCAAAAAAAGAAAAGAAAAGTGAAAAGACCATTATAAATGGTTTTATACTATCTGATATTAATTTATATGAGGATATTTAGGTGTGTTGGTTTTTTTTTTTTTTTTTTTTTTTTTTTTCCCTGATTGAATTTTGTTTTAGATGCCATTCTAAATATGGTGAATATTGCTGCTAATATTCTGGGAGCAAAAACTGAAGACCTGACAGAAGGTACTTAATCATTTTATGGGTCTTTTAATTAGTTTATACTTCAGGAAGGGGACATTCTAGTTAGGAAAATCAATTAATAAGCCAAACAATTTGATTTATCATTTCAGAAATATAGAAAGCATCTGAAAGATGCTTTTTTATTTGAATTTCATTGTTTGAGTTTCACAAGTTCTTTTCTTTTATAAAAGGTTCTTGTTTATATAAAACTCATGAATTTGTTTTCTGAGTCTTCTCTGCTGTAGAATTAATGATTTTTTCCCCCTCATCTCTTTACTGAGATTTTGATGCTTTGGTGGTACTTGAAGTCTGTTTTTCTATGTGTCAAGTACCTACTCAGTTTAGAAAGCCCTTTTTTCCTCTTAAATAATAGCAAATAAGAATACTGTTAGCAAGGAGAAACAGTCTTGCCTTTTTGTTTTTAAAAAATGTTTAGTTAAACACTTACTTTAAGTGCAAACTTAAAATGACCCATTTCTTTCCTCTCATTCACTTGAATAACTCTTTCAGATGTCTAGTAGGCATATTAATCATGTAAGATTACATAAAATTCAGTCATCTGACTTGCTTTAATTATCTGAGAATTGAGAAAGAATATGCATTACTTACAGTTGTGAGCTTGTATGATCATTTCTTTCTAAAAGAACTTTGATTTAATAATAATAATAAAAAAGTCTGCATTAGCTACCCTATTTGATTTTATTTCTTCTCCCCTGAGACACTAAAGTTCTTTGTTATAATGAAATATTTTCATGGTACAGCTTTTTAAAATTGAACTCAACATGGGCATCTTTCCTAAAATAGGAAATAAAAGTATATCTGAGAATGCCACTGCCACAGCTGCACCTAAAATGCCTGAATCAACTCCTGTTTCAACTCCTGTTCCATCACCTGAGTAAGTTTTATTGCGATGTTAGAATTCTGTTAAAATGGAGAGTTAAGTATACTAGTACAAAAAAAAGAATACTTATGATTTGTGTGTAAAATGACTGCCCATAGAAAGCTCTGAATCATAGGGCAGGCATTCTGCAGCCACTGTAACACCTTTGTGTTGCCTCTTCCCATTTGTGTATATGTGTGCTGGGAAATACATTAATTTTACTCATCTAAGGAAAAAATAAATAGGAATATACATTTAAATTGTGTGAAAGCATCCCCACTTACTTCTAAAGCAAACATTTGTTGTTTTGATATTATGTATTAATAAGTTCAAGCTTCAAAGCATTAATTAGGTATCTATGTTATACCTACAAGCTGTAAAGGGAACCGAAGTACCTAGAGCAATGGTTCTTCAATTACTTGTTTGTCACACAGCAAACTCTTACAGTGTTCCAGTTTTGAAAGTGAATTTTGCAGGTTTTTCCCTACTTTACAGTTGGGGCACATTGGGCAGGTTTGCATTTTTATGTAGGTAACAGATAAAATATCTTCTTTTTTTTTTTTTGCCTTTTCTACCAGAGATTATTAAGTTTTTTGGGTACGATAAACTCATGATGTTTTTGGATAATTAGGTATAGTTATCTATATTTCATTACATATACCCCCCTGTAAAACTTTGGAAGTCCTTTTACTCGGAGGAGTGCTTCTTAAGAGGAAAATATATTTGAACATGAAACAGTTGGTGCAAAGTAGTATGTAATGCGATCTGCAGTGGGCATGCTTTAAACTGTAATTCCTAGGTACCATATGAATTCAAACGAGGTTTTATGCTTTGAAGGTACAGTGGCAAATTTGTATTTTTCTCCCATGTTAATCCTGAAAGTAACTGAAGATATTTAGTGGGTGACTAGAGAGAAAACGTAGTATTATATATTATTGATTCCTTGAAGGATCTAAGAAATTTCTGTCCCCAAAATCTAATCATATGGAGCCCTGATTGCTAGTCCCAATTTTGTAACTGGACTTTTCCAGTTAAATTCGGTTGGTCTTATTTGTCAAAACTAAATGAAACTAACTTCATTTTATACACACATACACACATATGAGTATTTATTTGTGGAAATATATGATCACATGCTAGTATAGTAGTTTTCTTTTTTCCATAATAGAGTTTAGTTTTTTATAGAAATTTTTGCATATACAATTTTTTTCCTTAATGTTTCTTCATGTTTCTGTTTGTCTTAAATTCTTCATAATGATTGTACAGTAATTCTTTTGAAGAAAAAAAATGGAAAAGAAAGAAGACATTTTGCATGATAGGGTGGTGGTGTTAAAGTTATTATGAAATGCTGGCTTCTTTTCCTAGGTTTGAAGTTATTTTATGGTTTTTTAAAAAATTAGGATATATATAGGTGATATATAACTTAATTTTTACCAAATTAATTTTAGTTTTTCACCCTCTCCTTCTTTAGCATTGCTCCTTTTTATTAAAATAATTTATTTCTTGTAGATAAGGGAATTACCACCTGAATATGTATGAAATGATAGCAGAAATAATATATTCTTTCTATTTAGAGAAGCATGACCTTGTGATGTTTTAATTTGGTCCATTTACTATTTTACTGCCAGCAAAATGAAAATCCATCATTTAGATATGTCTATTTTTTTTTTTTTTAACCTTTTGCCACTTTTGCTAATGTAATATTAGCCTTTATTTGAAGACATTTCCAGGTATTCTTAGTAATTTTTCAGATTTATGTATGAAGCTTTTCCTTTTGGTATTTAAATTACTTTAGCTTTTCAGATTGTACCTTTTGTGCTATAAGGCTGCATCTAGAAATTAATTATCTTCATCTTGGGAAGGACCATAGGCATTTAAATTTACAACACTGTTTTCACCAATCTCAACTCTATTTTTCTCCTCCCCCCGCCCCCCCCCCCCCCAATACTACAGAGCCCGAAGATGAAACTGAATTGGTAGCACTATTTATTAGAAGCCTAGATTTACATTAAAGTAGTTAATTATTTGCCTTTTAATAATAGAAAATTATCCCAAAAGATATTAAAATTATTTGGTGGTGGTGGGGGGAGATATATTTCTTCTCTTTGAAACAGATGATTTTTATGCACATGTATTCCTATGTTTAATGCTGTTTTGGAGTTCCCCAAATCATACTCAAAAAAATTATCTTTGAGAAATCTAGCTGCCTTTTGAAAATAGCATATTCAAGCACAAAGTTCATTTTTAAGTATTAAGAATCCTGGATTCTAGTTCTAGCTCTGGTTAGATTCTTGTTCTAACCCTTGGGCAACTAGATTTCCTATCTATTAGGGTGGTGAGGCTGGTAAAGATTTGGTAAATATTTATGGGAGGTAAGTATAACATATATTCAGTGACTGGAATTGTTCGTATACAAGCAATTCTAATTTGGAGATTAAAGAAAAGCAAGTTTGATATGGTAAATATGGGGATTTGAAACATTGTTGGTCACCTGATAAATGATCTTTCTGCTCCCATTTCTGAGCAATATTTGTATTTATAATGAAGATGTTTTGAAAGAGAAAAATTCATCCAAAAATTGAATTTCTTCTATGTTGCCCTCCTTTTATCTTATGTATGACACATTTATTTCGTTAACTTAAAGTTTCTCATTAAAGTAATTTGTAATTATGATACATATTTCTAGGTTTGTAACCACTGAAGTACCTACACACACGGAGTCATCAACACCAGATACTCCAAAAGAGAGTCCCATTGTACAACTAGTTCAAGAGGAAGAAGAAGAGGCAAGTCCATCTACAGTGACCCTTCTGGGCAGCGGTGAACAGGAAGATGAATCATCACCCTGGTTTGAGTCAGAGACACAAATATTTTGCAGTGAATTGACCACAATTTGTTGTATTTCTAGTTTTTCAGAATACATATATAAATGGTGTTCAATTACAATTGGTCTTTATAGGCAGCGTAGCAGAACTACTGTGATTAAAGCAAAAAATTATCTTGTGTCAGCTCTACCAGTACTACGTCCTGGAGAATCAGGAGATGTTTCAGTATTGCAACCTCCAAGTGGTGAATTGGACAGTAAGAATATGGAAAGGGAAGCTGACACTGTTGTTCTAGGTGACTTAAGTAGTAGTATGCACCAAATTGATTTAATTAATCACACTGTAGATGAAATTGAACTTGAACCAAGCCATCCTCAAACTCTTTCTCAGTCTCTTCTCTTGGATGTTACTCCAGAAATCAGTCTGTTATCTAAAATAGAAGTATCTGAGTCTATTAAACATGAGGCAGGACGTACACCATCACAAGTGATTGTCCAAGAGAGTGTTGTTGAAGTTGATAATGAAACAGAAAAGAAGTCTGAGGGCTCAAGTTCTGTAGCAAAGCCATCTGTGATCTATGAAACAAATAAAGTTAATGAAGTAACAGATAACATTGTAAAAGAAGACCTGAACTCCATGCAAATTATCACAAAGCTATCCGAAACAATAGTGCCACCTGTGAGCACAGCCACCATGCCAGACAGTGACGATGGGGAAGCCAAAATGACCATAGCTGATACACCAAAGCAAATGTTGACAGCTATTATGGATTCTTCTTCATTACCTGAAGTAAAAGAGGAAGAACAGCCTCCAGAAGATGCCCTTTTGACTATTCCTGGATCAAGTGGATTACAGAGAACAGCTACAGATTTTTACGCTGAATTGCAAAATTCTACAGATCTAGGATATGCTAATGGAAATCTTGTACATGGATCAAACCAGAAGGAGTCAGTATTTATGAGACTTAATAATCGTATTAAAGCCTTAGAAGTTAACATGTCTCTCAGTGGTCGCTATCTAGAAGAGCTTAGCCAAAGGTAAGCTTTATTATGAATTAGCACAATCCACTTGGCACAATTGAGTAGCATAGTATGATCTATGACTACACAAGATGACGATTTAATTATCTCATGATATAATAGTAGTAAGCACAATTTTAGCTAGAGAAAGTTTTTGTTTTAGAAGTCAAGTCTCAGTTGACGCAACACCTTTTTATTAGGCTGACAACTTTGAGATATCTTTGGCCACTTTCTCCTTTCTTTCGTTGCTTAACTTTAGCCATGTTTACTGTTTGATCCCCAGAGGGTTTATGGGAAAAATTATAGTATATAGGCAATGAACAGATTTCATATAAGACAGTAAGCAAGAATAGATAAATGTTAGATTGGACTGCACTGGATGTATAGGCAGCATTTGCACACTTTCAGACAAGTCCTAGAGGCAGTACCAGTATGTTTATGCCATGATTAAACCTCCAGGCACAGTTCTTCATCATTTTTTAACCTATTTACTCTTAATCTCTTAAGTGTTGATTTTCCTTAGAGCTTCTCCCTTAACATTTTATAACCAATTAGGCACCAAATATCTAGAGTTCTTGAAACACCACTTTTCCCTACTCTTAAATTGAGATGCTACCAATGAGATGCCAATCAGGTAGTCTTTATTTTATTTCCTAAGGGGCTTTCTTCCTAATTCTTACATATCATTTATTAGTAAATTGTGTTTATATGCATGCATGCCCACTTAATTACCTCATACCTGCTCTTTGCCACTTTTATCCACCCCAAGGGAACCACAGAAATCACAAAATCTTAGATAGCAATAAGATGTGTAGAATTGATGTTAAGCTAGCAAATGTCTCTTCCACATCAAAGGATTTGACTTCTTATGCTTTTGCAAGTATTCCTGTCTTGCACAGACCTCCTAAGAGTTATTTTAAGAAAAATAGATTTATCTCATATATTCAAATTAGAAGAGTGTTTCCAGTACTAAAGGAATAAAAAACTAAAGCTAATTTAAATCAACACTTAATCCACAGGTACCGAAAACAAATGGAGGAAATGCAAAAGGCTTTCAATAAAACAATAGTAAAACTTCAGAATACTTCAAGAATAGCAGAGGAGCAGGTTGGTCGTCTTCATGCCTTCTTTACTTTTTGTATAAATTACCATCGAATTTTGTAGGACCTCACTAGTGAGAACAAATAATGTTAGTTCATTTTCGCCCTGATAGTTGATGATTAAACCTTCCTATGTCTTCCCTGGAAAGTTATCTAGCTCTCAGCAACAGTATTTCCTTTAGAGAGAATTTTCTTGAGTATAATTCATTCATTGTGCAAGAGACATTTATTGTAAAGGGCCTGTACTCTATGTACTAGGAATACAAAATAGTAGAAATAGAACTTTTCCCCTCAAGAAATTCATAACCTTGTAAGGGA
This sequence comes from Tolypeutes matacus, assembly GCA_026826555.1. Classification (NCBI taxonomy): domain Eukaryota; kingdom Metazoa; phylum Chordata; class Mammalia; order Cingulata; family Chlamyphoridae; genus Tolypeutes; species Tolypeutes matacus. The sequence goes on from JAKSZT010054304.1 coordinate 11,536,907, forward strand.
AGAAAGATGTGAACAGATAATTACCCAAAAAATGTTATAGCATTATATAATACAATAGAGGTGTCATGGAAGTTAGACAGGAATGACTAATTCTCACCGATATTTGGAATTGTCAAACTTTTAACTTTATTTTCAATATAGTGGATATAAAATACCTCATAGTTTTAATATGATTTTTCCCTGACTGTTAATGATAGTGAACATCTTTTCTTATGTTTATTGGCCATTTGCGTTTTATCTTCTATGAAATGCCTGTTCTTGGCTTTTGCCCATGTTCCTTTTGGATTGTTTATCCTCAGAGTTCTTGTGAGGTGTAGGGATCCAATTTAATGTCTTCTTTATGAAAAAATACTATTTATTTGCTAATTCATACTTATTCCACTGATCTGCACTGCCACCTCTGCCACATATAGGAAAATCTGATTAATATAAATGGGTCTTATTCTCTTCCATGTTTTCTCCATCTCTGCTACCACTGATAATATTGCAGTGAACATCTTTGTAGTTGTCTTGTTATGAACCTGCCTGAGACCTTTGGGAGGTATTTCTTGGAGCAGTATTGCTAGGTCACAAAGTATGCATATTTACACTTCCACTGCAGTGTGTGAAGGTTTACATCTCTCCACATTTCTGTCAATACTGAACCTTATCCAGCTTTCTAATTTTTGCTAAGTAGATGTGAAATAATCTTGTTTCAATTAGCATTTCTCTGACTGCAGATATTTTCAAGCATCTCTTTGGGTCCTTAGTTTTTATTTCCTCTATAAATTGCTTGTTCATATCCTCACCCATTTTTCTATTGGGCTTACAGTTCTCCTTGTTGGTTTGCAGTAGTTTCTTGTGTATACTAGGTATTCTAGCTCCTTGTATATTCTGTATCAACTCTCATTCTGTCTGCTTATTAGCTTTGTCCCACGGTGTCCTTTAAGCAGAAATACTTAATTTTGAGTAATTGATTTAAAATTTATTTTGATAAATTTTCTGATGATGAATAATCCATGCATTCTTGATGTGTTATTCTTAATATACTGTTGGTTTCAATTAGCTGTTAATTAGTTTTTGCATCTATATTTATAAATAAGATGAACCTGTGCTTTTATTTTTTTTGTATAATCATGTGGTTGGATGTTTTAAACTTTTTTCTTTGTCATTTATCTTAAATTTTACTACAGTGTGTCTAGGTGTGGGTTTTTCTTAAGTCCTCTTTAGCATTCAATTATCCATTTGACCTCAGGTCTTCATTTTTTTTGGTAACAACTTTATTCTTTATTAAGGTTTACTTGATATACAATAAACAGTACATATTTAGAGTGTACAGTTTTTTTTTTTGTTTGTTTTTTGTTTTGCCACTTGTATACCGCTTAATACCATATGTATTCACTCATTAAATAAATCAAGATAAGGAACACATCTCCTCACACCTCTTTATAATTCTCCCCTTCCCCCTCTCTGTATAATCTCCCCTAAAGCCAGGCTCCCAGGCAACCACTGTCATGTTTTCTTTCCCTATAAATTGATTTGCATTTTTACAGTCTTATATAAATGGAGTTACATAGTTTTACTCTTTTTGTCTGGCTCTTACACTCAGTCTTATTATTTTGAGAATCCCACATAGTATTTCATATATCAATAATTCATTCATTTTTATTGCTGAGTTGTATTCTATTATGTAGATATATCACAATTTGTTTATCTATTAACCTTTTGGTTTGTTTCCAGTTTTGGACTATTAGAAAGAAAGCTACCATGAATATTTGTGTAAAAGTCTTTGTATAGACATGTCCTTTCATTTTTCTTGACCAAGCACCCAGGAGTGGAATGCTTGGTTCACATGGTAGATATATGTTTAACTTTTTAAGACACTGCCAAACTGTTTTCCATAGTGGCTGTACCATTTTACATTCACACCAGCAGTGTATAGAAGTTCAAGTTGCTCCACATCCTTGGTACAGTCAATTTTAAATTTTAGCCATTCTAACAGGTGTGTAGTGTTTTAAGTTGGAGTTTTAATGTGCATTTCTCTAATGACTGATGATGATGATGAGCATCTTTTCCTGGGCTTATTTGTCAGCTTTATCTTCCTTGGTAAAGTGTCTGTTCACATCTTTTGTCCATTTTTAAAAATTGGTTTGTTTTCTAATTTATTGTTGAGTTTCGAAATTTCTTTACATATTCTGAATACAAGTCCTTTATCAGATATTTGCTTTGCAAATATTTTTTCTCAGTCTGTGACTTGTTTTCTTATTCTCTTAACAATATCTTAAAGAACAAACATTTTAAATTTTGTTGAAATCCAATTTGTCAGTTTTCTTTTTTTGGAGGGTACTCTTTGAAATCTGCAAAACCAAAAGTCACAAAGATTTTTTTCCTTTGTTTTCTTCTAGAAGTTTTATAGTTTTAGTTTTACACTTAGGTTTGTCATTCATTTTGAGTTATTTTTTATATATCTTAACAATGTATAGATTAGAGGTCTCTTGTTTTTTGGTGTTTTTTTACATATGGGTATCTGTTCCATTTGTTGAAAAGACTATCCTTTTGCCTTTGCACTTTTGATAATCAATTTTGGATCTGTTTCTGGGCTTCTGTTTTTTTGATCTGTTTGTCTTTAGCTAATACCATGCTATCTTGATTACTGCAGCTTTATAGTGTCTCTTGAAATCATGTAGTATAAGTCCTCAAACTTGTTTTGGCTGTACCAATTTTTATTTTGTATTTCCACATGAATTTTATAATCAGCTTGTCAGTGCATTATGCTTGGTTTTGCTTGTGTTGAATTTATAGATCAATTTGGAGAATTGACATCTTAACAACATTGAATCTTCTGACCCATAAACACAATATAAATTATCGTACTAATTTTAGTACAATAATTCCGCCCCCCATCCCCCGCATTTTCTCTTTGCTTCTAAATATATCATTTATGCACTGTGTCTCAAGACTTGTATACTTTCCAACAACCTTGTGTTTTATACACTATTGGAAATAAACTGAGTAGAAGTATTAATCAACTTATTAAATTTATTCTTTAAATGTTTATAACTTTAGAATTGATCAGTGTTTTTCAAAATGTGAGTCTGAATTCAAAAGAAATAATTTAGTGAGTCACATTTGCATTTAAAATGATGAAATAAGATAGAAAATACCACAGCAGGTCACACTTAGTAAGAAAAGTAAGTGAAATATTTTGTTAGAATTTTATACTTTATTCCCCCACTATACACAGAATTGAGACTTAAAGTTTATTTCAAAATGTAATAAACAAAGGTCTTGTATAATAAATGATTGTGTAGATATTTCACAAAGGGTCCTAAGCTGGAGTTTAGATTTCCTTGACTTATCTCTTTTGTTCCCCTCTCAATCATTAAAAAATTGAAATTTTCAGTCTGGACTATCTAATAAGGTTTCTAATCATAAGAATGATTCAGAATTTTGTAAAAATGCATGTAAAATATTTTAAGTAAGGACATGTTTGTTGACTATAAAAGCTTCTAAAATTCAAAGGAACCTAACAAATAGGAAGATATGTGTTTTGGATGAAATTCTTTTGCTGGTGATATGCTAGCATTTTACCAGTTGTAGGTATTTGACTATGTGTCTCCCTCTATTCTATCCTAATAAGCTATAAAATAACTTTCTTATTATTGAGCCCATTTTATATCTAAAACACATGTTACCACGTGTCCTTGTGCCAAGTGCTTTGTTTTAAAAACACGCATTTGATAAAGAGACTGTTTCGCAAATAGCTGGTTGTATGCTGATTTATACATGTGGAGCCCATATTACTTTGATATAGTGTTTTACATGGTAACATTTTCCCCAGATTCTTTTATTTAAGCTTACAGTGTGCTGATATACAGATAAAACACAGAAAGAAATAAGTATTCCTTTATCATAGGATCAACGGCAAACTGAAGCCATCCAGTTGCTGCAGGCGCAACTGACCAACATGACACAGCTTGTTTCAAACTTATCAACAACTGTGGCAGAATTAAAACGTGAGGTAATTGTTATTGCTAAAATTGTAAGATACAGTATAAATATAGAGGTTTTCGTAAAGGCAGGCTTGTTAAGAGCATGATAACTAAGAGCTTTACCCAAACAAAATTGTCATTTATAGAGAACTTTTTCAGAACACCAGAATGTGCTATTTATAAGTTTTGGAAATATATTAATTATCATAATCTTTTGTAAGACATGGCATTTATAACTTAGATCTTACCTAAAATACAAATATAAAGTTATCCTAGTAAGGCTTTTGCAAACAGTTGATAGTAGCAATAAATGTTTCATTTTTACTTCAAAAAGGACATTGAGTTGCTTAAGAAAGCAAAAATTTCATTTGTGACAAATATTTATTGAGGAAACAGTGTATATGAGGCATTAGTTCTACAATCTTAAGTGAATAGTCTGTCCTCACAGAATTTACATTTCTACTAATGTGTATGTGATAATTGTTTGCAGTGGAATAGAGAAAATGAAATGTGTGTAAAGGGGTGGGGTGGCTGGTGGTAAGAGATGTTGCTTTAGCTAGGGTGATCTTGTAAGACTTAACTGAGGAGGTAGCATTAGAACTGAGTTAGCAGCTACCCAGAACCTATGGTAAATAATGGAGAACTTGGAATGAGACCAAACATGTTAAAGTGCAGAGCTAGGACAAAAAAAACAAACAATCCAGAGATTAGAAATGCTGGGATGTGTTTGACAGCAAAAAGAAAGATGATATGACTGGAGCAGAATGAATGAGATGAGGGTAGAAAATGAGTTCATGGATATTGGCAGGGGCTTGATCATGGAAGTCTTTGTAGGTAAAATAGAGTTTGAATTTTATTCTAATCATTGTAAGTCATTGGAGAGTATTATGTAAAGAAGTGATATGGATTATCTCATTGACATTTAAAACTTTGAGAAACTTCGCTATGACCCCAGCTTCTCTATAGAGGATTTTGCTTGTTGAGGGGGAGAAAGCATGGAAGGAGAGAGGAAATCAACTAGGAGAAGGTTTCATTGCTGCAGTGGCTTTGGGAGGTAATGTTGGCTTAGACAAGGATTTTATCAGTGGAGACTAAATAATGTGATGTTGTTGAATTCAGGATATATTTAAGAGGTTAGAAAACCAAGCCTTGCTGACAGATTGGTTGTTTGGGGAATGAGGCATTAAGGATGATTCTCAAGTTTTTGGCTTAACAAACTGTGTGAGTGGTTGTAAAATTTTGTAAGAATCCTATGTAAGAACAGGAATTTTTAAACATATATATATATATATACATACTGAGGAGACAGCTCAAATGTGGTGAAATGGTAACAATTGGTGAATCTTAGTGAAAGGCATAAATATGTTTATTGTACCATTTTTAAAACTTTTCCATGGGTTTGAAATTTTTCAAAATAAAAATTGGGGGGAAAAAGAAGAAAAAGAGCAACATTGCTTTAGTAGTACATTGCCAAAGAGTGTGCTCTGCATTTATGACTTTGAAGCACATTGAAAATAAATTTAAAATGATTTGTCCGTTTTTTCTTAGTGTAGTTTATTGTTATTATTATTGTTATTATTTAACCCTCTTCACATCTCAGGTTTCAGATCGACAAAGCTATCTTGTCATATCTTTGATTCTCTGTGTTGTCTTGGGACTGATGCTTTGTATGCAGCGTTGTAGAAACACCTCTCAATTTGATGGAGATTATGTTTCAAAACTTCCTAAAAGTAATCAGTATCCAAGCCCTAAAAGGTAATTATGGCATTAAATTTCACCATTTTCTTTTTTAAAAATAAGCTTTTGATATTTTAAAGAAATTTTCAGTAATTAAAAGGATACTCAGGGTGATTGCTTTCTCCAATGTTAAAAACACATTTGAAACCAAAATGTTAAAAACACCATTGGGGCTAGTGAGATAGTCCTATCCTGGATGGTACTGTGTGTAATAGGGAAAACACCAGTAGTAAGTGCATAAAAGCCCTTGAAATGTTTTGATTGAGAAGGATGCTCAAATGTGAAATTCAAAGGTAGAATTCAAAGGGGGGAAGAAAATAGGTATTTTAGAGAAAAATCTATAAATCCCTTTTTTACATATATTAGCTATAACGGAACTGTTGAGGGATTAGTCCTATATGGTTTGTACAGTTCTTAAAAGCCTGATCCATCTAGGCTTAACAACAGAGTAAATTATATGTAGTTTACTCAATTTTTACCCAATCATAATACATTTTTTAAAAATGTCTTAGGTGTTTCTCTTCCTATGATGATATGAATTTGAAAAGAAGAACTTCATTCCCACTCATCAGATCTAAGTCTCTTCAGTTCACTGGCAAAGAAGGTAGATTTTGTGGTTATGTAATATATTTAAGCACGAATCTAGCTTATTTCTGGTATAAATTTAATATCAGTGCTGTGTTCAAGACCATCTGTTACAGAATAATGGATATAAGTAACGTTTGTTTGTGTTATTTCAAGCCACTTTATCATTTTCACACTTTATATCTATCTTTGTTCCTAAGAACCGAGAAGGTGGGGTGGGGGAGGTTTAGTTTATTTAATTAGCCATTGGTAGCTTTGCTTGCACATGCTCCTGTTTAGAAGTATTTCTTTTTAGAAAGGGATGTTTGAGAAAGTTCAACAGATATGGAAAACCTGAATGTGCTCCCATAGCATCCTGTGCTTATCTGCCTCCTCTTCCTGTACAGGTAGGACCCTTTTTGTCTCTACTTCAGGACTGTGAGGCACTTTCTTAATGAATACCTAGTTTTTCTCTTTTTTTGGTAGCTCTAGAGTCTATACATACTTAGATTTTTTTAAATGCTCAATAAATATTTAGATTTATTGAATGGGTGTGTGCTAAGCAGCTCTTTTCCTATTTCAGTACCTTTATAATTAAAGCTTATTAAAAGACTTAAATTTATCTCATAACAGTATTAAAATAGCTAAATTAAATACATATTTCAATTTGAAATGCTTTCTTAATAATAACTGGCATCTCTTCCTTTAGGATTTAGTAACTGAGCAGCATGTTTAGTTGATTAGGTCATTCCTGTAATCATTCCTGAGCTTCACTAGTTTACTGCCATCACAGAGCTTTCAGACTAAATTCATTTCATGTGTGTTTATTTACGGCTACTAAAGCTCTTCCTCCTTCCTTTTTTTTGTAAATTAAAAAAATTTTTTCTCTTCTGTCTTTTTTGCCTTCTGGTTGATACATCTTTTCATTAGTAAAAGTTTTAATTGAAGTATAACATAAAAGAAAATGTAATTATCATATGTTAAGCTCAATGAATTTACACAAAGTGCACACACCTGTGAGTAACCAAAACACAGATTAAGGAGCAGAGCGTTATCTAGTACCGCAGACACTTCCTCATGCTCTTTTAATCATTACCCATCCCCTTCCAAGGTAGCCTCTATTTTGATTAATAACTATTGATTATGATATTCACCATGTCACTCAGTGTAATTGTAGGCTACTTATTCCTGTATAGTATATCATTATATACATAGTATATCATTATATACACATTATTCACTCACAAGAGGATTATTTTCAATTTGAGACTATTACATATCTTTTCATGACCACATCTGTGCATTTCTGTTGGGTTTAGTAAATACTGCTATACAGGAATTTACACTCCCATCAGTTATGTATGAGAATTCCAATTGTTCCCACATGCTCATTAACATTTAGTGATGTTGGTCTTGTAGCCAGTCTGGTGAGTGTCTATGCATTCCTTATTTGAGCTGTATTCATGCAATTAGGAAATGTATTAGAGATGCTTTCCTCTTTTAGCATTTCTAGTCTCATTTTAAATGAACTGAAATTGTGGGTATTTTACTATTTCTCTTTTCTTTAAACCTTGAAAGCCAAATAGAATAACATTTTGTATCTGATAATAGATTAACTTCTATTTTAAATAACTATGTCATCTGACTTGTCTTTACAAGTAGAGGAAGCACTAGGCAGAAGATTGACTTTAATCCTGATTCTATTAGTTTATGAGTTTATTATTTCTTCTGCTCTTTGAATTATCTCTTCTTATGGCATTTATCATATTCAGCTTTGTTTTTAACAATCCTGTATTTTGCCTTATTTTTGCTTCTAAGCTTTGTGAGACAGGACCATCTCATAGTTTTTGTATTAAGTACAAACTTGAAATGTATTAATACAGAATTGGGCAAATTACATAATATCTTGCCTATTAAGCATTGAGTTTGTGTAATAACTGAACTTAGATGATCCAAATTGTAAAATAAATTAATTCATTATAAGCTTTCTTCTCTTGGTGTTCTCTTTCTTCCTGAAGTTTATGCTTTGATTTACACCTGTCAGTTTCATTGACCAGCCAGGTGGACCAAATTGTTTTGACTTTTGAAACACATTTTTATTGTGAAATATAAGAGATACAAAAATATACAATACCTAAATGTATAACTTATAGAGTAATTTTATTTATTTATTTATTTTTCTGATTTTATTATTGGTAATTTATTGCACAGGTTTTTCTGCATCAAAAAAAAGTATCAGCTAAAAGGAGAAACAAGTGTCTGAGTTCAGATTTCCTTCATAGTTCTAAAAATATTTCCCCTGTAAAAGAATCCATCAACATTTTAAAGAAAATATACCTCTTACACAAGACAATCCAAACTGATGCAAAATATTTATTCCCAGTTAGTTATTTTATGCAGTAGTTTTCCCCTCAAAACAGACTTGTGATAACCACATCTTTTAAATCTGTAAATAATGTTATCAAAATAATCTTAATCTTTGAAATCTCACAAAAATTTATATTTTACAATCCACCCTGAATATCAAGGCTGCAAGAATAACACAACATTTCCTATATCCAAATATTTTACAGCTGTACCCAAAAAGGAAAAAAAAAAGGGAAACCTCATATGCTTGGTTAAGGGTTAAAGTTACCCGAGCAGCCAAAAATAAAATAAAATATCCAAATTATTAGCATTAATTTAATACAATTATAACTTCAATAGTCACTTTGTCATTGACAATGATTGCTTGAGCACAGGGGTGAGTGCCACAAGGGCTGACAGAAGCTGTTGCTGTAATTTTAAAGTGAACACTAATACCCAGATCAAGAAATAGAATATGGCCATCCCTTTTGATATCCATTCTTATAGAGGTAACTACTGTCTTGACTTTGGGATAATCATATTTTTTATTTTCTTAATAGTTTTATCATCAGTGTTTTGATACCTAAACAGTATAATTTGATTTTTTTGCCTGGATTTGAACTTTCGATAAGAGAAATCATATCTGTCTTCTCTCATTCAGCATTCTGTTAGTAAGATTCATAAACATCATTGCCTATCACATGGTTCATTTTCAGATTGTATAATATTTCAGTAACTGACTAAATTTATATACTTATCTCTTCTTTATCGTTTAGGGCTATTACAAATAATGCTGCTATAACCATTCCATTGTTCTGTGTAGTGGAGTATGGTTGCAAGAGTTTCTCTAGGAATATTACCTAAATATAAAACTGTTGCATTGTAGGGTATGCTTATTTGCAAATTACAAGATTAGTGATAGACTGTTTTCCAAAGTGGTTGTGTCAGTTTATGCTCCCACCAGTGCTGTTCGTTACTATTGCTCTACATTCTTGTCACCACTTAGAATTTTCAAGTTTAAAGATTTTTGTTAATCTTGTTACAGTTGTAATTTGCATTTGCGTGATTACTAATGAGGTTTCACATCTTTACTTAAAGACTTTTGATCATTTGGCTGTCTTGGGCCTTTTGTTTTATTTTGTTTTGTTTTTGCACATTCTTTCTACTGAGCTTTTGTCTTTTTCTTACTGATTTATAGTTTCTATTTAGATTTGCATACTAGTTGTTGATTGGTTAAATGTGGTGAAGGTGCCTTATTTATCTTTTCTGTTTACATGGAGTCTTATTAAATAAGTCAGGCAGCTCTTAATTTTAATGTAATCAAATTTATATTTTGTTTTTTTCCCCTCTGTTACGGTTAGTGCTTTCCCCCCTCTTGTTTAAACAGAATTTTCTATTTCAAGTTCATGGAAGGTATTCTCATGTTATCTTTTAAATGTTTATTTTTGCCTTTCATTTTCACATCTCTCATCCACCTGGAATTGATTTTTTTGTATTTGGTGTTAGGTAGGGATTCATATATAATATTTTATATGGTTATTCATTTGTCTCAGAATAATTAATTGAAAAAACTATCCTTTCCTCACTGCTGCATATTGCCACCTCTGTCATATTATCAAGTATTAACCTCTGTCTGTCTATATATGCATTTGTGTCTGTACTGTTTGTTAGTAACACATTGCGTTAATAACTATAGCTTTCAAATATTTCTTGATATCTGGTAAAACAAGTCCTCCCATCTTGTTGCTGTGGCCATTATTGGCTCTTTGCATTTACATATAAATTTAGAATCACCTACTAAATTTTCCATGAAATAAAAGTATTAGACAAAACAAAGTATTAGACTTTTTATTTATTTATTTATTTATTTTATTTTTTTTTATTTATTCATTTATCCCCCCCTTGCTGCTTGTGCTCGCTTGGTCAGCTAACCACGCTGTGCGGGTGGGCTTGCCCTCACCAGGAGGCCCCGGGAACCGAACCCGGGGCCTCCCATATGGTAAACGGGAGCCCCACTGATTGAGCCACAGCCGCTTCTCAGTATTAGACTTTTGATTAAGATTACATTGACTTTACAAATCAATTTGGGAAGAACATAGTATATCTCTTTTTTCTCCCAAGAGTTCAACTTTTATTCATTTTATTCCTAGGATATTATTTATTCTATTGTAAGTAGTATCTTGTGTGTATGTGTAATGTTTGTGTTTATTGCTGGTATGTAGAATTACAGTCAAGTTTTGTATATTGATTTTATATACAACAACCTTGTTTTTTTCCAAATGATTGATTTGTAGGTTACTTTGGATTTTCTGTGAACACAGGCACATCTGAGAATAAAGACAATTTTCTTTCTTCCTTTCCAGCCCTTATAGCCTTTATTCTCTTTGCTGGCCTAACTGCAGTGGCTAGCATTTTCAGCAGTGTTGAATAGAAATGGCTGACAGGAATCTTTATCTTGTTCCCAGTTGTAAAGGGAAAGCTTTCAATGTTTCACTATTAATTTGTAATTAATATTGTATTTGCCATTGGTATTTTGTAGATACTGTTTATCTAGGCAAGTTCACTCTCTATTCCTAGATTGCTAATATTTCCCCTCCCCCATGTATCTGTTTTATTTTGGCAAAATACTTTTTCTGCATCTTTAAACATAGTTTTTAGTGTTATTGAAATGAATTATATTGATTTTCTAATGTTGAATATTTCTTTCTTAGTAAACACAAATTTTTCATAATGTTTTTAACATTTGTGTATGTATTTTGTGTGTATACTTGTTTTCAGTTTTACATAATTTTTTGATAATTATTTGGGATTTTGCAACTATTCAAGGATGAGACTGGCATGTAGTTTTTATTTCTCAGACTGTAAGACTTAAAATATTAGATGGACAATGCTCTTTTTCTTTTTTAATGTTCTCAGAGGAGTTTAAGATTATAATTATTTCTTCCTTGATCAGTAAAGTCATGTAGCTCTGGAATTTTCTTTGTAAGGAGAGTTCAGGTTATAGGAACTGTTTGTTTTTGTGTTTTTTTTTGTCACTTTAAATAAAAAAGTTCCAGTAAGTCTTCCATTTCATCTAAATGTGAAAATTTATTAACATAGAGGTATCCACATATCTTTTGCCAGTGTTTTTTTCTCCCCTTCCTTGCCTTCATTAGGACTTTTTGTTGGGGGGATGGAGCAGATAATTCCCTTTTGCTGCCATTAGATTGGAAGTTGTACACTGTTTCTCTTCTTTTACTGGTGACCTTAAAAATGACAAATAATTAAAAGTCTAAAGCTAATCAATACTTTTACCTCCTCCTGGACAATACAAAGATTTTAAAACAATTTAACTCTTTTTTATCCCCAGTCTGATTTGCATGTTGTTGTTATTACATATTTTACTTTTTACTTTTTTTCTGCTTAGTTTTAACTCAGCAAGCTATTATTATTATTTTACAGTTAATGTTCATTTAGGTTTACATATGATTCTAGGGGGTTGGATGTGGCTCAACTGGTTGGGCGTCTGTCTCCCATATGGAGGGACCCCGGTTCGATCCCCGGGACCTCCCGGTAAAAAAAAAAAACATATGATTCTAATTTCTTTGCTCATCAGTCATTCTTTCTAAGACCTTCATTTGTGATTGCTTTCCTTCAACCTGAAATAGTCGTCTATTTTCTTTAATCCTGTTTGAGGTTTTTTTTAAATCTTTGAATCTCTGAATTGGTATCTTTTATCAATACTGGTAAATTCTCAACCGTTCTCCCCCACCCACTTCAATATTATCTCTGCCCCATTCTCTTTTAGGTTCTCCAATTTAATTAAATATTAGTCCTTCTCACTTGTATCTTCCTTGTTTCCTAAACTCTCCTGTTTCCCCCCCCCCCCATCTTTTTATCTTTCTGTGCTTCTTTCTGATGATTTCTTCTGACCTGCTTTCCAGGTCACACATTCTTCAGCTGTATAGTCTGCTATTAAATATACCCATATGGGGGCGGATGTGGCTCAAATGGTTGGGCGTCCGTCTGCCATATGGAGGGCCCTGGGTTTGATCCCCAGGACCTCCTGGTAAAATAAAAAAATGAAAAATATTTAAATATACCCATGTGGTTGTTTTTTTGTTTCTTTGTTTGTTTTTAAAAGATATTTTCTAAGTTCCTTTTCTTTTTGTATTTTCTGCAGATATTTTAAAGCTTGTTTTTTATTTAAATATAAAAATTACAATTGTTTTTATAGTCTGTATCTGATAATTCTAATATTTTAAATTTTTGTGAATCCATTCATAAATGGTTTTTATAGGCTCTTGCTCTAGGTGTTTTATGCCTTGCATGCTTTGTTATCTTTGTGTGCTGTTCTTTGTCTTTGAAAAATTATTTGTAGGGATAATTTGAGATCTAGAATGTAGATCCTTACTCCAGAGAGACTTTGTGTTTGTTTCTGCTGGGCTATAGGAGCAGTACCAGTCCAAAACTATTTTATCATGGCTTGAGGTTTTTTTGGATTACCAGATAATGGGGATTTGGGCTGCAAGTCCAGTCATGGCTTCACTCTTTTCCTGAGGGGATAGTCTTTTGAATTTCCAACTTAGTGTGGGGAGAAGGAGTTTGTCTTTTTAGACTACTACTTTGGGTGGGCCCTGGGATTTGATTTCTGATATACTTCCTTAAGCCATCAAAACTGAAGTTCACAGCTTCCATTGGCACACACCCTCAGGACAGATGTGACTTTTGCATTCCACTTGACTCTCTGGTTTCCTACTTTCCCTTCAATTTTGGCCTGAGGATTTCTTACTGTCTAGGCAGCTCTTCAGTGCTTTTAGTAGACTTCTTAAAAATACATACTTAGTTGTTCTCAGTGGAGAGGTTGAACTAATAACATATATTCCCAGAAGTGGACATAATGGTTTTTTTCCCAAGCAACTTGAATGATTTTTTTAAAAATAATGATCTGATGGAAATGACTATTTGGACGAACTCTAGGATATTTTTATGACTTTTCAACAGATTGTTAGGATGTAACGTAAAAAATATTATTGAATATCAGTGTTGTTAATAAATCTCTGATATATGAAGTTATAGTGAATTTGCTGCTGCTTATCAACTCACTTTTTGCCTGTCAGAACTTAAATCATTTCCTTTTTTTTTTTTTTTTTTAAAGCTTTATTGAAGTATAATTGGAAAACAGTAAAGTGGACAATTTAATAAGTGTTGACATATGTATCACCCCCACTAGTTTTCTCTTGCCCCTTTTAAAATTTTACTTCTATTTAACTTTTTTAAATTAGAGAAGTTGTAGGTGTACAGAAAAATCTTGCAGAAAGTACAGAGTTCCCACACACTCCCCTCATACACAGTTTTCCATATTAACACTTTGCATTAGTGTGGTGGTACCTTACAGTTGCTAAAACAACATTCTTATACTATTAACTATAGTCCCTAAATTAGGACTCTGTTGTACCATCCTATTTTGTTGGGGTTTTTCCCTTAATTTTTATTCTAGTAACATTTATTTCATTAAAATAAATAATTCAGTAGTGTTAATTACATTCACAATGTTGTGCTACCAACACCACCATCTATAACTTTTTCATTACCTGAAATAGAAACTCTGAACCAATTAAGCATTAAATCATTTACTTTAAATGGGTTAAATAGGACTCATTTAAGTCTCATTGTAGTACTTTTATATGTACATTAACTTGTCAGTGTGAGGGTGGGGTAAGAGTATCTTGAATGTGCTTAAAGTAATTAAATCTTAGAAACTTTGAGCCAAAACTAATAGATTTAATTTTATCTACCATGCCATAAGTGTTTATTCATTATACTTGCTCATGATATTGCATGCTTGTGCTATATTTAGACTTTAGAGTTCATAGTTTTGATCATATTAAAAAACTGAAAAAAATTTCTTGGATCTATTTTTGTATATATGTTCCTCTAACTGGCTCCCGTACTTGGTCACAACTGCTTGTTGCACATTATTAATTCATGTTCGTGATACATAGAGTTTATTCTTTTAGGAAATATTCACTTGGTCTTTGGATTTGGTATGTTTATCCAGTAATGTTATTTTTCTCCTCAGGTAAGAGGGTAGACCTGGGTCCAAAGAAGGGTCCTTAAAAATTAATAAGGGAGCAGAGAGATTTGATAGTGACCAATCAAGTCCAAGATAGGAGTGGTACCATAGCCCACCTGCCTATTTTGGCTTACTAATTTAAAATGCATAAATATTATGGTTAAACTGGTATAAATTCATTGGTTCTATTAGGAAAATAATCATTGAGAAATTACATTATATTATATATTCTATCTATACTTACTGTACTAATATTATATTTTATTGTGTTAATCATAGCATAATCCACTTTTAATTTTATATCTGCTTTTTTATCTCACTTTTATAGTAAATCCAAATGATTTGTACATCGTAGAACCCCTGAAGTTTTCTCCAGAAAAAAAGGTAATAATTTGTTTCCTTTTCAAGGGTATTGGCTTATTATGTGATAGTAGATGAAGAAATATTTGATTGAAAGGTTTAATGTAACCTTTAAATAGTCCTTAAACTTACTGTTTACTTTCAGTCATTGTAATAGTATAAATAAATGTTTACAGGGATTATCAAACTATGATCTGACCCGCAGGCCAACTCTTAGGCCTGTTTGTTGTAGTTGGGAGGTAAGCGTGGTTTTCACATTTTCAAAGGGTTGTAGAATAAAATGAAGAATATGCATCAAAGGCAGAATGTGACCTGCAAAGCCTAAAATATTTACTATCTGATCCTTTACAAAAAATGTTTACTGATCCCTGGATGATAGTCACTATTTATTGAATGCATGTCAGGCACAGTGCATCCGTTATTTCTGTTATCCCACCAACAAACCTGAGGATGGTATTATTCCTGTTATTCAGATGAGAAAACTGAAACTCGAGTTTGTTTCTTTATGTGATCTTCAAATAGGTGGCAAAATTCAAAATAGTACTTGTTCCTTTTCTGCTACAAAGTCGGTTCTCTTTCTGTTTTGCCTCTCAGATATGTTATACTCACTTTGATTAGAGCTAATTTTTTTAGATAAAAGAACATGAGCTTTAGACCCTAACAGCTCAGGATCCAATCCCAAGTTGGCCACTTACTGCTTTGTAACTTGGACAAGGAACTAGACTTCTGCTCCTTGGTTTTCTCATCTAGGAACCAGGAATAAAATATCCACCTTTCAGGGTTAATAATTAAGGTGTGTGAGTGTGTTTGTGTGTGCGTGCGTGCGTGCGTGCGCAACTAGTATAATATCTGGCAGATGTTATTATCCTCTAAATCTATATTCAGAGGTTGCAAATAATTTAAAGAGTTTTGCTTGACTAGTAGCATTTACAAAATGGGAAGATAATGGTGTCTAAACAGAATGTGGCAGTATATACTTGTTGTTTATAATGCTGTTTTACTTTTTGCCAGGAGGTGGCACTTTCCTCCATTAGTTCAACTCTTTAGGATGTTTAATTAGGTAAGTACTAGAGCCCTAATTTCTACCCTTTCTTTTTTTGTTATAGAAGAAACGCTGCAAGTACAAAACTGAAAAAATTGAGACCATAAAACCAGTAGATCCACTGCACCCTATTGCCAATGGAGATATAAAAGGAAGGAAGCCCTTTACAAACCAGAGAGATTTTTCTAATATGGGAGAAGTTTATCACTCTTCTTACAAGGGTCCTCCATCTGAAGGAAGCTCAGAAACTTCATCACAGTCAGAAGAGTCCTATTTTTGTGGCATTTCAGCTTGCACAAGTCTGTGCAATGGGCAGTCCCAAAAGACAAAAACTGAGAAAAGGGCTTTAAAACGAAGGCGATCTAAAGTCCAAGACCAAGGAAAATTGATAAAAACTTTAATACAGACTAAGTCAGGATCATTGCCGAGCCTGCACGACATAATCAAAGGAAACAAAGAGATCACCGTGGGAACATTTGGTATAACAGCAGTCTCGGGACATATTTAAAATTAATTGAACTTTTCATACTGGAGATTTTTTTTGTTCTTTGGAGAATAGTCTGTGGTATTTGAAGGGGTTGGGGGAGGGAGAAAATATTAATGGAAAAGTATTCAGAAATTATGATTTCTGCCTTTTTAAAAAATATAGATGGGATTGTGTCAATCTTGGTTAATGAACTGTAGTTTTACAAGGCTGATCACTTCCTACAAGGACATTGGCAGACATTTTATAAAGGTGTTTTTTTCACAGATTAATAACTGGGACAAAGATAATTTGGAAGCCCAGTTCCTTGGGTGGGATAGGAATGAAAGCCTAAACCTCTTCCTTTAGCTTTGTTCCTGATTCTTGCACCTTCCCATATTTATGTGCCTTTTGTCTATTTATAATGCCACTGGAAGAGGAGGGAGAATTTTTCTGTCATATGATTTCTTTTATACCTTGTTAGTTTTTTGGAAGCAGCAAACACTACAAGGCTTTAAGATGGTCTGTGTGCAAAGCTCAGCAGTGTGGGCCAGACAGAGTGTATAGATCCCAAAAGACTTGCCAATTAGATGCCTGTTTAACAAACTCACTGAAAATAAACACTGCTGGATTTTGAAGTATATTCTTTTAGGTAAATGTTTATGCTGTTAATAATATTTTCATTTAACTAATTTTGACTGGATTATTTTTCCTTAGTTTAACTCATTGAGAAGGAAAAAAACGTCATGCAAGATATTTTCTTCCAAATGACTGGTATTTTCTTCCAAATTTTTGATAGGCTCACCTTTTAAAGATATTCAACTACTTATAAGGGTTTTCTTTAGCTGCCATACATTTTAAACATTCACAATCAACACTAATCCTCAAGGCTTTCAGATCATTGTTTTCTATTACAACAAAAATAAAATTTGAAGGTTTGGCAAATGAGTCCAGGTCTCTCATAATCACTGCCTATGTCATATGCACAGGACCAGCTAGTGAGTTTCTCAAGCCTTGTCTAATTGGTGAGTTCTAAAGGGATTATTCCTTGATGTTTGCTTTGTATTGGCTACAAATGTGCAGAGGTATACATGGGTGATGTCAATGTGTCTGTCTTCATTTTGTCTTTTTTTCCTTTTAAAAAATAATAGGCAATGGCATTATTTGAATAAAATGATTTCTTGGCTGGGGTGAGTGGAAGTAGTGGGATATGTTTCTTTTTGAAAGGGAGAGAACTGACCATTGTGTGTTGTAAGATTTAAGTTATAACTTACTGAGCACTTTTAGTAATAACTTTTTAAAACTTGTCTAATACTCATCTTGGAGTATTGTTTGTAATGTGACTTATTTAAAGCCTTTGTTTGTATAAGTTGCTGTTTTCATGTTAGGTTAACTGTATGTTTTAGATGATTTAATTTTTTTTCCCCATTCTGCACAATAGGCATTCAGAGCAAGAGGGCCTGATTATATAAAAGCCCATTGAAAAGGGGTCCAGAGGAGAGCATAGGTAAAGTGGGAAGTTACACCATCTGTGTGCAGCATCCAGGGTTTTGGAAAGAGGACTTACAGTATGTAACTATGGGACTGTAGTGCCATTAGAAACTGTGAATTTCCAAATAAATCTGAACACTTGTCTTTATTAATTACTGGTTCTTCTATCCTTTGAAAGAGAACTTATAAATTCACTACCAACCTCTGAACCTAGATTTAAGTTTTTGCCACTTTTAAAGTTAATATAGCAGCATCCCATTAAATAATTTATTGCATTTCAGCCAACTGTGAAGTGATTATAATTTCACATTAATATTTTGTTCCTTACACAACCATAATTTCACCTTTTCAAGCACTAAAATGACAGTTTCGACTATTTAGTAAGATACATGTGATTTTAGATAGATTTTCATGTTATGTGCTTTTATTAGGTGTCATCTTTAGGATTATTAATTTTTAACTATATTTAGAGCCTAACACTTTGCGATTCTAGGCTTATTTTTCCTCTTTGAATTGTATCTATACATGAGGGAAAAAACCCAAAACTTAAAACAAGGGGTGAAAATTCTTGCCAATAGTATTTGCTCTTGGTAAGAAGTAACACTAGATAGATATATATAGTAGACTCTCAATGTTCCCTGATAGTCAACTTCATTTTATTTTTTCTTCTAATGTAAAGTAAAGCTTTAAAACTGGATAAAAGAGGAATCTGAGGGAGTGGCAAAGTCAAGAATGCAGAGTAAAATGGATTTTTAAAAATATTTACCAAAGTTATGAGGACTTAAATAGTTTTCAAGGCTTGTACTAATAACAACAGTTCTTTATTCAAACAACAATTCTTTATTCCCCAGCCCTTCACACACAACATGCACGTGCACATGCACACACACCCCACCACCACACCACCATCACTCCTCCCAACCAAGAATTTCTTGCTCCCCAGTGGCAACCATTTTTAGCTGTCTCCGATTATTGTGCTTATCTTGCTGCTTTAATTAATTTATCAGTTTCAGACATGTCCCCAATTTGAAGATATAAACTTGTAGGCATGAAGTTGAAATTTCATAAAACTTGTATTTGTTAATTTAGTTGAGCAAATATATTCATGACCTCTAAAATATACTCCACTTAATTACTACCTTTAAAATTAATCTTTAGAATATTTGCTTATAACAGAGTCTATCACTTAGCAATCCTAGACTAATTGCCAAATCTGTGTTCCAATTTTTTTGGAACCATGAACATTAAAACCCAAACAGTTATCTTCTGTTAAAACATACCACTTGTAAAGCAAGTCTTTTTGAGCAAACATAAACATTTGTGATTGTTTTTCAAGTGAATAGGGGCCAAAGTGCAAGTTTTAATTCCAGGGTGGTTTAAAATAGCCAGTTTCCCAGAGAGGTGATGTATCATTCAGTTTAAGTGTGGGACATTTGGATCAGTCTGCTTGATTTCGTATCTATTCTCCACTTGTTATTGAGTATGACACTGGACAAATCACAGTCTCATTAAACTGTAAATGGAGTTAATAGCACGTACAAAGGGTTTTTTGAGGCTAAAGTGTACTAATACACATAAAATTATTGTGTGCCTAGCATATACTACACACTCAGTGTTAGCTGTTACTGCTTGGTGTAAGACTACATCTCCAGCTTTAGCTTATGTATTAGTCAGTCAAAGGGGTACGGATACAAAGTACCAGAAATCGGTTGGCTTTTATAAAGGGTATTTATTTAGAGTAGAAGCTTACAATTACAAGGCCCTAAAGAATCCAACTCAAGGTTCCATTTTCTCACCCAAAGTCTATTGCCACATGTTGACGCAAGATGGTGGACAACGTCTGTGAGGGTTCAGCCAGCCTTCCTCTTGAGGCTCTGGTCCCAGCTGCTTCTGATCTCAGCTCTAGGCTGGAATAAGGCTCATCTCTCTCCAGGGCTCATTTCTTTCCAGGCTCAGCTGCTCTGTTTTCCTTACAAGGTCAGCTGTAGACTATCAGGCTCATCTCTCTTCCCAGGTCGCAGGATCCTCTGTGTATCTTCTCTGTATGTCTACTTCCATGTGAGAGTCTGTTTTTTCAGCCCAAGGGGCTGGGACTCAATGCTGAGTCACACTCCAATGACATGGGTGAATTAAAGCCCTAATCTTAACATAATTTGATCAGACGTCTCAGCTGAATTTAATACAACCAAAGGGTATCACACCCAGAGAAGCAGACCAGTTTACAAACATAATTATCTTTTTTGGAATTCATAAATAATATCAAACTGCTAAAGCCTACACAACCACTGGCAAGGGGTAGAAGGGAACTTAGAATCCAGTGTGCTAAAACCACCCCTCAGTGTTTCCATCACAAGAGTCAGCTGGCCACCCCAGAACTATGCAGGGCTGCAGGAAACATCCTGCCACCTCTTTCAAATCCCCATTATCCTTGCCATAACTTTCTTCCTCAAAATCATTAAGGTGAATTTGTATGTTCTCTTTTTTTTTTTAAGATTTTTATTTATTTATTCATTTATCCCCCCCTTGCTGCTTGTGCTCGCTGGGTCAGCTAAACACGCCGCGCGGGTGGGCTTGCCTTCACCAGGAGGCCCCGGGAACCGAACCCAGGGCCTCCCATATGGTAAACGGGAGCCCTACTGATTGAGCCACAGCCGCTTCCCTCGTATGTTCTTGATTCCTGTTAATTTTGTCACTGCAAGAAGACTGAAACCCCATATGGTTCTGGACCTATGTTCTTTCCTTAGCTCCTAAAACACTTCTGCTGTGCCCTCTGAAACTCAAAATCAATCATCAGTAAAATTCCCTAACATTTAACTTCCCCCACCCTTCCCTTCACTTCCTTGTTCTAATTGAAATTATTCCTCTTTTACCCTTCTCAAGAAGTCATTTTCTATCTACTATACCACTCACACCACTGAGCCTGGAGGTATGTTTTCCTAATCCATTTATTGACTTTACCACTTTTCTGAACTATTTTGAACTTCCTCCTCAGAATGCCCACACTGCCCATCTCCTGACTTTCAACTAAGGATCTTGCTTTCTATTTTACTGAGAAAATAGAGAAGTAATCAGAGACCTCACAAGTTCCCACCTTTCAGCCTTAGTCTCCGTTTGATCTACCTTTCCCTCTGCTGCTTTGGATGACCTAATTTGGATGGTCCTTAAATCCAATGCTCTACTTAGGGGCTAGATATCATTCCTGAATTTAACCTTTCTGAGGACATTGCTTCATCTTTTCTCTTCTGCATCATAATTTTTCCCCTTTATCAAATAGATTGCTTCCATTGGCATACTGTAATATACTGTGACCTTTCCCATCATAAACCCTCCTGAACCCCCTCATCTGCTCAAGTCTACAGCAACATTTGGAAGCGATGTCTATCTTCACCATCCCCAATTTCTCATTCTTTCTTGAACTCACTCCAGTCAGGCTATTGACCTCACCACTCTACTGAAACTTCCCTTGTCAAGGGCAAGAGTGATCTTGTTGCTAAAACCAATATATAAGTCGAAGTTCTCATCTTACTTGGCCCATCAGCAGCATAAATTCAGTTGATCACTCCTTTCCTGCAACCCTTTCTTTGTTTCCAGGACACCACATTTTCCCTTCTACAACAGTGATGTTTCTTGGCTTCCAAGATAACCACAGTTTCCCCTCGACAACAATGATGACTCCTTTTTGGGCTATTTACTCATCTCTCCTCATTTCCTCTTTTTTTTTTTTTCGGGGGAGAGCGCGAATGCAGTCCCCCACTACCACAAATTATGCAGTCGAGTTTCCCACATTTGGGGAAATCGCAGGGGTCAGCACATCCGGAGTGCAATGGATAAGCCTCGCCCTGGGAAAACCACCTTCGTGATCATGGTATCTCCCCTGCCAGGTAAGTATTCTCATTTCCTCTTAATGTTGGAGTGTCCTAGGACTCACTTCTAGGGCTTCTACCCTATATTCATCCACTTAATGCTGATTACTCCCATATTTATATCTCAGTTTCAGGATTTCTTATTCTGTTCCACTGAATTACTTTGTCAAATTCCACAAATTTCCTTTTGAACTTTTGTCTATAATTTAATCAAATGCCTGAATTAAATTGTGGAGAAATGTTGATTTTACAATATTGACTCTTGCCATCGAGGAATACTATATGTCTCCATTTGTTCAAGTCTTTTTGAAGCTTTGTAATTTTTTTTATAGGTCATGTTATTTGTGTTACGTTCAGTTCTCAGATTTTTGTTGTTGCTACTGTGAATGAGGTTTCCCTACCCCCCCAATATATTTTCCAATGAATTTTTGCTAGATAAAGAAAAGGCAGAGGTTTTATTTATTTATAACAGCCGGCCTTATAAAATTCTACTCATTTTATTTTATTTTATTTTATTTATTTTTATTTTTTTTTCACTCATTTGGTTCTCTTAAATTTTCCAGGTAATCTACCCATGATGTTACATTTATCGTCTCCTTTCTAATACTTTTAGTTTTACTTTCTCTTGCTTCTCTTTTTACGTTTGTTAGAGCTTCCATAGCAATGTTAATTAATAATGGTGCTAGTAGGTATTCTTTTCTTGTTTACATCTATAATAGGAAACATTATAGTAGTTCCTTATTAAGAATAATGGCTATTAGTTTAAGATAGATATTTTATCTTAATTATTTTACTAAAAGTTTTACTTAGTTTGGAATACTGTATTTTATCAAAAACCTTTTCATCATTTATCAATTTAGCAATTTTCCCAACATCTATTTTATGAGATACGTTATTATATTGATAAATTGTCTAACATTAAACTATCCTTGAATGTATTCCTTTGATAAATCAACTTGGTTTTAAAATCTGCTCTTGTGTTTTTGATTCTGTATTAGCCAGCTCAGGTTAGGCTATGTTTCAGTAACATTGCTGAAATCTCAGAGGATTAACACAGTGAAATTCTATTTCTCATTTATGTAAAGTTGGGTGGCTTTTCTCAATCTTATGCCATCTGGAACACATGGTCTCCAAGGCTGATGCAACAAGGGAAGAGAGGGCATGGAGAAGGCAAATGTTCTTAACTGCCTCCGATATGAAATGACATAATTTAGGCTTACATTTCAATGCTAAGATTAGTCATGTTGTCTCAGCCCAACAACAAGGCAAGTTGGGAAATGTAGTCTTCCTATATGCTCAGGAAAATGAGACAGTGTAGTAAACATAAATCATTGTTTCTGCCACAGATTCTTTGAAATCTTCCTTTTATCATCCATCTTTCTATCTCAGCCTATTACTTCTTTGTGGATACCAAGAGCTGTTTCATGAGATCTTCTAAAATATTGTTCTGGATCTCACAGTAGATAATTTTCCAATAAAAGTTTTATGTCTGCATCTTCATGATGCTTTTTCTTTCCCTTTATTCCCTGAGTATTATGTCTATCTCTTACTCTTGTAAGAGATAAGATACATTCAGAATCAGTACTTTCACCACTTTGGGTGTTTATATTGTTTTAGGCCCTTGTCTATTAGTGTGGTGAACCAAAACCCTTTTTCAGGTTATAACTTGGCTTAACTCTCAGGCCTATAGCCTTTCCCTAACAATCTTACATCTAGTGTTTTCCTTTGAACCTAGTATCTTTCCTTACCCCACTGTCCCAGTTTACTGAATACTCTGAATCCGTGGAGTACATAAAAATTTTTCTTTGATTCCATTATTCACTATTAGTAGAGTTTTCCTGTCTCTTGCTCTTACCTATATTAATTTAGGGGTTGTATCTCCCGGAATGCAATAAAGAACCACAATTGACTTCATGTCCAGATATTTTTTGGTTGGTATTCTAATGAAAGTTGAACTCATAAAATAGCCTGCATTACAAAGATGCCTGTCTTATATTCGGATTATATAGACACTTTCTGAGTCTGACGGCCTAACATCAATGAGTTATAAGGTTTATTACAAGCCCTCCTTTCTTTTAAGGTGTTTAATGACACGATTCTTAACTGTAGATAGTGGCAATACCCCTGGATTCTGTTTATGCACACACACACACATCCCTTTTTATAAAGCCTCATAGTTATTTTAGTGAAAAATTGGGAGATGCTGTGTTTGGGACTACCAACCAAAGGCCACTTACTTATGAAGCTCAACTCTTGAAAAAGGATGTTTCTAGGAGTGATGGTGAGCTGGCCTCATCAGGAGATCCGAAGACAGGTTTGGGTGCATAGAGAAGTTCTGAGCTGTCATTTTTTATAAAAGTTGTGAATAAGTATGTTAAGCAAGCAGGACTATATGGTATAGTCATAAAAGCAACTTATTTTGTCCAGCTGCTCAGTGGGACTATTCCCTTGTTCCTAGATAAAAAATTAGGCAGCTCTCATTGCTCTGGGGACTGTAAGTTATAACACATGGCTTCAAATTAGTATTTAGAATATAAGTGTGATATAATAGGCAAAGCTGCTAATTTCATTCCAATTTAGAGCTACTCTCTTGCTCCTAGCTAAGACCTGATTCAGGTTGGTAGTCTGGGTGAAAGGGAGCTTGGCTGGCATTATTCTTATTCTACTCTTTTTCCCCGAGCTTGCTGAAGTTTCAGATACTTTTAAGGTTGGAGTGAAGGAAAGGAGAGTGTGGCAGTTTGATATTTATGAATTCCAAAAAGAGAGATTGATTATGTTTGTAAACTGGTCTGTTCCTCTGGGCATAGTACCCTTTGATTGATTTAAATCTGAAGGCTTTACACTTACTTGATTAAATCAAGATTAGGCCTTTGATTCGACCACATTTTTAGGGTGTGCAGAGTTGAGTCCCTACCTCCTTGGTGGGCTGATAAAACAGATTCTCACACAGAAGTAGACACACAGAAGCAGATAACCTGAGAAAAGAGAAAGCTCCAATAGACACAGAAGAGGATCCTGCAGTCCCAGGAAGACAGTGGAGCCATTCACCTGATGGTTTACAGCTGACCTTGTGAAGAGACCAGAGCAGCTGAGTACGGCAAGAAATAAGCCCTAGAAAGAGAGATGAGCCCTATGCCAGCCTACAGCTGAGATAGGAAGAAGGTAGACCCATGGAGCCTTAAGAGGGAAGAGGAAGGCTGAATCCTCACATATATCACCCGCCATCTGGCTTCAACACATGGCAACAGAGTTTGGTAAGGAAGTAATCTTGAGTTGGACTCTTTAGGGCCTTGTAACTCTGAACTTTTACCCCAAATAAATACCCTTTATAAAAGCCAACAGATTTCTTGTACTTTGCATTAGCACCCCTTTTGGCTGACTAATACAAAGAGGTAAAGAGAGTAAGAAAATTCTTGACTGGTACTGTCAGAAGATGGTTTAGTGTACTGTGTTTCTTCTTCCCTCAACTTCAGGGGTTACATATCCTTTGGGGAGATAATCTTATCCCTAGATCTGGGATAATCTTGGTTACTTTAAGTCAGTCATGGTAAACCCATTTTCCTTGCCAGTGATTGATTTAGGTATGGACATGTGGTACAATTCTGGCAAATGGCAAATGAAGAGAAGTTTGCCAGAAGGGGCCTCTGAGAAAAGTTTTATTGTTCTTAAAAAATTAAATTGTAATAAGAAATAGGCTTTTTTTTTCTTCTGGACAATTTCTTGTCTGGATGATATGCCTAACTTTCTCACACATCATGGGAATCCATCTGAGGAAAAGCTGACATGATGAGGACAACCGAGTAGAAAGAGAAATTCCTGATGACATCACTGAGTCACTGAGTCAACCAATCCTGGAGCCATCCCATTTAGGACTCCTTGTTAAATGAAATAATAAATGCTACTTATGGTTAATTCATTCTTAGTTGTTTTTTTGCGTTACTTACAGTCCAACCTAATGGAAGTAGACTTATTATGTCAAGCGTGCCAAGACCATGCTAAAGCACTGTACAGGTATCAGATTTAATAACCTGTATTTGTGCTTTTATTGTCCCAGCTCAAAAGTGAGTAAAAAACACAAAAATGACACAAAGTAAGTGAAAGAGTAGGGATTCAAAATCTACTCTTGCCTAAGCTATTAACCACCATGTTGTACTGCCTCCTAGTGGAGTCTTGAGGGACCTACCAAAGTACACCTACAACAGCTCCTCTGAGGATTTCAGAAGCTGGGCAACACTTTAGAAGAGACATTTCTGGCCAGTGGAACTTGTTCCATAAAGTCACCATTTTGTAGTCACAGCCTGCTGAGACTAGGACTCAGGAATGCATTAACTTTATACTCTTGATACCTACTTGGGACAGGATATTGCACTTAGTATCTATTCTCTGATTATTTAAAAAATAATCATCAGGGGCGTGGATGTGGCTCAAGTGGTTGAGCACCCACCTCCTGCATGAGAGGCCCCAGGGTTGGTTCCCGGTGCCTCCTGAAAAAACCAAAAGCAAACAACAAGCAAAACAAAAAAACCAACTCAGGGAAGCTGATGTGGCTCTGGTTGAGTACCAGCTTCCTGCATATGAGACCCCGGTTTCAATCCCCAGCCCCTAGTACCTCTAAATAAATAAATATCAAAAGAATTCCAAAATAGTACTTTGGGAAAAAAGCATAATGACCTTTGAACAGATTATGGGCACCAAAATTTCTTAATAGAAAAATTGTAAAAATTTTATTTAGCCCAGGGAATTGGGAAGCTGAAGTGAGTTCTTAAAAAGTCCAGTTGAAAAGAAAAAAAAGGGCCAAGAATATGTGTAGCCTGTAGTCACCTATAAGAATATATGAGTCCTTTTAAAGAGATATTTTGTTCAATGAGGTAAAACAAATATTTTATGAACACTATTGATTAGGCAGGGACTGCTACAGTCCTTAAACTTAAGGGCTCAAGTTGTCAAATAGTCAAATTCTAAGAACCAGGCATCAATGAGAAATGAACAGTATCTCAGTGGTAAAGAAAAGTCTGTTCTCCCCAGGAGAAAATCAGAGTTTTTATTTATTGGGGTTTATGGAACTTTAAAACAAGAAATACAAATATGACTCAAAATCCCCACATGAAAAAGAACACTCAGGGGACATGAAATGCTAATATACATCAGATCAAAGGGGTTCTACTTACAAATAACAACTGTCAGCACAGCAGAGAACGGAAGTTGTGGCTTTCCTTTTCCCCTAAGAGTCTCTGATCTCCCCCCAAAGCTCCGGAGCACTGCTCACATGCACACACGAGCCCCACCTGGGCTTCATTAGTCTGATGTCTCAGCATGTCCCAGAGGGATCAAGCTTATCAAGTAGTTCAGAAATAACTAAAATATTTACCACAGGGCCGTATTGCCTATCCCAGGCTAATGCTGGCTCATTGTTGTTTGCCTAATTACAATTATATCGAATAACTAAAATTGGACATTTAAAAATGCTTATTTGCTATGGTATAGATCAACTTAGAATGATCTATGCTGGCTATTTGTGAAATTTTAGTGAGCTTCTTCATATGTTCTCAGGTGCGAGAGTCTGAACCTGGTACTAACTAGGTAATAACCTTTAGTTGGTCCTACAGTGACTTTGAAAACTGATTCACAGCCTACTTTTAAAAAATTATCAATTAATCCATCTTTGAAAAGTAACCATGGGTTTGTATTTCCATTTGGCAATATTTTTTGAAAGATATGTAACCTAACAGACAAGCTACTAAATGAAATTTAAGAAAATGATTTATTGTCCTCAAGATTTCCTCTGAGGAGCTTTAATTGCTTATATATGTCATAGCTCCTTGAAGAGGAATTAATGGTGCACAAACTTCCACTGGTGATTAGGTGAGCTCATTTCTCCCAAATTTATAATCTGGTGACTTTCACCATATGTTTTATAGGTCCCAGGGTGCTTTCTCTGTGGAATCTAGTAACTGCCAACCATTAACAACTGATTCATTATCATGAGTTCTAAAGGGTCCAAGAGAAAATTTTTCTTGCCCTACACATGTCAAAACTTTTCCTGAATAGCTCAATCCAGCCCTTTAAAATCTTCATCATCCAATAATACATTCTCCTAACCTAAAAAGTGCCATGGAGGAGACTCAGCAGGCCCATTCCAAGTGATGCTGGTCTGTGACAAGCCTGGTCTTATTTCCTTCCAAGGTGTGGCCATAGAAGAAGAGATCAGGCCCACATGGCCCCCCTGCCACCGGATAAGTTCCCATGTGCATACACACGTGTGTATTTGCACATGTGTTAAGCTTGTGCATGTACATGTACCTTATGTGGCAGTTGGAAATTATTTTCTGAATCTCAAAAAGAGAAATATTATGTTTGTAAACTAATCTATTCCTCTGGGTGTGATACCCTTTGATGACATTGAATTCAGTTGAGGAGGCTTTGATTGGATTACTTGATAAGATTGCTTTAAGGTTTTTGGTTTGACTTCTTCAGTGAGGTGTGACTCAGGTTGAGTTCCTGCCCATTGGCTGGGTCTGATATAAACATACTTATACAGACAGACAGGAAAAAGGGAGCCAGCATATTTGATTCCGCAATGTGTGAGAGAGAATATTGCATAATTATGAAGTGCCCAAGAGGCCGGGCCCACAGAGCAGCTCAAAGGAGATGGTGAACCCAGAGGAAAAGGAGAAACCTAGGCAGAGATCGGGGGCCATCTTGCTTCACTACATGGCAACACTCCAGGATCGACAGTAGCTGACTTGGATGAGAAAGCATCTCAGATGGTGCCTTGGTGTGAATTTTCCATGGACTTGGAACTAAGTTTTTATCCCAAATAAATCTCCTTTATAAAAGTCATCCAAATTCTAGTACTTTGCATTGGCACACCTTTGAAAAACTAAAACACCTTCCAAGGGAAAACAAAAACAAAACCATAACTTCCAAAGACTATCTAAATATACATTTAGAAAAAAATATCCTACCATCTTCATCTTTCTAATAATTCCTAATGAGCTAATCAATGTTAGAATGCTTTTCTAGCATTTAATCAATATTATAATGGCAGTAATTTGCTTATATGTTTATATCTTCCCCTCCTTACTAGATGTGAGGTTCCTGAGAGATGGAAGCCCTAGAGTAATGCCAAGTGGTGTGCATAGTTCAGCTAAAAATTATAACTAGTATATTCCTAACAAGGACCTCTGTCAGAAACATCTGCATTTGGGTTACTTTGCAGTTATGGAGCTTCCCTAAGAATAAATGCATATGCTTCAGGAAGACCTGTATTGAGTTTGATGTTACATGGATAAAACACAATCTCTAATCTCCAGAACCTTATAGTCTAATGAGGAGGGATAGACACTGAAATGCAAATAGCCATTAATATAATAGTGTTGGGAAGCAAATGTAGCTCAAGTGGTTGAGCTTCCCATGTACAAGATCCCAGGTTCAATCCCTGGTACCTCCTTAAAAAAAATATATCTATCTATCTATCTATCATCTATATATGTTAGCCCCATTTAGCAAAATAATCCCCTGCTACTCCGGTTGGCACCAGTAGGTCTCCCTTACCCCGATAACAGATGACCCCAAACCCCCACCCCTGTCCCTAATCCAACAGGATGTACTAATCTCAAAACCAACCATGAGAATATCACAAGATTGTGGGAGGTACCTGTGCAATCATAAATGAAACTTGATGTTTTTATATTAACAAAACTGGGAGGTAGAAGAAAATCTTAAAATTTCAGAAGAAAACATAGAGATCATTCAGAGGGCCTGAGACGACAGCTATGTAAATCAATCCTGGTTATCCTAATTACTCTCTTACTTTTCCTGATCCCTAAAATCAATCCTTTTACCCATTATAGCATCACTACTGATATTATGGCTGCTGCTGCTTTTTGGTCCTTATCTCTTACAGCTTCTTGTCCAATTCACATGCCAAATTGTACAATCAACAACTCAGGAATATCTGAATGGCATCTTCTTGCTACATGAACGCCAATACCAACCTCTTTATGACCAGAAATCAGAGCCCACTGGACAGAACAGAAGAGAACCCTTCACTACACCATAACAGCAGGAAATAGCCAGGCTGAGTCAAAGTCCCAAATCCCCTCACCCTTCCGTTATGCCCAGAATTCCCATTACTTAGGTCCTTCATTATATATATATATTCAAAGAGTTAGGAACTTAGAGGTCCCTCCTTATGAGGTTTGCAATGATTAACAGGCCATAGACTGTGAATCAATACCCCTGTGACATAAATTGAAGAAAGGCAGCCTCCAGCCATAACCCATTGAGCAAGCCATGGCAGCCCATGCCCTACCAAGAATAAACAAAGTGGAGAAGATAACGGCCATCACCCCCTCAGGCCCAAAGCACCACCAACCCCTCCACATCCCAAGACCTCCTAGCCCACTCCCCCCTGGCCATTTGGCTTCAGGTTGTACTCAGTTTCCCCCCTATTGATGTACTATATAAAGTCACATCCACCCTCCAGGGGTGGGCTGAAGTCTATTCTTCAGACACCCACTGTTGGGAGAGCTTCCCAATAAACTTTCTGCCTGCAATCCTCAGTCTCCGTGTCCCAGTGAGCACCATTTTTCTCTAACTATATACATATATGTATGCGTGTGTGTGTGTGTTTAACTGCTCTAATAGTGAAGTGATTACAAACAGTAGGACCAAAGATGGTGTGATTCTGCCTGGGGAGGGCAGATTTCACAGAGAAATTGACTTTTGAGCTATGTCTTGAAGAATGAATAGGAGCTTACTGGGCAATGAAAGCAGTGACTACAGACATTGTTGGGGAAGGGTAGAGGTTAGGAGTGTGGGTATCGGGGAGAGCATTTCACCCAGAAAGAGGCCCATGGAGCCCAGATGCACAGAGTGCCATGAACTTCATAACTGCAGCTGGTCATTTACTAGATGGATTTCAATTACTTTTGCAGACGGAGATCATCAGATTTTTATATCTCCACATGGATTTCGCTTACCATATGAAGATGCCGTTACTCGGCCACCTTCAGTTTTTTCTGCTGATAGAACCTCCAAAGTACTGTCCAGGCCCCTTGTGACCACAGGCTTATGCTGGAGAGGATGGCTAGCTGGCATTAGGGAGCAGTCTTTGGCAGTAGCTGTGGATCCTCGTGGAATCCTCATGAGATCTATTCTGGGCTAACCAACTGAATTAACCTCTGTTTCTAGAATCTAAGGGAACTGTAGGAAGTTTCAATCTCTTGTAGGTGAGGGGGTGGAGAGAAGAGAGTCACCTCGGTTTTTTTATTTTGTTTGTTTTTTGTTTTTTTTTAACTTTATTTTGTACATTTAATAATTGAAAACATAAACAATTAAAAACTAAAAAGTAAACACAGTTGAATAAATATATACATTTCTCAATTAAATGTAATGGATACATGTAAATTTTTTTTTTTAATCAAACAATATATTACACAATATATTTGGTTCATAGGAATGCATTCATACAGTATTTGTCCTTTTGTGTCTGGCTTGCTTCACTCAACATAGTGTCCTCCAGGTTCATCCATGTTGCCATATGCTTTATGACTTCATTTCTTCTTACAGCTGCATAATATTCCATCGTGTGAATAGACCACAGTTTGTTTATCCATTCATCTGTTGATGGACACCTGGGTTGTTTCCAACTTTTGGCAATGGTGAATAATGTGGCTATGAACATCGGTGTGCAGATGTCTGTTGGTGTCACTGCTCTCAGTTCTTCTGGGTATATACCCAGTAGTGGTATTGCAGGGTCACATGGCAAGTCTATATTCAACTTCTTTAGGAACTGCCAAACAGTCCTCCATAGTGGTTGTACCATCCTGCATTCCCACCAACAGTGAAGAAGTGTTCCTATCTCTCCACATCCTCTCCAACACTTGTGGTTCTCTGTCTTTTTAATAGTGGCCATTCTGATAGGTGTGAAATGATATCTCATTGTAGTTTTGATTTGCATTTCCCTAATCATGAGTGATGTTGAACATTTCTTCATGTGTTTTTTGCCATTTGTATTTCTTCTTCAGAGAAATGTCTATTCAAGTCTTTGGCCCATTTTTTAATTGGGTCATTTGTCTTTTTATTGTTGAGTTGTAACATCTCTTTATATATCCTGGATATTAAACCCTTGTCAGATATGTGATTTCCAAATATTTTTTCCCATTGAGTTGGCTGCCTTTTCACCCTTCTGACAAAGTCCTGTGAGGTGCAAAAGTGTTTAATTTTGAGGAGGTCCCATTTATCTACTTTTTCTTTTGTTGCACGTGCTTTGAGTGCGAGGTCCAAGAAACCACCACCTACTACAAGGTCTTGAAGATGTTTCCCTACATTTTCTTCTAGTAGTTTTATGGTCCTGGCTTTTATATTTAGATCTTTGATCCATTTTGAGTTGATTCTTGTATAGGGGGTGAGATAGCGGTCCTCTTTCATTCTTTTGGTTATAGATATCCAGTTCTCCCAACACCATTTGTTGAAGAGACTGTTTTTTCCCATCAGCGTGGGCTTGGTAGGTTTGTCAAAAACCAGTTGACTGTATAGGTGAGGGTATATTTCTGGATTCTCAATTCTATTCCACTGATCGATATGTCTATCTTTATGCCAGTACCATGCTGTTTTGACCACTGTAGCTTTGTAATATGTTTCAAGGTCAGGCAGTGAAATTCCTCCCACATTGCTCTTCTTTTTTAGAATACTTTTGGCTATTCGGGTACACTTACCCTTCCAGATGAATTTGGTAATTGCCTTCTCTAATTCTGTAAAGTAAGCTGTTGGGATTTTGATTGGTATTGCATTGAATCTATAAATCAGTTTGGGCAAGATTGACATCTTCATGATATTTATTCTTCCAATCCATGAACACGGAATGTCTTTCCATTTGTTTAGGTCTTTTTAAATTTCTTTTAGCATTGTTTTGTAGTTTTCTGCATATAGGTCCTGTACTTTCTTGGTTATATTAACTCCTAGGTATTTGAGTCTTTTTGTTGCTATTGAAAATGGAATTTTCCTCCTGATTTCCTCCTCAGATTGTTCAGTACTAGTGTACAGAAACATTACTGATTTTTGCGTGTTGATCTTATATCCTGCCACTTTGCTGAACTCATTTATTAGTTCAAGTAGCTTTGTTGTGGATACTTCAGGATTTTCTAAATACAGGATCATGTCATCCGCAAACAGTGAGAGTTTTACTTCCTCTTTTCCTATTTGGATGCCTTTAAATTTTTTGTCTTGTCTAATTGCCCTAGTTAGAACTTCTAGTACAATGTTGAATAGCAATGGTGACAATGGGCATCCTTGTCTTGTTCCTGATCTTAGGGGGAAAGCTTTCAACCTTTCCCCATTGAGTATGATGTTGGCTGTGGGTTTTTCATATATGCCTTTTATCATATTGAGGAATTTTCCTTTTATTCCTATCTTTTGAAGTATTTTTATCAAAAAAGGATGTTGGATTTTGTCGAATGCCTTTTCTGCATCTATTGAGATGATCATGTGTTTTTTTTCCTTCAATTTGTTAATGTGGTGTATTACATTGATTGATTTTCTTATGTTGAACCAGCCTTGCATGCCAGGAATAAATCCCACTTGGTCGTGATGTATAAGTCTTTTGATAGGCTGTTGGATTCAATTTGCAAGTATTTTGTTGAGAATTTTTGATCTATGTTCATGAGAGAGATTGGTCTGTAATTTTCTTGTGGAATCTTTATCTGGCTTTGGTATTAGGGTGATGTTGGCTTCATAAAATGTGTTGGTTAATTTTCCCTCCTCTTCAATTTTTTGGAAGAGTTTAAACAGGATTGGTGTTAATTCTTTTAGAAATGCTTGGTAGAATTCACCTGTGAAGCCATCTCGTCCTGGACTTTTCTTTGCTGGGAGATTTTTGATGACAGATTCAATCTCCTTAATTGTGATTGGTTTGTTAAGTTCTTGTATTTCTTGTTGTGTCAGTGTAGGCTGGTTATGAGTTTCTAGAAATTTGTCCATTTCATCCAGGTTGTCTAGTTTGTTGGCATATAGTTTCTCATAATATCCTCTTATGATTCTTTTTATTTCTGTGAGGTCATTTGTAATTTCCCCCCTTTCATTTCTGATTGTATTTATTTGCATCTTCTCTGTTTTTTTCTTTGTTAGTCTATGGAGGGGTTTGTCAATTTTATTGATCTTCTCAAAGAACCAGCTTTTGGTTTTGTTGATTTTCTCTATTGCTTTTCTGTTCTCATTTTCATTTATTTCCGCTCTAATCTTTATTATTTCTTTCCTTCTTTTTGCTTTGGGATTGGTTTGCTGTTCTTTTTCTAGTTTCTCAAGTTGTTCAGTTAAATCTTTGAGTTTAACTCTTTCTTGTTACTTAATATAGGCATTTAGGGCTATAAATTTCCCTCTCAAGACTGCCTTTGCTGTATCCCATCAGTTTTGATATGTTGTGTTCTCATTTTCATTTGTCTCAATATATTTACTGATTTCACTTGCAATTTCTTCTTTGAGCCACTGAATATTTAGGAGTGTGTTGTTCAGTCTCCACACATTTGCAAATTTACTTTTTTCCTGTCTGTTATTGATTTCTAGTTTCATTCCATTATGATCTGAGAATGTGCTTTGAATAATTTCAATCTTTTTATATTTATTGAGAGCTGTATTGTGACCTAACATGTGGTCTATCCTGGAGAAAGATCCATGGGCACTTGAGAAGAATGTATAACCCGCTCAGTTTGGATGCAGTGTTCTGTATATGTCTGTTAGGTCTAACTTGTTTATCATATTGTTCAAGTTCTCTGTTTCCTTGTTGATCTTCTGTCTAGTTGTTCTATCTAATGATGTGAGAGGGGTGTTGAAGTCTCTGACGATTATTGTAGAAATGTCTATTTCTCCCTTCAGTTTTGCCAGAGTTTGTCTCATATATTTTAGGGCACCCTGGTTAGGTGCATAGATATTTATGACTGTTATATCTTCCTGGAGGATCATCCCTTTTATTAATATATAATGGCCTTCCGCATCTCTTATCACTTTTTTGCATTTGAAGTCTGTTTTGTCTGATATTAGTATAGCTACCCCTGCTCTTTTCTGTTTACTATTTGCGTGGAGTAGCTTTTTCCAACCTTTTACTTTCAGCCGGCTTGTATCCTTGGGTTTGAGGTGAGTTTCTTGTAAGCATGGATGGCTCATGTTTTTTTATCCATTCTGTCAGCCTGTATCTTTTGATTGGGGAATTTAATCCATTCACATTCAATGATATTACTGAAAATGCACTATTTATTACCTCCATTTTATTCTTTGGTTTTCATATGTCATCTTATTTTTGTCTCTCTTTTTACTCTTTTGGTTATCCTTTCTGCTTTTCTTTCTTCTATACTCTCCTCCAAGCCTCTCTCTCCTGTCTTTTTCTTTCATGTTCTAAGGCTTCCTTTAATATTTCCTGCAAAGGTGCATTCTTTTTTGCAAACTCTCTTAGTTTCTGTTTGTTTGTGAATACTTTATATTCACCTTCATATTTGAAGGACAGTTTTGCTGGATAAAGAATTCTCGGCTGGCAGTTTTTCTCTTTCAGTTTCCTGATTGTATCATACCACTGTCTTCTTGCCTCCATGGTTTCTGAGGAGAAATCTGCATTAAGTCTAACTGGACGTCCTTTGTACATGATCGTTTGCTTCTCTCTTGCTGCTCTGAGAATTTTCTCTTTATCTTTTACATTTGACATTCTGAATATGTGTCTTGGCATAGGTCTATTTGGATTTATTCTTATTGGGGTACGGTGTGCTTCTTGGACATGTAAGTTCATTTCTTTCGTGATAGTTGGGAAATTTTCTGCTATTATTTCCTCAAATACTCTTTCTGCCCCTTTTCCTTTCTCTTCTCCTTCTGGAACTTCCATGACACATATGTTCTTGCGTTTTGTGTTGTCATTCAACTCTCTGAGCCCCTGCTCAATTTTTTCCATTCTTTTATCTCTCTGTTCTTTTCTCTCTTCAATTTTAGCTGCTCTGTCTTCAGTATCACTTATTCTTTCTTCTATCATTTCGAGTCTGCTGTTCTATGCTTCAAATGTATTTTTGACTTCACCTATTGTGTCTTTCATTCCCATGAACTCCGTTACTTTTCTGTTCAGGATTTCAAATTCTTCTTTGCGTTCGCTCAATGACTTCTTGATGTCATTGATCTCTCATCAATTCTCTTTCATCTCATTAATTTGATTTTGGATATTTGTGCTCATCTCACTGATTAGTTCTCTCAAATTCTGCATCTCTTCTGGGACTTTGCTGTATTCCTTTTCTTGGGCCATGTCTTCTATTTTCTTAGTATGGCTCGTAATCTTTTGCTGGTGCTTAGGCATCTGGTTAGTTTGTATTTTACTAGATACTCTATCTCTTTCTCTTTTATGGGTTTTTAGTGGCAGGAGGCTGTGAGTTACCACAGCTCTTTGATTTTTGGCTCAACCTTGATTGTTAGGATTGTTCTGGTGGTTGCTCAAAACTGGGCACTGGACCCAGTAATTGGTTGTAGAGTTGTTTCCTAGGGCCTTGGGCAGGGAGGCTATAGAGGCCAGGAAAAGCCTCTCTTACTTTTTAATTTTCTTATGTGCACTTCCTTGGTCTGCCAGGAGATGGCGCTTGTTGGCAGCTCTCGAGTCAATGCCTGGTCGGAGAGTATTTGTTGTGACACAGGCCAGATCAATGTGATAGAGCTTCCTATCTGGGGGCTAAGAGCCCTGTGATTCAAACTTTCTGAGACAATTCTCCAGACTTCTCTCGTAGTGCCCCCCTTTTCCCAGCTTGGAAATATTTCCACTCCCTTCTGAATCCTCAACAATCAGTCCCTGTTAGTAGAGGAGGAGATTGGGAAGTTTGTATATCTTTAGCCCCTTGCAGGCTCCAAGGCAAACAATGGCGCAGCCCCATCCAGCCTGGAAGAGCTCTTGGGACAGGGCAGACCAAACCTGGGTGTCAAAAGCAGGGTCAGCCCCAGGCTCTCTCTCCCCTCTCCCGTGGAGTCCTCAACAATTAGTCCAGGCTAGAAGAGAGGGAGGTTGCGAGGGTCGGATTTCTCCTGTCCTTTCTAGGCTCCCAGGGCAAACCACTGTGTGGAAGGGTCCGTGGGGCTCCGCAGCCCAAATTTCAGGCTGCGTCCCTCTCTCTCCCCTTTCCGGGAGCGGCAGATCCCTGAAGCCCCCTTTGTCTGTGGTCACAGGCCCAGAGGCCTGAGAATTCTGAAGAGTGTGGGGGAGTGTGCCGGCAGCAGCAGAAGCTGCTACTTGCAACTCATGGTTCTGTTGTCGCAATTTCCCTCTTCTGTCCCTCTCTCCTCTGGGTGGTGTGCAGCCTTCACCTGCTGTCCTAAACCCTAGAAGATCTTTTTCAGGGCTGTTTCAGCTTATCCTCTAGCTATTTTTCTGGAGAAGAGATTCCCGTGTCTTACTAGTCCGCCATCTTCTCGGAACCTCTCCACCTCCTCGTTTTAATGCTTTTCTCCATAAACGACATAGAAAAAATTCCAAAATATAAGAGAAGAACTTAGGTTTTAAATAGTAATTAACATGGTCAAAACTAAAGACACAAATGACCAGAGAGACCGAGTTCAGAAGTCTGGGTCAAGGGCAAGAGCAATCCTGGCAGATATTTATCTGAGGACAATTTCCTTCTTCCACAATGACTATCCCCTTGAGGAAAAAGATTTCTGATCAAAGATGTACCCAACTGAGGCAATTTTTGTCCTGAAATAACTTGAGACTGAGGACATGTGTGGTTTCCATTTCTCGTTATTCAAGAGGTTTCTTGTATTGTTACAAGATGGTTCTGGATTCTGGGCTTCTAGGTGCTTGGCTTATGTTGCATAAAAGAATTTAAGGACATGCCATAGGGTAGGCAAGGGAGTAAAGAATTTATTAAGAAACAAGAAAATGAGAGAAGTACACTGTCTGAGGCATGGACCACAGGTGTGCTGCAGAATGAGAGGTGCGCATGGGGCCCCAGGTGAGGGCTTTTTAAAGTCTTCCCACCTCCCCCTTCATAATGTTGGGGTGGGGCCCCAGCTGTTTGCTGTTCTGATTGGTTGCCCCACCTGTCATTTCTCAGGAGGCAAATGGTAAAGCCTTTTGAGGGTATCCAGGGCTTTCCTTTGACCAAACAGGATTTCATGGGTCAAATGGGATCTCATTTTTCCAAATGAGATCTTGTGTTGGAGTCTCATAGGGTCTTTCTGGCAGCCTTCTTCTCAGGAGATTTCCAGGAGGGGTCTCACGGCCATGCTGTCTGTCGGCCATGTTGTCTACTGGGCCAGTTGCCTTCCCCTGTTCACTATACTAACCCACCTCACGATGATAGTGCCAGGCATGTGTCTTAGAGTGGGAGGAGGGCCTGGGGCAGGGTTTGAACCTCCCTGCCCAAGGCACTGAGGGACGTTTGAGAATCCCTGGTCTAGCACGGGAGTTCTGGGCTTGTCGGAGGGTTTCTCAGAACCTGGAAATTCTACACAAAACTTTGAATTTTTACCCATTTTTCTGGGGATCTGTCATTTTCATATGATTCTTAAAGGGTTATGTCACCCTCAAACAGACTTAAATACAATATGTTTAAGTGATTGCTTCTTTATTGAGGCAGTGGTGGGTGGGAGGTAAAAATGGCAATGTCTCCCTTCAATATTGCATCACATATACCTGAAGGCCAGAGGAGAAATCACCTCAGAACTCTTTTCACCTGTTTATTTTCAAAATTCTGGCAATAAATCATAAACTAGCCTACTGAGGAGGAAAGGGGAGGCAGTATCTAAAGATCTAGAAATATGGATATTTCTCAGGTACAAATAGAACTTGTATAGGAGTAGGAGGTTTTATGCACGAACATTGAAGTGTAGCAAACAGATATGACTTTTATGACTATTAGGAGAAAGCCTAAAAGAAAAAGAGGAAAACAGGAGGCAAAGCTTGCAAAAATGTGACATATAATTCAGTCTCTCTTTCTCTCTCTCTGTTTTTTTTTTTTTTTTTTTTTTTTTTTTTTTGGTAGGCAACAGGGTAAAGAGTTTATTAAGAAACAAAAAGAGATAAGTACACAATGCAAGACATGGATCGCAGGGTGCTACAGGGTGAGGCACGTAAATGTGGGGTTAGACCTTTTGAGACCTTCCCCCTCCCCTTTCCTAATGCTGGGCAGGAGCCCCAGCTGTTTGCTGTTCTGATTGGTTGCCCCACCTGTCATTTCTCAGGGGGCCAATGGTGAGGCCTTTTGTTTGGAGATATCCAGGGCTTCCCCTTGACCCCAGAAAGTTTTAATAGAGGTAGATAAATAAAGATAAAGTCACCTGGGACAAGTAACATAAGTTCACTGTTGACAAAGAACAGGCAGAATAACCAAGTCTCATCTGAGTCTGGGAAGATAAAGATCTTTACAAGGGGCAGAAAAATGGCTTTCAAACTGGTTCATTGGGCAAAATACCTGTACAGTTCTATTAGCAGGGAAGTTGATAATATAGGCCACAGTTTCTGATTCAAAATTCATAGGGCCAAATGTGTTTCTGAATTTTGAAATGTTTTTATTTTAGACAGATAATACAATACATATCTTGTGTATGATGTAACACTCTAAATCAGAACCAGCTACCCATGATCAAACTAATATTTGGTCAAAGTAATATTTTAACAACTATATGAATATTCATTCCAAATGGGAAAAATAAAGACTTTAAAAAGTCTCATTGCAGTTCAAGTCAAATATTGTCATTAAATAAATTTGGTTTAGGTCTTGCTGCCAAATGAGATATGAAAATCTCCCAGTTTCCAGAGCTTTATGGAAGAGGGATTGCAGAACTGTATTTTATATATAGAGAGAACTCTGCAACTCAACAGATAAAATATTTTGTCAGAACCATGCACAAACTACCTATTAAAAATCATTTTAGAAGTTTTCAAGCATTGATAGCCAGTTTCAGCAATTTCCAGAATCAATTCAATTGAACAAATAAATATTCAACATGATGTTCTAAGTTCAGTTTTTAAAATATTCAGGTCAGGACATTTGTTTCTCTCAGACATCTATCACTTCTAGTCCCTGTTACCTGTAAGTTACTAATTGTCTCCACATTTAAAGCTGCAAGTTTTGGATATTCTGGAATGAAATTAGCCTAAGCATGGTGAGGCTTTTATCATGGTGATTCCCAAAGTATGTTTCTACGGAACAGTAGTGTTTCCTGAGCTTACTGGGGTCCTCTGTTATCGTAGTTTAATAATGATAGTCTTTTGAATTTGCTGCAAAAACTGAAGAGATTCTCAAACTGTGTTTCATGAAAACAAAGTTCAGAGATAAACTTAGCAATAGCCAGGAAGATATATTCAATTGCTAACATCTGATCCAATATCAAGGAACTGTTTAGCACCATGGATACCACGGTCTCTGCTGTCAAGACCAGTATGAAACTCAAATGGATGTGGGTTCTGCCCTCAACTCTGCCATTTGCAAACTGCGTGACCTTGGGCAATTTATTTAACATTTGTTTCCCTTTCTTTCTGTCTGTCTGTCTGTCCGTCCGTCCATCCATCTGTCCGTCCGTCCGTCCATCCATCCATCCGTCCACCCATCCACCCATCCATGCATCCACCCACCCATCCACCCATCCATCCATCCATCCATCCATCCATCCATCCATCCATCCATCCATCCATCCATCCAT
>JAKSZT010054304.1:11577462-11843809 GCA_026826555.1 Tolypeutes matacus
TCTATCTATCTATCTATCTATCTATCTATCTATCTATCTATCTATCTACCTACCTATCTATCCTCTATTGTCTCTGTCCATCTACCCACCTATGATAGACATTAAATGCTTAACATAACTTTTCCTGACTAATACCTGGTCTTGCCTTGTCCCACAAAGTATTTAAAGTAGCTTAAAGAGAAACATAGCACAACAGGATGAAAAAGTGACTGAATAAAATAAGGATAATGTATAGTAAAATTTGCCTTATAAGAATGTTAAGAGAAACAATTACATATATCCAGATGTGCAACTGATAATCAGTAAATTAATAATATGAGATTCCAGCTTGTTTTAGTTTTCTAGCCTGCTTTCAAGCAAATACCATGAACTGGTTTGGCTTAAATAATGAGAATTTATTCGCTCATGGTTTTGAGACTGAGAATATGTCCAAATCAAGGCCTCATCCAGGTGATGTTTTCTCCCAAGTTAGTGGCTGCCGGCAATCGTTGGTTCCTCTGACACATGGCAAGGCACATGGCAGCGTCTCCTGGTCTCTCCCTTCTTTTCCAGGTGTTGGTTTTGCTTCTGGCTTCTGTGGCTTTCTCTATCTGTCTGAATTTCATTGTCTTATAAAGGACTCCAGTAACAGGATTAAGTCCCATCCTGAAGG
This sequence comes from Tolypeutes matacus, assembly GCA_026826555.1. Taxonomy (NCBI): domain Eukaryota; kingdom Metazoa; phylum Chordata; class Mammalia; order Cingulata; family Chlamyphoridae; genus Tolypeutes; species Tolypeutes matacus. The sequence goes on from JAKSZT010054304.1 coordinate 11,578,115, forward strand.
AGGTGGGTCACACCTTAACTGAAATATCCTCATCAAAAGGTCCTACTTATAATGGGTTTACACCACAGAAATGCATTAGATTTAAGAATATGTTTTCCTGGTGTACATACAGCTTCAAACCACCACACAGCTCACTTTATATGTATAATTTATGGTCCCTCTCCTCCCTGGACACCTCTTTCACTTTCTATCATGCTCAGGAGGCCTACGTAGTCACAATTATAACCCACTTTCCTCTATCCCACACTCCTTATCATCCTTCCTTCCTTATTTTTTTACCCATAGTACTTATCCCCATTTGCCATACTACACTTTTATTACTTTTTTATTTGTCTAATTTATATTCTCCACCACTAGAATGTGGTGAAAAGGTAAGGATCTTTTGTTCATTAAGTCCCCTGCACCTAGGATTTATAGTCAGAGCTCAATAAAATTGTTGAATCAGTGTTGATTGGATGAAGCAATTGTAACTTGATAGCAGCTTCCAGAATCTGTAGTAGCAACCATTGCCTGGCACCCCAGGCTTTCGGATATTACCGTATGTTGTCTACCTTGAAACATATACATCATACTTAGAACTATCTTCTCTATGCACAGGTTCCTTAGCCCTGATCTGTCCATCAGTAACTTTCCTGCCCCTTCTTCCCTTGCTGTATCCTGGATTTGAGATGCTACCCACTAGACAGAATTCATCAGTTAAATCCACAACAATATGTGTTGGTTTGGAGCTGTATGGACCCCAGAAAAACATGTTCTTAAATTTAATTCATTCCTGTGGAAGTGAACCCATTTTAAGTAGGACCTTTAGATGAGGTCACTTCAGTTAAGAAGGTGTGACCCATCTCAATCAGGATGGGTCTTAATCCTATTACTGGAGTCCTTTTAAGAAAATGAAATTGAGAGAGAGAGAGAGAAAGTCAGAGGGAGCAGCCAGAGGCTGAACATCAACAGAACCCGGAAAAGAAGGGCAAGACCAGGACATGCCACCATGCATGTCTTTGGATGACCTCTCTATCCTGGTGGGGTTTTCAAACCCAGACATGCTGAACCTAAGTTAGAGGTTGCAAACTCACTTGCCTACACAGACCAGGAACAGGCAGATGACATATGAGTAAGGAAGGTCAGATGCAAAACAGTTGAGACTGGGGAGGGCCATGGTGACGTGGAGAACACAGGTTTCATTAAAGGGGCACCTGCTACTCAGCAAAGCTGACTTTGCCTCGTGAGACTGCAGGCCCTGTTTTACTGCATCCCCTGATTTTCCAAGGGAAGCCAGGTATCGAGGTTTTATACAAAAGGACCTAATTTTAAAAATATGGTTTAGGTCAAGCCAAACATGGCAGCAGCCAGTTTGTCAATGCTGCTCTAGATCTTCAAGGTAATGCCCACACCTGTTAGCACAGCACACAAGGTCCCTCGTGGTCTGCAGGGGCTTCCTTGCCTAGCTCTCAAGCTTCATTGCTCATTTCTCCCTAACATTCATTTCTTCAGCAATTATTTAATGATTCCTACTATGTGTCAGGCATGTTCTAGGTGCTGGGGATATTGCAGAGAACAAAACAAAATCCTTGTCCTCAAAGAGATTATTTTCTAGTTGGGAGGGACAGGGAATAAACAAATAAGTCAACAAATATGGAATATATCAGACTGTGCAAAGTGCCATAGAAAAAAATAAAGCAGCATGAGCCCCAGCTTGGCAGGTCCTGGAATGTGCCTTACTCTTTTATCAAACTCTTCCATCTGCCTTGAATGACAGTCCCTTCCTCTGAGCTTAACTGTCTCCTACTATTGCTTGAGCTATAGCTTGAATCCTACAACCTCTAAAATATGCTCTCTGATCTCTTATCCTGCCAGTGCAAAATTGGTGACTCTTTTCCTTGCTCCCAGGGCACCTGTGCCTACTCTGACCATCTGGTTATAACTCTGTTTTGCAAGCCTATATTTACTTTTCAGTATCTGCCACTGAATAGGGAGTAAATGAAAGCTTTCGTATTTCCCTAAATTTTCTATAAATCTTTGTTGATTGACAGATTATCCTCTGTGTGACCATCCTGAAGATCTTCAGTGACGGAGTTTGGTGGGAGAGAAATCCTCCTGTCCTCTGTTTTCTTCTTTCACTTTCCCAATAAGAAAAGTTCTTTACCCTGTTGTTATAATACAGAACTCTGCACATGATTATTTGGAAAACCAAGTTAAAGGATATTGTTTGTGACCTTCAGTTTTGAGGCAGGTTATTGAGTGTGAAATATTGTCTAATATTTTCAGTGAGTCAAAGGAGCCCAAGCTAACTGTACCTGACTGTGAGATGCAATATACTCATTCTACTTGCATATTCATGCACACACTCATATACATAAGAATATGAAAAATATATCCCCTGTGTCTGCAGGCTGGGACTTGATGTGCAATTATACTAGGCAGGATGCATAGTCACAATTGACAAGCATGAAACACTTCTGGCACAGTCCTATCTTTGACTGGCATCTCTGACTTTCTGTGTGCTGTGGTTCCATCTGGCTCCTGCTACCTGATTTTCCAGTAGTTAAGCCTCCTTTGTGTAATGCTCTGAGAACCCCAACAAGCTTGCCTGGAGCCAGTTTGGTTTTCTAGAAGTCTTGGGCCTGGAGCTCTTTGTGTTACCACCCCACGGAACAAGATGACGGCTGAGTTTCTGTTTCTCAGTGGAGCACACACTTGTTCCACTGAACTCTGGAAAACTTGAGCTCTGGAGCCTAGACTGCTGTGGGCTGAGGGCTGAGGGTAGATCAGCCTCTGATCTGTCTCATCTCTGGAAACCCTGACTTTCAAGGTGTGTCAGAGCAGCCCCCAAAGAAAATGACCAGGGTTGAACCCCACCTGAGATGAGAAGCAGCTTTGGGCAAGAGGCGGCTGCCTGGGAATCATATGCTCTGTGAGGATGTTTGTGGATAAATGACCACCAATGGCCATCCCTTGTGTCTTACCTCAAAGAGGGAAGGCTGGTGAGGAAGCGGGCAGTCTGGGGTTGCAGTGGCTACTAAACTTACTGTTCAGTGAACAGGCTGTGCCATCTTGGTAGGAATACTCAGAGGGTTCTGATAAAATCTAGCAACTTGGATTCAGGTCATATAGATTTAAAACTTCTCTTGGTTACTTGTTAATATGATCTTTTAAATTAATGGGCCTAAAGTTTTATTTTTCATTAAAAAAAAAATAAAGTTAAAATAAAAAAGAGGAGATAATTCTTCAAGCTCTGTCTCAAATTCAGCCTCCTCCATGAAATATTTTCTCAGTTCCCAACTGTGTCCATTCCTTCCTGCTCGGTCCAATGTACTTTCTCTCATCTTTAACCCAATACTAATTTTAAGTTTTCTTAGAGTGTTTACCACACTGATCTTGTAATGTAGTCACTGTTATAGGAGGACATCTTGGTTTCAGTGCTACTTTTCTGACTGGACAATCTGAGTGCAAGAATTAGCTTGCTCCTCTTGGCCTCCCGGATGTAGGCAGCATAGAGCTGATCACACAAGCACTCAATGACCAGTGGGAGAGCTAAGGACTCCTAAACTCACACCATTCCCTTGTCCAATCCTGGTGGCTGATGACCTCAATTGTTCATATGCTCAATCACTTAAGAAGGGGATCCCCAAACAGCCTTCTAAACATATTTCAAATAGATCAGGTCAGGTTGGTATAGCACAGCATGGCATGAGTTTCAGAAATGTGTCATGATGTCTTTTGACTGCCCATAACTCTTATAGCCATTTTATACTCTGGGAGCTACAAACAAGATCTCCTCTGAGGGTTTGCTATATAAATCCTTGAGGACAGGGGATATCTTGCCTTCCATTGTATCCCCACAAAGGTACATGGTGTCTAGTGCTTGGTAGATGCTGGAATGAATGATTAGGCTGCCTGGCTCTGCTGTGGCTATTCTCACATCAGCCTATGATTTGTTCCACTCCCCTCTTCAACTCCAGATGGAGAGGAGGGACTGATGGTTGGCAGGAAACCAACCAGGAAAGGCCAGAGAAATTAAGGCTTCTACTAAAAAAATGGGATCTGCAGTAAGCCATGAAGTTCTAATGCTATGCTCTGTTTGTGTTGGGTAAACACAGGGAAGGAAGCTGTCACATGGAAAAGAGGACACTGATATCAGGATGTCTAATATAAGTGGAGGAAAGTTGGATTTTAGCAATGTAGAAAATGTGGCTGTTGATGAACCCTGATTTCAGGCACCTTTGGGTGCCTCTTAAGTTAAAAACTGTATTCTAGGGACCTGGAAAACATTGTGGGAGTCAGGAGGGGAAACCTCATCAAAAGCAGTTTTATTTTCTCACGTTGAAACTCAGTGGAATGTTAGGTAGGTGGGGGACTAAGATGTTGGTCTGGGAAGGGCTCTCTCCTCCTGGTGAGGGTGCTGCCAGAGCACCCTAATTAAGGCAGGACCACCATTTAGGTGGGGTTGACCTTTCCTCTTCTTAGGGTTGGCAGAATTTAGGCCAGTTGCCCTAAATATTGTCACTGCCCTTTCACAGAAACTCTTTTTTTCTTTAAGCATACAATCAGCTCCCTTGTTGTGGATATATTAGGTCTCCTTTGGTTGCAAATGACAGCAATCCATCTCAAAAAGGCTTACAAGAAAAAAAAGGAGAAAATATTATGACTGCCATAATTTATAAAATGTATAAAAATCTCCCAGATTAAGGCCCAGCTAGAATTAGACACTCATATCACCAAGAATGTGACTTAGTCCATCTTCCAGCTCTGCTATCTTTAGACACTTCCATATAGGTGACTAGAAAAAAGGTTGCAGGCTTCCCTGCTGTGTTATTAACAAGCCTAACAGAACAAGAAAGCTTCTTTCTCAATAGCTCCAGCAAAGTTCCCATAGCTGCTTAGTGTTGGCTCAGCTCAGGCACCTCGACATCTCTAATCCAATCACTGGGTCAGTGAAACTTGTGGCTTCAATGGACCAAGTCTGGGATGTCCTGTGCCTGCCATCCCTGGAACAGGAGGGGGTCCAGGTGGAATCAGCTGCAACTGAACCGCATGGACAGAGAAGGGAGGACAAATAGTTCCTTAAAGAAAATCAGACTGTTGTTACCAAAAGTGGGGCAATGGTTGCTGGGAAAATTTACTTTATAACAAGAAAGAACAGTCATTTTATAAGGATTTCTGCAGCCTTCCTATGTGTAAGAGTGTGCATATAAAAACACCCATTTCTCTCCATCCAAGCTTTAAGAGCCAGGCTCCCAAAATTGGGTTTCTTCCTCTGTACCACCTCCATTCCATATAAAAGGTGGTATTTTTAAAAATTGGGTATTTTCCTGTGGAAAATAATCATCAAGAGGGCAAATAACATGTCATTTTTTTCCAATCCAGAGAAACAATCAAGAAGCACAATTTCTGCTCCTCAGTTGAGGACAAAGTTTCTAAAATCAATTATCTGGGAATGAAAGAACATCATAGATTTATCTGAATGGAACCAAAATTTTATGTGGCTTGATCTCTGTCTCCAGAGTGATCAGGGTGTTTGGAACCTGCTGTGGGGAGTTCCTGGCCTTGACTGGTATTGAGAGACTTGAGGTTTCAGTCCTGGCTCTGCCAATCACACCCTGGGTAACCCTTAGTAGTTCACTTTTTTCCTAGGTACCAGTTTTCTCATCTCTAGTGTTAGGTTTTGGACTAGATGCTTTCTCTCTAGTGTGGTCTTTTCTTGTTCTAAAAAATGTGACTTTTGGCTGACGATATGGATAGATTATCCATAATAATCTTGGTTGCATCTCCTGCCCCCTCCCCTATTTGTATGTAGAGAAACTAAGGCACTGAAAGCTTAAGTAAAAAAAAGTATTTGTTTCAGGAAAAGGAGTGGGAGTGACTGCAACATTCAACCTTTCCTTCTGGACAAGAGATGTCACTAGGATGTACATTTCTTCAGATCCAATATGTACCAGACATAGTTTCTGTGACACAAATGTCTACTAATCTGGTGACACAAGCTGCCGACCAGCTATGATCTGATGTCCCCTGAATGCTTGAAGCATGGAGAACATGAAACGGGAAGAGAGAGACACCTGTGCGTAGGGAAACCTCTGAAAAGTGTGCCCCCTTCCTCGAGGAATCTCCAGTTTATATAATGTCCCCGTGGATCTTTTTTATTTCTCCTGTTCCATGGGATTTGCATGTAAATATGACAAGTTCTCAATGTCTCTATCTATTTAATCGTTTACCATTTGCTATGAGTTATTTTATTACTGGAAATGATACGCTGTCAGCCACGGCACTTGGTACAATTCAGGAAGGTCATTTCATCTCAGATTTCTAAATGAATGATCAGGAAGTTTGACTGGATGATCACACTGCTAGAGCTTAAGGGCAGGGCCCATGGTAGATACACAGTGAATAAATGGATGAATGAATGAATGCACAATGACTGAGTGCTGAGATTTACTTCCAGTTCTGACTCTAATGACTGTTAACACAGGGTCTCCATCCGTAAGTAGTTGTAGGAAGGTGAGGGGGAAAAAAAGGAGACCAGGGAGGGAAATTGTGTGTCTGTGATGTGGAGAAAGGGCGCGGTGGGGAAGAAGGGATTTTTGAATGGCCTTCAGGGAAAGGAAGTGCTTCCTGCGGGCCCCCTGACCACTTCCTCAGTATCCCACCCACCCTGCTGCCCCACCCACTCTGTGGAGATGCTGCTAAGACAGAACCGACCCAAGGAGTGCTGGGCAAGTGAAACTGAAGAAACGTGATGGCGTTTACTGGGACTGTATCTGTGTCTTCATTCACTCTCCTTTTATCCTCTCCAGTTCCCTCCTCTGCCCTTTTTGGTGGGGCTGTTTAATCTGAGCCCAGGGAGAATATGCAGGAATCTTTGTAAGAAGTTACACACACACTCCCCAGGATGCATGTGCAAGAGAAGTGGTTTCTGTGCAGGGGTAGGGATGGTCAGAACGATGAGATAAGGTTAATTCAAAGCTTGGAGGTGAGGGAAACCCCAATACCTTGGCCCCTCAGTGAAAATGCCTACCCTTAGAGACTCAGAGCCAGAGGAGTGCCAGGGGCCAGGGCTGAGACCTCCCTTTCTTTACAGTCAACCCACCTTGATATCTGGGAGAGAAGACAGTGCAAGGATGAAGTGCATAGGTTTGGGGCTATTCCTGGGCTAGATAGCTGCGAAGAAGCAGCTGGCTCACCCAGCTCTCTGTCACTGCCCTGGGCATGGATTTAGGTGTCTCGGTGTATGTCAGGTTTTGTTAGGGACAAGGAAAGTTAAGATAGGACAGAGCAGACAGGGATGGCAAGGTGCAAAGTCTAGCTGTACAGTGTGATGGGGGCGGGTTTCTGAAGCTGCAATAAAAGGGCAGGCAGGTAGGCTGACTCCACACTAGCGAGGAGGCATGGTGACAGGGTGACAGCTAGGGAGGGGCCTGGGGAGGCTCTTGGGCACCTGCTAGGGGGCTGCATCAGGGGCCTCACACAGCAGGTGCAAGGAGGGACCTGGCCACGGGAAGGAGAATCCAGGGCAGGAGAGTGGGCCCTGGGAAGACTGCAGAGAGCCAGGCAGCTCCTTTCCTCAGAGGAATGGGTACGGTGGGCAGGCCATGTATTGGGGAACGAGACTCTGTTCCTTGAGGGCAATGTGTTATGGGCTCTGGGAGCTGCATAGTCTGGTTTGAATACGGCCTCTGCCACTTAATAGTTGTATATTAACTAATCTTGGACCAGTTACTTAACCTTTCTGAGCTTCAGTCTTGTCAATGGGGATATTTACATTACCGACCTCACTGGGTTATTATGAAGAATCAACAAGATAATCTATGTCAAGGATCTGATTCAGTGCTTGGACATAATGAGTACTCTGTAATGTCAGTACTCATGAGTATTTTGTAAACTTTCCTGGGGCACTAGATGGTTGCTTGTTGATAAGAACCAGGAAGTATGAAGCTAGACCACGACTGGCAACAAAGGTGACCTGACTGTAGGGCTCTCATAATTTCCTCTACAAGTTAGATTGGCACAGAGTGTGGGGTTGGCTCAGCCCATCGTGGCACCATCTGTGAGGAGTGATAAGTTTTGGGAAAAGGGGGAGTGATGGAGCCAGGAGGGCCACCTCAGCTTTAGTTTGGTATTTCAGGGCCGGCCAGGCTGAAGTATTGGAGAAGAGCCAGGCCACAGTAGGTAGTCAGTGCTTTAGCTGTGTGCTTGGGTGACTAAGTTTTTGACAATTGCAGCTGATTTTCTTTAAATTTAAATTGCTGTTTGGGTGGGATGGGCATCAAGTCTATTTCTGACTGCCTTCCAATAGCAGCAACTTTCAGCATTTCAGCTTTAATTTTCTCTGTGTCTTTAGGTCTCTGAGCTAGGAGGGGTTCAGAGAGTCAGCCTTTCCAGTGTGTGAGCACATCCATGTGGTTAGTGAGCCCCCTACTCGCTCACTTTGTTCTCCTTCTTGCCAATCCCTCCAATCCTCTCTTTCTCCAGTTTTCAGCCTCCCTTTCCTCACTGACCCTTTATTTCCCCTCTTTTTGTCACTTTCCTTCTCTGTCCTCCACTCTCCCCTCTGTCATTTTTTTAATCTTTTTACCAGATTCTTACTCACTATGGAACTGTGGTCTTTGGGGCTAGAAGGGGCTTCAAGGAAAGCTAGGCCAGCCCGTGTCCAATATCCCGCCAAGACCAGTTTATCTGGTGCTCAAACAAGTCCCAGTGCAGTTCATTCTGTGTTTGCAGAGTGTTTCTGCTAATATAGTGGGGATGCAGTGATGAAAGACATTGCTCCCTGTGGCGAACAAAATGGGTTCTGGCTTTTGGAGTCTAGTGGAGCTGAAACTTCCACTATTTGGTCCTGACTCTGCCTAGTAAGGTCTACATAGACAAACAATATTCAGTAAAAATTATTGAGCATTTTCTAAGTGTCAGCCTCTGGGTTAGAGACTAAAGATTCTAAAATAAATAAGAAAATTTCCCAGAAGTTTAGATGCTCAAGTTTAGGATATGGGAGAGATTCCCAAGGACTTGGTGTGCTAAGTGCTCCAGTAAACAGGTTACACAGACCTAGAAGAAGAAGGGATTCACTGTGCTTGGATAAGGCTTTGCAGAGGAGGTGATACTTGAGTTGGCTTTGAAAGGAAGAATTCACCAGGAAGTTGTAAGGACTTTTTAGGCAAAAGAAATTCCAAGGCATAGCTTGGGGATGTTGGGCTAAACCAGGCAGCTAGGACTAACTATGCATGAGGAGCAGAAACCAAGAAATAGGTTTGAATGATGGCAGGACCCCAGGAAATGAAAAAAACAAACAAAAACAAAACACATAACATGGGAAGCAAACACTCAGTGCGGTGCAGTGGAACAAGAAGTCTGGCAGTAGGAACTCTGGAGTAGTCTAGGTGTGGCCTTGTCCATGGGTTCCTGTTATGGAAGGACACAGCCTTGCCAGGCACAACTTTCTGTTCTGTAAATAGAGGTGGCAGCAATGCCTACGCCTCCTGTCTTGTGGTAGGGGGTCTCGGGGTGGTGTCTGAGAAGGCTCAGTGCCTGGAATATAGTAAATTTAGGGAGGTAAGCATAGCTACTGGATGAGAGTGTAGCTCTAGAGCCAGGGATGGGGCAGGACTTTGAAAGGGAGAATAAGAGGCTTCAACTTTGAATCTATGTTCCCTGGAAGAATAAGTAGGGAATTTGATGTTATGTGTTGGAAAGGATGGTGGGGTAGGGGTGGGGTTGTGGGTCAAATGATTAGTCAAAAGCATTCTGAAAGCAGATAAGAATCTGCAGGGAGGAGAGAACACTTGTAAGAAGGAGAAAAAGCTATAGAGTGCCAGTGTGGTCTGAATTCAAATCCAATTTCAGCTACTTCATGGGTCTTTAACTTCTCTGTATTTTTTTTTTTTACTTGTCTCTAAGATGGAGATAATAACACTTATTTTAAATAGACTGCTTGAGGGGAGCAGTGGTTGAGCACCTGCTCTGCATGTATGAGTTCCCAGGTTCAATCCCCAGAACCTAAAAAAAAAAAAAAAAAAAAAAAAGACTGCTTGAGAATCTAGTAAGTTAATGCATATAATGTTCCTAGCACAGTGTCTGGTATATAGGAGGTCTACATAAATCCTACTTTTCTTCCCCCTCTCCTCCCACCCATCCCAACAGAACACGAATTTAATGTTTTAACTAGGAGAGACAGAGAGCCTGGGTAAATTTGAGGGTATATGAAAACAACACTAGGCATAAAACCCACAAAATTGTGAGCTTCTTACCTTAAGGAATTGCACTGTGATCATTGTTGTGTCCTTGCACATAGTAGGTGCTTGGTAGATGTGTGGATGGAATTGAATAGAAGCAAACACTTGTGGTTTTTCATTTCCAGAAATATAAGATGTGATGGTGTAGCACTGGGAGACAGGGCAGGTTTTTTCCCATATTCTTCCTCTAACTGGCTATGTGACCTTGGGAAAATCCTCTCACCTTTCTGGGGCCCAATGTCCAAACCTGTAAACTAAGGGATAGAACCGGAAGATCTCCATGTTGCCCCAGCATTGAGAGTCTGGAGCTAGATAAGGTTTCGGGTTGGTAAGACACTAAGTACTGCAGCAGGTTTGCAAATATGGCTCCAGGGAGAGACCTTCATTTGTAAAATAAACTAGTACAAGAGCTAGAGCTCTATTTTAGTTTCCTAGCTGCTAAAACAAATGCCATACAATTAGGTGACTTTACGACGGGAATTTATTGGCTCACAGTTTCAGAGTCTAGAAGGCTTGCTTTCTCCTGCCTTCTGGCCGGCCAGCAATCTTTGTGGCTTTTCCACTACATGGCAATGCACACGGCAGCAGCTTCTCCTTTCTCTTCTGGGTTCCGTTGATTTCTAGCTTCTAGGTGCTTTGCGTAGCTTCCTCCTCCATGTCCAATTTTCTTTACTTGTTAGGACCTCATTCAGTTGGAGCATACTTTAATAACATCTTCAAAGATCCTATTTACACATAGGTTCACACCCACAGGAATAGATTAAGATTAAGAACATTCTTTCTCCTGGGACACATAACTCTAAGCCACCACAGGCTCTTTTCACTCAATGGATGGAGAGTATCATTTTCTTGCTATCCCAGATCCACAACAAACAGAAAATCAGATTGCAGCTTACCCAAAATTCAGTGGCTGTGCCCTGGAAAATTGATACTCATGAGACCCCAAGGATAGAAGACTCTCAAGGCATCAAGCTGCACCCCACTGACCAACATCTGCTAGGCAGTCAAAGGAAATAGTGGGTGACAAAAGTAACGACTTTGACATTTAAGTCAGCTTTTGATGCATCTACCTTCCCCACAAACCAACCATGACACATAAAAAAGCCCACAAGACCTAGGCATTTCCAGTCTATAGATACTGCTTGGGGTACACCTCACGCCCTATCCTCCCTTAGGCAGTGGGTCCCTAGACCCATGCCCTTGGGGGCACAGCTCATAAGGTAGTCATGAGTTTTCTTATTTCATAATCACTACCACATTGTTCCCTCTTTGGTTTGGAATGTTGGCTCCAACACCCACAGGCATATGAACTTAGGAAAGTTGCTTAATTTATATGAGTGCCAGTTTCTTCATCTATATTCACCTAATCAACAAATATTTATTGAATGCCTCTAATTCCAGCACTATTCTAGACTTGGAATTCATGTTAACCATTTCTCTTTGAGAAATTCAATTACCCACTGATATGATTTAGTAACTGTTTTAGTTTGCCAAAGGACTGCTGATAAAGTGCCATATATGTGTTGGCTTTTATAAAGGGTGAAAGCTTACAGTTCCAAGGCCATGAAAAGTACAACTCAATGCACCATAAAAGGTACTTTCTCACCCAAGCCAGTTGCTATGTTTTGAAGCAAGATGGGCAATCTCTGCCTGGTCTCTTCCTTCCCCTCCAGGTGTCCTCTCTCAGGCTCAACTGCACTGCTTTCTTCCTGATTTCAGCTGCAAACTGGCATAGGGCTTGTCTTTTAGGGCCTTCTATATCAGTCTTGGCTGTTCTGCTCTCTGCCAAGTTCATGTGTAAGCTATCGGGCATATAGCAGGGTTGGTTTCCTCTTGAGCTACTCCCTGGGCCCAGCCTCTTTTTTTAATGGTATGATCAAAGATGGCAGTTCCCCCCTTTTTTCTGTCTGTTCATGTGGGTCTGATTATATATGACTAAGCAAGGGGGCAGGGATTCAACTTGAGTAACACCTCACTGACATAGTCCAATTAAAAACCCCAAAGCAATCTTATCAAGTAATCTAATCAAAGTCCCCTCAGCTGAATTTAATGCAATCAAAGGATATCACACCCAGAGGAACAGATTATTTTACAAACATAATCTTTCTCTTTTTTTTGGATTCATAAAATAATCCCAAACTGCCACATTAACCAATTTATGACCTCCAACACTGTTCCCAATTGTGCACAATGTATTCTGCTTACATACAAAGGACTGAGAAGAAAAGATGGTTATTCAAGGAATGAAGGATGCTAAGAGCTGGTCATCTAAAAATGGGGCAGAGCTGGGAGAAGAGCAGTCCAGGCAAAAGAAGCATCTCATGCAAGGTCCTGTGACAGCTTGAGATTATTTTTTGAATCCCCAAAAGAGAAAGATTATGTTTGTAAATTAATCTATTCCTCTGGGTGCGATGCCCTTTGATTGCATTAGATTCAGCTGAGATGTCTTTGATTAAATTACCTGTTAAGATTAGGGCTTTGATTCAACCACTTTAGTAAGGTGTGACTCAAACTGAGTCCCTGCCCCCTTGGTGGGTTGTGGCATGAGCCATGCATGTCAAAATTTCCTAAAGTTTGTGTTCCTCTTGACCTGTTTGACCAGCCTTTTCTGACCTTAGAAAATTATAGTGGCTTCTGTTTTCTTGACCAGACCCTAATTGATATCCGTGGAGCAGAACAAAAAGGTAGTAGACCTGTGATCCCAATAATACTGTTGCATGGAATATCAGGGTCAAAAGATATATTTGTCCCCACTGCTATTGCCATCCATATCCTCTTGATTCTCTCTTCAATCTGGTGTGACTTGGAGAAACAAGCATTATGTCTGGAATAGGCACCTGACTGCTTATCTCCCAACTCATCCTTTTACACAAGAAAAGGATATCTGGGAATGTAATATGATCAAAGTGAAGCATAAAGCAAGTTGTGGCCATCTACTTACTAAAGTGTGACTAACAACCTCCAATAGCTTGCAAATTTCCCTAAGCCAATCAGATCTTGAGAGGTGGGAGTAGAGAAGAGCCATATAAAAAAAGAGCAATGGAAAGAGCACACGCTTTGGAAATCAGACAGACTTTGGTTTGAATGAATCCTGGTTCCATGACTTAAAAGGGTTACTTTGCTTCTCTGACTCCAATTAGTCATCCATGAAGATAATATTATGCATTTAGTAGGATTATTGTGCATATTAATAATGACGATGATAAATAATAATTATAGCTAACAGTTGCAGAGCATTTACTACATGGCAGACACTGTTCTAAGTGCCTCACATAAGTTAACTCATTGAATTAATCCCCACTGTAGTGCTAGAGACAACAGATGTAAAGAATGTAGCAGGCCTGATAAGGTGGCATACTTACATGAGTTTCTGACTCCCACCCTGAATCAACTCCCAGAAACAGGAGATAGATTGATGGGTCTGAGAAACTGACATAAATCTGAGAAATTATAGAAGGGTTGTGGTTGGGTCTTGGTGTGTGGATGTGGGCTTATGTATACTATAGCTCAGGGTAGATGAATCCCAGATGCCACAGGTGGCAGATTGGGCAAGAGCTTTTCTGGTTCTGTATTTTTCTCTTTCCCACATTGCCAGTTGCCACTTTGAAGCAAGCTCAGCACCATCAGGGGACTTTGGGGGAAATATAAATGCTGAAAACCAGCTGAGGTGGAAAGAGTTAACAATGGTATAGACAAGTGACTCCAACCGAGGAAAACATCTCTTGGTAGCCAACAATGCCAGGTAGAACATCAGGAAGGTTCACTTGGCAAGTTAGGTCTCAAATAGGTATTGTTAAGCCCAGACTGTAATGCCAGAGACTCTTCATCTTAAGGAGTATCCCACTTCCAACTTCCTAAATTCACCAGGAAGGGAACAAATTATTCCTGGACTCCTAGACTTTAGCCACCCTCACCTTTTCCTTCCCATCCCCCAAACTTAATACATATTGTCATCCACCATGGTGGATATTCCTAGGAGAACATAAGCTTACAAGGAAAAGTGGTGAGGCATCTGAAGAACACAGCTGCCCTAAAAGAAAGACAACACACTGAACAAACTGTACCAGGTAAAGAAGAATGAACAGACCAGAGAGAATAAGAACTTAAAATAAGAATTAAAAACACCCTTGAAGAGATAAAGATGAATATGGATGACATTAATAAAGTTCAAACAACTCTAAAGAACCTATTGGAAACATTGAATTTGAAAGATATAATATTTGAAATAAACATTTCAATAGATAAATTAAATAATAGAGGGGGACGGATGTGGCTCAAATGGTTGGGTGTCCGTCTCCCATATGGAGGGACCCGGGTTCGATACCCGGGACCTCCCGGTAAAAAAAAAAAAAAAAAAAAAAAATAATAATAATAGAAAGGACACAGCCAAAGAATGTATTACTAAGCCCGAAGATTCCTGAAATCTGCAGAGGATCAGGAAAGGAGGAAAAGACAGAAAATTTAAAAGAAAAGTGAAGTGGTATGGAGAGTAGAAATAGAAATGCCAGCATTCTTATAATTGAAGTCTCAGAAGAAAATAAATAAATATAAAGGAAGAAAAATGTGAACAAATAAAGATTGAGAATTTCTCAGAATTAAAGAAAGATAAAAGATCATAGACCGAAAGGGCTTATAAAGCACCACATAGCTGCTAGATTGGAAATAAAAAGCCTGCATTCATTTTGTTTTCTCTTTTATTGTCTTGTTTTTATCAATTTTTGATACATATTAATAAAGCATACAGTCTATCCAAAGTGCACAATCAATGGTATTTGGTATAATCAAATAGTTGTGCATTCATCACTTCAGTCCTTACTAGAGCATTTTCATTATTCCAATAATAACAGTGATAATAAAAAACAAAAAACAGGCAAACAAAAAAGCTCTACCCCTTAATAATCACTTCTTAATCAATCTGTGCTTCCCCTGCCATACATAGCTGCTACTCTGTTTCCTTCTTTCTAATTTAGTTGTATTTATATTTTGTATAGATGGAGTCAAACAATATGTAGTACCTTTTGTCTAGTTTAAAAGACATGTTCTTAATCTTAATCCATTTTCTGTTGGTGGGAACCCATTTGTAAATAGGAACTTTTGAAGGTATTATTATCAGTTAAACTACCACCAAATTAAATCAAGGAGGGTCTTAATCTCTATGACCAAGGTCTTAGCAAAAGAGGAAATATAAACGTAGTCAGAGAAGTCAGAAGACATAGAAACCAGAAATCATAGAAAGCCATAGGAGTAGACCATGTGACAGAGGACTGCCATCATCAGCATGCTACCTATTCCAGGAGAAAGCGTGGCCTTAATGACAACAGAACTGACAGGAGATATCTGTAAATAGTATGAGACTTTACAAAACTGCCTCATGCAACTGTGGTTATGCACAAGTCCAAATTCTGTAGGGCAGGCTGCAAGCGAGGGACTCCGATGAAGGTCCTCAATGAGTTCCCCAGGAGACGCTGGCTGTCTGAAGTAGAGATGGAAATTTTCTCTCTCAACTGCATTCATTTTAATGAAACTCAATAACACAAAGAGAACATTCTAAAACTTCTGGAGGGAGAAAGCAAATTGCCTAAAAAGGGTTAAGAAACAGATTGACCATAGACTTCTCAATAATAGCTCTGGATCCAAGAAGACAAAAAGTAATGTTTGCAAAAGTTGGAAAGAAAGATTGTGAAATTTAGAAATGTATATCTAGCAAAAGTATTTAAATATGAAGGCAAAGGAAACATAAGAGCCAATCACAGTCCAGAATTTAAATTCTAGGCAACACCAATATAATGGAGGTGTTAGTGAGATTGGGGTGGCTCTACTAGATACCTATATTGTTCAGAGGAATAAACAGATAATGATGCATTTTTTAAGAACTGAGAGGAAAAAGTAAACATAAGCATAGGTCTTGATAAATTAGGGCTAACCACCAGAAGAAAAAATAAGATGTTTAAATTTCTTACCAGCAGAAGAAAATTTGATCCAACTAGCGGAAGGAAGGGAAGAGGGAAAAGTTTGATAAACAGAGAGCACAAAATAAGGTGGTATGTTCAGTCCTAGTATATCTGTAATTAAAATACATGTAATTGTGTTAACTAGCCCTTTAAAAACAGAACTTCTCAGAAACTAATTAAAAATTCAGAAAAAAGTTATTTATAAGAAAAGATCTTAAAATAAGGCATTTGAAAATAAAAAGATGAAAAGATATATCAGACAAATATGAACCAAATAATTTTGGGGTAGCAATTTTAATATCCAATAGAAGAGGATCCAAGATGAAAAACATCAAAAGGCTCAAAAAGGAACATATACATTGCTAGGAATGAAAACAAAATAATCATGGATATTTATGTAATTAACTATACTGCTTCAAAACAAATGAACAAATAAATACAGGATGAAATTGATTTATCATTCATTGCATTTGGAAACTCTAGCACACTCCTCTTCAAAACCATGTTAAGCAAAGATACAGCACATTTGAATAAGATAATTGAAAAGCTTTAATTGATAGATACATAAAGAAATTTATACCAAATTTAAAATGAATACACACTTTTTTGTCAAACAAGAAGCATCCTCAAATAAAGCAGAGCACCTATACTAGTTGCAAGAGAAAACTCAAAACATTCCAAAATATCAACATTATACAAACTACAATCTAGGTGTGTTATTACAATAGAATAGTGTTTCAACTATTTGCCATGTAACAAACCACCCCAAAATGTAGTGGCTTAAAAACAACAATAATTTATTATTTCTCATGATTCTCTGGGTTTGCTAAACTAAACTGAATGTTTGTTGTTTTTTTTTTTTTTAATTTGCTTGATGTAGTTTTGGCTGGAATTACTGGTGGCTGCATTTGGCTGGAAGTTTACCTGGGACTGGAGCATTCAAAACAGTCTTAAAAAAAAAACAAAAACAAAAACAAACAAAAAAAAACAGTCTTATTCATATATCTGGGCCTTGATGCCGGCTGTCATCTGGGTCACCCTCGTTCTTCTCTGTGTGGCCTCTCTCTCTCTCCATGTGGTTGCGCGTTACCTGTCCTGAGCTTCTTTACATGGGGCTGGCTTTCAAGAAAGCAAAAGCAGAAGCTGCCAGGCCTCAGTGACTGGTCCCAGAACTGACACAATGTCTCTTCCCCACATTCTACTGGATGAAGCAAGTCACAAATCCAGGCCATCATCAAACGGATGGGAAATAAACTCCACCTCCTAAAGAGAAGACCTGCACAAATGTACAGGGATGAGAGGAATTGTTGGTGGCCATTTTAGGCTTCAATCTCTCATAAATATCTTAGAATCTTTTGTTTAAGGGGAAATTATAAGGGAGATTATTAAATACTGTGAAATAAAAGACAAGACAGAATTGGTGATATTCAAATTTCCAGCAATGCTTAGCTTGAAATACATAGTTTTGAATACAATTATTAATACAAAGGAGAGATTAAAAATAAATGGCTATGTGGTCAATTCCAAAGAAAGCAAGGAAAAAAAAATACTTGTTAGGCATTCAGGTATCTCCTTTTGTATATTTCCTGTTCACCACGTCTATTTTACATAGGGTTTTTTGTCTCTTTCATGCTGATTTGCAGGATTTCCTTGTATTTTATGTCTTAGGTATTAAGCCCTTGTTGCTTTTAGGCTTTTCAAATATCTTCTCACATATAGTCACAGATTTCATATTTAGGTTTTAATCCATCTGGAGTTCACTTTTTTTGTGACATGAGACAAGAATTCATTTTTATTTTTCTTCACCTATGAACCAATCTCCCCAACAAAACCTATCTTTTCCTTCACTGAATTGCAGTGGCATATTTATCAAATATCAAGTTTCCACATATATTTGGGCCTTTGTGCCATTTTTTCTGCTTCTTTGATCTCTTTATTTATCCTGGTACCATTACCACAAGTTTTCATAATTATGGATTTGTAGAATGTCTTAGAGTTAGTAGGGAAACCACCCCCTCTTCTTTTTTAAAATTGACTTAGCTATTTGGGGATATTTAGTCTCCTATATAAATTTTAGAAAAAAATATGTCATGTTCCTAAAATGTGACAAAAGGGATACCTGAATACCTAACAAGTATTTGATGAGATGTTCAATCTCACAAGAAATCAAGAAAAGAAAATTAATAGACAATGAAATATGACTTTCCATCTGTAGGCTTGGCAAATATTAGAAAGGTGGATATTAATAAGTAGAGATAAAGACATGGGATAAGATAGTCCTCATGCAATTGGTGGTGGTGTCAATGGATTCAGCTACTCAAGCAGCCTGGAAGTACTTAGGGTAATTACATGTGTAGGATAAAGGATGTCAAAGAGCTCTGGCTAGGAGTGTGCTGGTCCTTTGCTCACCTTTGGGCATGATCAGAAGGTTTGGTCTTCCTGTTTACTTGGCAGCTAGACTTGGAATTCTCGTCCAGGTTGTGAAGGTTTATAGCTGTTACTTGCATCATGCACCCTTCTTTGCCAAATCACCTCTGGAGCCCTGAGCCACAGTACACTAAAGAACCCTGGACTGACAGGGAGACGTAGGAGCCCCTTCTTACCACCCTGTCCTTTTAGCCTCCACATGACTCACATGCCAAGCTGTAGAAGCATACTTGAATCTTTTTACTATAGGCTTAGGGAAATTTCTGAAGGTAATTACAAAGCTAGAGAGACCACAATGAAAGGTAATTTGAATTTTCATCTAACAAGGGAAGGTACTTAAAAAATTCTTACAACTTATACAAGGAAGATTCTCCAATTTGATCCTGCACTCAAATTTGCTCCCAGGTATGACCCATCCCTTTAAGTCTCTATGACTGGCAATCCTACCCCTTCTCCTGAAAGAGATTGCCTGCTTTGAATCCTCTCTAGTTCCAGAATCAGAGATGCAGGCATGAGTGGGTCAGGTAGGGTGAGAGTAAGAGGAAGGCTTTCAATTTGTTTTTCACCTTTGGGGGTTGCCAGTCTGCCTGCTCTCTTTTTATCAATTGACTTAATTAGCAAGCTCATCTACTGAAAACAGCAGAAAGGTCTACTTTAAAAAATTCTTCTAATTAACAAGTTTCTGGTAGTGTCACAACACATGATGGGGCCCATTATTATGTCCAGGGGTGTCTGTATGCATGCTTTTGCTACCCTTTGATGTTTGATGGCATCACCAAAAGGTGGCACAAATGTTTTAAGGCTGCTCTTGTCTCCATTTCAGTTAAGTTTCTCCCTATGATGGAGAGGCAGTGGTTAGATTGGGGGCAGGAATTGGGCTTCTCATTCCTCCCATCACAGAACTAATCAAGAGAAGGAGCAGGGCAGAGGGAGCATAATTTTTATTGGAGAATATTTGAAGCTTCTGTGGGAGTTTGAGATCAAAAAGTATTGTGTCCTAACCTGAGACTGAGGGTCCCATCAGTCCAGAGGAAAAAGCTCAGAGAAATACTGGATGTTAAACATTGACTTTGTACTTCTCTCTGCAGCCCTGCCCTCCACTCCTACCTTGTTTATCCTTTATCGAAGGTCAATTACATTGTCTATAGATAAATTAATTGGGGGAAATTTGATAAATTTAAAACAACTAACATTCGAGGAGTGCTTACTTTGTTGCCAGGGGTTATTTTAAGCATACAAAGTGCTTTGACTCATTTAACCCTTGCAGCACCCAATGAGGTAGGTACTATTATGATCATGGTCACTTTCATAGGCCAGGGAACTGAGGCACAGAGGAGGGATAGTGACCTGTGGGGTTCACACAGCTACTACGTGGTAGAGCTGGGATTTGAACCCAGGCGGGTTAATTCTGAGTCACCCCCATAATGATGCTACCTCTCTATCCTCCTCATCCAGGATATGCTGTATTTTTTCCATTTGTTTGTATCCTTACCATTTTCAGGACAATTTTTTAAGATACAATTCTGTGTAATTCTTATCACAGTTATCTCAGGATATTTTAAGGGTTTTTTTGGTTGTGTGTATGATGAAATTCTGAAAGTTATATTTTCTAATTGGTTATACTTATGAACTTTAAACTTACTGTCTTTCAAAACTATGAGCAAAGCTACTTGTGAGTTCAAAAGCATATTAACTCTGCCTGACTCCAAAAAAGAGTGAGAGCATCGTGCTCAGCCAATTCAGTCTCCTCCGTGGCATTGTTTTGTGAGTGGAGACTGGGATGTGGGCAGAAGTGTCTGGAGGAGAGGCAGGAAGGGTTGCTGGAGTCTGACTGGAAAGAGCTTAGGAATTTGGACTACTCCTGTAATCAAACCTTTTGACAGAAGGTTTAAACAAGGAAGTAAGATAATTGGAGTTGCCTTTTCAAAACCTCATTCTTGCAGCATTTATAGGGCAACCTGGGCTTGGGAAAGGCTGATGGCAAGGAGACCAGTCAGGGTGCAGCGGCACTGTGTCAGGTGAGAGAGAATACAAGTCTGACCTAAGGCAATATTTATAGGAAAAATGGGTGCACAGATGTGAGAAATGTGTCTCAGGTGAAATCAAAAGTCATGGGTGAGCAGTTAAATGTTGGGGGAGAGGAAGAGAGAGGAGTTCAGGTTGTTAACAGTGACCTCAGGAGAAACAGGTTGGATTGGGAATGAGGGGTGGGAGGGGGCAGAAAGTGGCAGGGAAATTATGTTTGGGGTTGGTTTGGTGGAGATGGAACAAGCAGAATGATAGTCATAGAAATCCCAAAGCGTGATAGAAAAATTAATAAATTGAGAAGTAGAGCTTGCCAATAAGTTGGAAAATATGTCTACTTGGGAGAATGACTGGGACTGGAGTTGTGCACTTAGAAGTTACTGGTGTACAGATACTATTTGTGACCAGAGGAAAGGGTGAGGTCACTGCTGGCTGGCCTAGCCCAGATGGAGTTGTCCATTTTAGCTAAAACCAACTAACCAGCTAGCTAAATAAATGACAATAACAGTAACAAAGAGGACTCTCAGTTAAATCGGAATTTCAAATAAACAACCAATAATTTTCCAGTATGTCCCATGCAATATTTGGGACATGCTTATACTTAAAATTATACATTGTTTATCCGAAATTTAAATTTAACTGGGTGTTCAGTATGTTATCTGGAAACCTGACAGAGTTTGCAAACAGAAATTCCTGCAGGGACCAGGAAGGCTATTTCCATGGCGAGGTGGTATGTGAGATGTAGTAGAGGGCAATGGAGTCTGGAGATCTGGAGTACCTGTGCCTCATTCCTGGGGGTAGCTGCTACCCAGCTCCAGCTGACTGGGTTTGCAGAGATGGCCCCGGGGGTGTCCAATCTTCTACTGTTTAAAAAAAAAGAATTTTTTTTTTTTACTTTTTATTGAAGTTTATCATTCCTATATGAGCACCCATATACAATAAGTGTGTAGAATAAGTTGTGAACTTACAGAACAAAAATGCATATCATCATACAGGGCTCCCTGCCACCAACACCTTGCATTGTTGTGAAACAATTGTTACAACCCATGAAAGAGCATCGTCAAAACACTACTACTAACTATAGACAGTATCTTACATGTGGTGTATTTTTCCCCAACCCACCCGGTTAATGACACCCTGTATTAGTATTATATACTTGTTATAGTTCATGAGAGACTATTCTCATATTTTGGAGTAATGAAAATGTTTTAAAACTGACTGAGGTGACGATAGTACAGCTATGATCAATGTGAAAGCACTGAGTGTACACTTTGAATGGATTGTACAAAGCATGGGATTGTAGAACACAATGAATCCTGTGGTGGAAGATAGACTGTGGTTAAGAGAAAATTTCTATTTTTGAGGTGGAATCTACAATGTTAGAAGTGGACAACCAATTAAAGGAAAAACATTGTGAGGTACCAACAAAAGGGTCTGTGGGTTCCAGAAAACATATGTTCCATCGGACTGCAGCCTCAAATGGATTCCCTAGAGAGTGGGATGGGCAGGATTTTTAACCTGTAAATCTTTGAGGTCCACATCGTGGTGCTTTGCAATGTCAGGGTAAACAGTACCTGGGTTAGGGGAGGGGGCAGGATTTCCTCATGCAGAAGGTAAGATGTGGAAGTGATTCCTCTGGCCACGACTCAGTGGTCTCGGCCCCCAGCGCCTGAACTTGTCCTCCCCGCGCTCCCTGAAGTCGGCAGCTGGTAATGCCCGCGGGCTGACCCCCATGCTTACCTGCTCTAGCAGGGCCTGGGAACGACGAGCCTCAACTGTTTTCAGCCTCTCCAGGTAGCCCAGCAACAGCAATCGGGGCTTTAAAGGCTTTCAGCAGAAAATTGTGGGCGGAAACCTCCAGCGGTTTGCCTTGAGCTTCTTGAGGCTTCTCAGCTTCAGATGCAAAGTGAGTGGGTGTTTCTCTGAGAAGCAGAAAGA
Source organism: Tolypeutes matacus (assembly GCA_026826555.1). Taxonomy (NCBI): domain Eukaryota; kingdom Metazoa; phylum Chordata; class Mammalia; order Cingulata; family Chlamyphoridae; genus Tolypeutes; species Tolypeutes matacus. The sequence continues at coordinate 11,600,679 of JAKSZT010054304.1, forward strand.
GAATGAAAGAAGAAAAGGAGCCAGAGGTGTTCCCCTCGGCTGTGGAAACTCTATAAAGAGAGACCCGGCTTCGCTTCTCTCCAGCAGTCAGCAAGTACCCTCCTCTGACACCTCGGCCTCCACGGGATTAAGAAAAAGTGAAATCCTTTTCCCAGGGGCTGACCTACTGGCGGCTATGCAGCAGCCCTTAAGGTACCCATATCCCCAAATCTACTGGGTTGACAGCAGTGCCAGCTCTCCCTGGGCCCCTCCAGGGTCAGTTCTCCCCTGCCCGTCCTCTGTGCCCGGAAGGCCTGGCCAAAGGAGGCCGCCCCCGCCGCCCCCGCCTCCACAGCTGCCTCGGCTACCACCACCGCCTCTGAAGAAGAGGGACCCCAACACAGGACTGTGTCTCCTCATGATGTTTTTCATGGTGCTGGTGGCCCTGGTAGGACTGGGACTGGGGATGTTTCAGATCTTCCACCTGCAGAAGGAGCTGGCAGAACTCAGAGAGGTAAGGCTGGCCCGCGGATTGCTGTGCACCGGAGTCGCTGGCCATAAGCCAGCTCTGCTGCAGTGGGGGCGAGGGGGGCACTGTGGCCTGCACGGACCACCGGCGCGCTCCCAAAGTGCTTTTCAGTCCCCTTTTCGTCTTAGAATTGGATCTTTCTAGCCATTCCATTCTACAGGTAGAGAAATGGAGGCACATAAAAGTGAAAGGAATTTTTTCTCTCTTGTAAAGGATCAAGGCCGAATTAGGACTGGCATTTACAGTTCTTTGTTTCTTGGTTGGCTAATCAAGCTGACAAATCATTTACTGCTTCGTGCCTAGTGGTTCAAGAAAGAACAAGAACATTGAGTCTTGCTTAGAAGTGGATTTGTTCAAATGGCCAAACCAAATCTCCCTGAGAATTCTTAAAAAAGATAGGTACTATTCCACATCACAAAACTGAGGTGCAGAGAGGCACAATTGCTTGGCCAAAGTTTGGATTCTCTTTCTGGGGTTTGGTTTATTTAACAATCTTGCCTCATTTGTTGAAAGGATTCCCTATTTATTTTGCATCTTTTCTCTTTTTCTTTTTTCAGTCCACCAGCCAAAGGCATATAGAATCATCTTTGGAAAAGCAAATAGGTGAGTCCTTTTATGCATGTACATTAAGTTCTCAGAGATAATCTTCAGCATCAAACCATAGTGGGATGTCTTGAATTTTGTTCCCTTTCTTGGGCATATGAATACTATGAAAGGAATTCTGGCTAATTCTAAACCTCTGGTTACTATGATAACTTTGACTGCTTTAAAATGTCAAGTGAATTTTATTGTTCAAAATCAGTGTACCTGAGCACTGCATACAATTCAAATTAATTTCCACTTGACTTTGCATGGACACATGCAACTCTGGACCTTTGTCCCTTGAGCAGCTGGCTCCAGGCCTGTGCTCATCCTCAGAAATCCTGGTTCAGGTGCATAGGGTGGTGGCAGTAAATCCTAGGGAGAGAGGAGGAGGTGGAGGCAGACAAGGATGACTCTGGGAAATGTCCTTTCCAAAAAAGAGATTATTCAAGAGTCAAACTTTATTTTTAAAATACTTAATAGCATATAACTAAGCTTTTTAAAAAGTGGACAATCATTTGCCCACATTAAGATAGTTCTTTTGCAATCACTAAAAAGTTTGGATGAAGATATTATTCAAAGGATAGTCCTGCTTCATCCACAAAGGCAGTCATGTGCTGCCTTTGGTAGTAAAGGAAAATCCTTTGTATGAGACCCAGGACAGGGTGGAGGTGAAGATCCTGAGCAGTGACCTCATGAGGTTTCAGGACGGTGTTTTAGAAGCTGATGACCCATCAATTTTAGCATATTACTTAGTTAAGGATTTGCTTTAAACTAAGATTCATTGAACTTTAGATTTGGTTAGAGTTGTAAAGGAGAATAGAGCTTATCTGAACCAGTCATCTCATTTCTCAGAAGAGAAACAAAACCCCATACAGACTGTGTGATATGCTCAAGACCACTGGTGTGGAACTTGGACTAGAAGGAAACAGGCTCCTGATGTCTGGTCACCAGTAGGCTTTCCAGTCCATTGGCCTGATGCCTCATGAAATAGGGAAATTCCTGTTTCTCTGTGATGGCCATGGAATGAGAAATAAAGATGAAGAGCAGAATGCCTCTGCAAAGACAATAGGCAAATCTCATCCTTAGAAACTGGGAAAAAAAGAGAAGGCAGCACTGGCCATCCATTAAATGGAGTTTGTTCTGGTTTCTCAAGATTTCCCTACTGCAGGTAACCCTGGAGTGTAAGCTTTTGTAGGAGCCAATGTTAGGACGCTCTGGTCTCCAGTTCTGGGTCCGAGTCCCTAAGTGTTAGGAAGTCCGGAGGTACACAAGCAGAGTGGAAGTATTTGTTAGAAAAATGAAGCCTTTGGAGGACTTCTAAAATGAAATAGCTTTGAAAATCAGTGGAATATGGCAGATGAAACAGGTACTTTATTGCAAATCTTTCAGTCACTCTCTGGAGTCAATTTAGTGATTAAAAGTCAAATGAAAAGATAATTGAGCCCTACCACGGTAATCAAGTATCTTCTTTAGATCAACCCAGAAGGACCTGAAATTGGTGAATTACCACATGAGAACCAAAGTTAATATGTTTACTAGTAAGATAAGAAATGAAAATTAAAACATGGGGATACCTATTTTCACCCATCAAAATAGGTAAAGATAAAAAGAACCCAAAATATCCAAATTGGCAAAAATGTGAGTGGAAAGGTTAGTTGTTGACAGACAGTGGCAATGTAACTTGCTATAACTTTTCTGAAGAGCAGTTTGGATACACTTATCAAAAGTTAAAAAATATTAATTTGCCTTGAAATTCCATCATTAGGAATTTATCTTAAGAAAATAATCAGATATGTGTCCAAAGATTTACATATAAGGATGTTCATCACTTCCTTATAAAGTTATTTGTAATAAACAGTTCCAAAGAAAATTAAATGCCTTATAATAGGAGGTTAGTTAAATACATTATGGTGCATTCAGATGAGAGGATAATATGCAGCAAGTAAAAACCATACATGAGAAATGCATTTAATGCCATGGGGATTGTTCAATGTGTAGTGACTCTATAAATATATATGCACATTTTTAAGTTTGTAGAAAAGATCTACATGGACTTACACTTCAACCGGTTAATACTGATTTCCTCTGGAGATACTGTTAGAGTTTACTTAAACTTGCTTTTTTGCTTCTTTTTGTATTTCCAGTGTTTTCCAGAGTTAACTCATTAACTCATTTATTCATTCTCAAATATGTTTGGAGTTCCTCCTATGTGTCAGGCTGGGTGCTGCATGGTGGGGTGATGGCCGAGATCAAGAGAGAAAAGGGGCCTGCTCTCATGGAGCTTTTAGCATAGTGGAGAATATAAACAAAAGCAAATAAACAAATACATAACATAATTTCAAATTTTACTATGTGCAACCTAAGATAGGAAAGACCCCTCTAAGGAGGTGTTGTTTATGCTGCCACCTGAGGGATAAGGCACTCACCAAGGGAAGAGTTGTGCGTATGTGTGTGGAGTGGGGCAGGGAGAACATTCCAGCAATGGGAATGGCATGTGCAAAGATCCTGGGACAGGAAACAGTCCTCAGGAAAGTCTAAGATGTATTTCCAATTCATTTATTCCTGTATTTATCCAGGAGTAATTTTTATTGAGTACTTTCTGTGAGAATAGCATTGTGCAAGGCTGTATGAGAGATATAAAGATACGCAGCATGTGGTCTTTGCTCCATTTCCGGTTAGTACGTGACTGAATGCCAGATCATGGTTTGCAGTATAGGAATGAAGAGGTTTTGCCTTTCCTGTTCATTAACACCTCATTCGTGGTGGGTGATCTTGTGTCACTAGAGAGGTAATGAGTTAATGTTCTTAGCTGGATGTGCCATTCTCACACCATATGTGTTTCACAGTTTATTCAAAATGAGCCTGATGTGGATGAGCATATTTCTCTGAATCTTTCTTGAATGTCTTGTTTAGCTGAGTTTATTAGCTAAGAGGTAGCTCTACCCCGCTTGAGAATTTGAAGTCAGAGAAATATTGTCTATTTTGAGAATTACTGTTTTTTGTTTTTGTTTTTTTTTAACTTCAATTCAATTTGGCAAATACTCACTCATTACATGTCCTGTGTTAAAAATTTCACAAAGAGATCCGATTGGGAGGACATTCCAGGCAGAGGGAGCAGCATGAGCTATGCACAGAGGCAGAGATACTGGAGTATGCTCAGGTCAAATGAGAACTCTTGTTGCATGGGAGTGCCCAGAGTGAGTGAGTAGAAGAAATGAGGCTGGGCAGATAGGCTGAGATGGTGTGATGGTGGGAAACTTGTATACAATTGTATTTTCAGTCAAGAGCCATTAAAGTCCTGTCTCTGACACTAGGTAGCTGGGTCTTCATGGACTAGTCACCTAACTTCTAAACTCATTTCACCTTCAATAGGGTGGGAACAATAATCCCTACAGGAGGGTCATGACAAGTTCTAAATGCAGTACCTGATAGGACAACACTTTGTAAATCAACCTTCATATTAATTACATTTTATTATAACATTATAATAAATATTTGTACCTAGGCCTGTCTTAATTTGGTTAATTTTTAACTCTCAGTTTCTGAATATAGGCTGTGGTGAGTCCTCCAGTTTGGAATTGCATGACTAGCATATGTTAGATGGTTGCAATTTATGCTTTTAAAATCTCTTTTATTAAATGCCTTATTTTTCACATATCTCTTTCATTTCTCTATGAAACAGGTCACCCCAGTCCACCTGCTGAAAAAAGGGAGATGAAGAAAGTAGCTCATTTAACAGGTATGTATCCAAAATGGCAGAGCCTGTACAGGTGGGCTTGGAAAAGCCTTTGGCAGAAAACAGAATTCATTCCCATGCACTAAGGGAGTTGTTACTTTCCTGGGATAATATCTGGAACCCACAGGTAGTCACAAGTAGTCAGGTCAATCTCTCAAACATATATGGAACACCCTCTCTGGGCAAGGCCCTGTTCTAAACTCTGGAGAGCCAGAGCTGATGACAGCATGATCCTTGCCCACAGGGAGCTCACTCTTTTCAATCATTTTTTTTTTTTTTTTTTTTTTACTGGGAGGTCCCGGGGGTCGAACCTGGGTCCCTCCATATGGGAGACGGACGCCCAACCATTTGAGCCACATCAGTTCCCTTTTCAATCATTTTTAAGACGCTGAGAGGATTTGGGACCCAGGTCCTAGAGGTGAGAGCTAGCAAGATGGGGGAATGATGAATTATTTTCGCTTTCTGGAAGAGCTTTCCTCTGCTTTGTCCAACAGTAGAATGGGAGTGAGAAGGAACACTGGGTCCTGGCACTTGTGAACCTGCAGCATGTGATTGTGTAGTGAGTGAAATGATTTGCTAGCAATATGGTATGGGCACTCCCAGTATAAAGTCCATAAATATCTGGACCACCAGAGAAAGTGGTGGGCCACTGTCCCTGGAATTATTTAGACAGAGACTGTAGAATGATCCAGTTTAGATCAATAGACATTTATTTAGCACCTGCAGTATGCCAAGCCTTGGGGATATGGAGATGAATGCAATGCATAGTTCCTGCATTCAAGGAGCTTGAAATCTAACTGGGAAAGACAGACACATAAACAATAAATTTCAGAATTTAACAAGTACTCCGATAAAGGTAATAATACTGTGGGGATATAAAGGAAAGGGGATTGTATTCCAAACTGCGGGGCTGAAGAAACCTGAGTGTAGTGAGAAGTTGGGCCAGGTGATCCCTACGGTCCTTCCCAAGTTTAGGACTCCAGAATTCATTGGCCCTGGCTTTTCCTCTCATGTAGGGACCTCAAAACCTAGCAGGTTTGGTGCTAGTGCTGAGAATCATAAAATATTTGTTCCATAAAGCTAAAATCATCTTGGTAATTTCTCCCTGGGATTCATTAGTGGTATATTTTATTATCCCCAACTGTGTGGATGATAAAACTGAGGCAGAGAGTGGTGAGGCAATTTGATAGAGGTTTTGGAGGAATTCGGTCATGGATCCAGTTCTGATCTCTTGGCCGGTTCTACAAGTGCTATGTTGTTTTGGGTAAAGCATTGACTCAAGGGAAGACCTACAGTTTTGCTTTTGAAGCTTAGTTTGTTGGATTTGTGAGCATTCCTGACGAAATCTCCTCTCTGATTTGATTTCAGGCAAGCCCAACTCAAGGTCTATCCCTCTGGAATGGGAAGACACCTATGGAATTGCCCTAGTCTCTGGGGTGAAATACAAGAAGGGTGGCCTTATGATCAATGACACTGGGCTGTACTTTGTGTATTCTAAAGTGTATTTCCGGGGCCAGTCCTGCAGCAACAAACCCCTGAGCCACAAGGTCTACATGAGGCACTCTAGGTATCCCCAGGACTTGGTGCTGATGGAGGGGAAGATGATGGACTATTGCACTACCGGCCAGATGTGGGCCCGCAGCAGCTACCTGGGTGCAGTGTTCAATCTCACCACGGCTGACCATCTATATGTCAACGTATCTGAGCTCTCTCTGGTCAATTTTGAGGAATCTAAGACATTTTTTGGCTTATATAAACTCTAAGAAAAGCATTTGGGGATGCTCTCCATTTTGGTTTCTTGTTACAGGCACTGAAAATGTTGTCTTGAATGAGGGTTTCCTTAAGCACACTTGAAGTCAAGTGAGAAGACATGAGCCAAGAGGATCTTAAGACCACAGGGCCCAGCAGATCTGCAGTTCATCTCACCTAAAGTCTAGGAGCCAGACAGGAGGGGGAATAGGATTGAAAGACATAAAACTCTGTGCTGCTGCATGAAGATGCTAAGGCAGGGAAAAGCAGCTACCAGGGTGGTTCTGCACTCATCCGAAGTGGCCACAAACATTTTGGCACTTTGAAAAGGACACCTTTTAACTCACTTCTTAGAGTGAGTGTACTCACTACCTCAGGAGAACCTGTCTTTCAGATGTGTGGATGTGGTATGAGTGCATAAGGGAAAGAGAAAGAGGCTTGGAAACTAGAGACTTGCTGAAGCCAAGGCCCCTTTGGCAGCACCTTTACTTCTAAAAGCATTGCCTGAACCACCAGGTGATGCTAACAGAGAAGCAAGGGAGCTCTTTTGTGAACTTAGTCCATTCCCTAAATGGCATGTGCATATCCAGTGCAATTATAGGTGTGTGTGTGTGTGTGAGAGAGTGTGTGAGTATATCCAGTACCCCAAAGTCAGTAAAGTAATATGCTGCCTTTTATTATCTCAGGGTAAATTAACTCTTTTTGCCCTGTGTGTGTGTTACTAGAAGAGTCGCACAAGTTGAGAGAACTTGGAAATTGTGAAGAACAGTTAAGGAAAATATGGTTGCATTCGATGGTAGATTTTTAAAGTTTCTTGGAAGCCAACTCTAATAGTCCTCAAAAATATTTGATTGTCAGGTACTGATGCTATTTTCCTATAATTATAACCATATTTATATATATTTTGTGCATTCTTAGTGAAAAAAGTACATGTAATAAATACTATTTTGTAGGATACAGATAAACATTATTAATGTAATTTTTGGAAACCATTAAGATTTGGAGTTTTCCTTTATTATTTCTTTCTTCCATGGCTTTTTTTTTCTACTATCTGGTTTCATGATTGTCTTTTTGGTGTATCACTTTGCCGTGTGCCTCTCTGTGCTGTGCAGGTTTGGGACTCCTTTTTCCAATTTTTTTTTTTTTTTTAACCAGGATGTCCCTGGGATTGAACCCGGGTTCTCCATATGGTAAATGGGAGTTCAATTGCTTGAGCCACAGTCTCTTCCCTCTTCCATGGCTTCTTCATTCATTATGACTTAGGGCCACTTTAAGAAGAATTTTTTGGGATGGGAAGAACTGTAAAGCAAATCTTTCATCTTTGCCATGCCCTTCTCTCCTCTCTGCCTCTTCTTCCCTCTCATTATCCAGAATTTCCAATACAAATATTGCTAGTGTAAGCCCACCCACCTTTATATAGAGTTGATGACAATTTGTCTTTCATAGAGGCAGAGTCTTGGCATAGTGCAAAGGACACAGGCTTCGTACTCAGAAATTCTGGATTTGAATCTTTGTTCTGTCACTTACTAACTATACAATCTTTGGACAGGTCTCTTGACCTCTCTTGAGTAAAAAAGAACTGATATATACATAAAGTATCTGACTCATAGTAGAATGTCAATAACCGGTATCCACCATTATTAATAGGCCAATCTATGAGGCACTCCATTCTCCTGAAGAAGCCACTGGCTTAAGGACCCATCCACAAACCTTGATTCTTACAATTTTTTTTTTTAAAGATTTTATTTATTTATTCATTTATCCCCCCCTTGCTGCTTGTGCTCGCTGGGTCAGCTAACCACGCCGAGCGGGCGGGCTTCCCTTCACCAGGAGGCCCCGGGAACCGAACCCGGGGCCTCCCATATGGTAAACGGGAGCCCTACTGATTGAGCCACAGCCGCTTCCCTGATTCTTACATTTTGACTCTTTTCACTCACAGTGACCTTTTCCTCTTTTCTTCAATCTCTTCCTACCATGGGTTTGCCCTTAGACTTTGTCATCATTAGAAAGTATAATATCTTCCTTTGAATCTGATTTCTGACATCTTATTTTCACAACATCATCTGCTATAATTCCAATCCATTTGCTCCAACATTTTCTCCCCTAATTTTTTTTTTTTTAACCACATTGAAACTTCTAATTAATAAACTATCATTTTCTCAAATGTATGTTAGCTCTTTCCACATATTCACTTTTCTCTCTGTCCAGGTTAGATTGCATGATCTGTCAATAAAATCTGTACCTTGGAAAGACTCTACTCCAGAATACCATCTTTCTCCATTGTATTTACCTTGCAAGAATCCCATTTTCTTTAAGCTGACAGACAAGCAACTGGATGCTGCTGGAGAAAGACTACCCAAACAGGGTGACTGCTTTCATTTTATTTTTTCATATAATCTATTAAATCAGCCAATCAATTATTGATATAGTGCCAACTTATTTCCAGCTTTTGAATGACATAAATAGCTAATACATGCACATAGTTAGAATTTTAAAAGGTACACAAGTATATATGCTGAAAATAAGTCCTCTTACTACCCTGTTACCTAAACTTGCTTCTGTTTCCTTATGTAGAATTTCAGAGCTGTTCTATGTATAAATATGGTATCATTTGACATCAGATTGGCTCTATTGACATTTTGGGCCAGAAATTCTTTGTTGTTGGGACGGTTCTATGCATTGTCAGATGTTTAGCAGCAGCATCCCTGTACCTACTAGTTTCAGGTAGCCCTCTGCTACCCCTGTCCCCATTAAGATAACCTAAAATATCTCCAGCCCCTGGTTAAGAACCACTGCTTTATAGTAAAGGTCAGAGATCTCAAACGGGCATTCAACACTGTCTGGCAATTTTTCTTCACTTCCTTGTAAAGCATGTTTTTTTTCACTCTTTAAAACAATTATTTTTTTCCTCTCACAGACCAACCACATCCCCTCCTCCCACCATATAACCTCACCTCCTACCACTTATATCTGCATCATCTCTTTCTTCCATCCAGTTAAGTGGAGGAAGAAGATGATCTATCCACTTATGCATTGGACTCACATTGTCTCTCCCACACTTTGCCCCTTTTTAGAATCTCTTTGCTCTCCTGAATTTTCAAACTGTGCCTGTCTATGAAATCATTTCCACCAGTATATTCTTATATTCAAGTCTCTCTTTTCATTAAGAGCCAAAACAAATCAAACCAAAAACCTCTCTTTACACCTCATTTTCCTCAGCATGGCTGCATTTCTGATTTTCCCTGTGGAGACATACATCTGAGAAGGCTGTCTCCACACACATGGGCTCCATTCCCTTTGACTTGAACGTTCTCCAGGCTTTCCACATGGCTGGCTTCTTCTTAATCTTTCAAGCCTTAGTTTAAATGCCATCTCTTCTGATCATTCTAAACAGAGCCCCACTCCCCATATCTCATTATTCTGTTGTTTTGCTGTTATTCATTTCCTTCTTTAGTAGTTATCATAACTTGTGATTATTTTATTTGACCATCTAAATAATATCTGTTTCTTCCACTAGATTAAAAGTTCCAAAATCAAGAACTTTTCCTCATTTATCACTGTCTCCCCAGCACCTAGCCCAGTGCCTGGCATATATTAGGTGCTCAATAAATATTTGTTGATTGAATTGCCTTGATTATAAAGGAAGTGTCTCAGAGCTTTGGGTATGTGGGTATGTGTTTCAGACTAATGGATCTACATTAGTGTTGCCTCATGAATGTGATTGTTCAACAAGTTTTGAGTAGATTATACAATGAGAGTTTGGGGCAACAGATGGAAAAATAGATAATGCATACTGATTCATATAATTGGAAAACAACAAAGATATGTTTCGTCCCCTGGCATTACCAGGAGTTAGGCAGGGGAGGGTCAAGGGAAATTGCTGGGCAACCAGAGCTAAAACTGTCACTTAGAAGGCACTTGATAAGTATGTGTTGAATAAATGAAACAAAACCAAAGTTCCAGGTTGGAGAATGTCACCTGCTCTTCCCAAAACCATGATCTTCATTCAGCTCTTTCAAACGGTCAGGGCCTTGGCCAGATACCTCATGGAGAAAGTCAGAGAGGTAGTCACACTTTCTTCTGGTCTGTATTTCCAGCCCTCAATGTTTTATCCATCTCATCCTTTATCTATTCTTTTGACTACAGCCATTAAGTGTGTCAGTTCCAAGGGTCAAGGGAAGTTTACTGGACCAGGTTTTGCCAATGGATCCTCTGGCTAGTGGTACCAGAGCAAAGAAGTGGGAATTGGTAATGGGGCAGGGACATCCTGAGATGACCTTATGCCATCAGCCAGTGATACTACTGGCACCATCAGCCCTCTAAGTCTGAGGTGTAGTAGCATGGTCTTGAGATTTCCCAGATATAAGATAGTTGTTTACTATGCCTTAAGTACTGGTTCCACAGAAAAGATAACAGTTCCTTTAAGAAACTTTAATTATTTTTTTTACTTCATTAGGAACTTAAGGAACGTCCAAAATCCAAAACTTTTGAATGTGCTCATTTAAAATAGGATCTGCCATTGTTCCTTTCTGAAATGCTAAACCCAAAATAGAATATTACAAAAGAAGAAGAAGAAAAAGTCTTCTGGTTCAGTAGTTTGAGGTTTTCTTTCTTTTGTACTTTTCAAACAACTAAAAACACACAAAACCCGTATCTTTTCTTAGCCCCCCAGAGTGGTGACTTTGTATTCTCTGAAGTAGGTTTGACTTACCACAGCTTACCAGGAAAAGAACTCTATTGTGGGTCATTACATGACAATGACTCATTTGAAGCAATAGTTCATCATAAGAGGGTAATTGGAGAGAGAAGCCTGGCCCCTCAAACTCAGGCTATAAGATTTCCTTAGGGGTATGGCCCATACATTTCATAATCCTTATCTAAGAAAGTGTGCTGGCCCCATGCTAAATTATATTTTTCAAAGGGGTCTAAGAAAGTTCTGGTATTAACAGAGATAAATTCCTCCTCTCCTTTCTTCTCTTCCCAGAGTGTTGGGTCATCCACAGGTAGAACTGAGGTGATCCTAGGAAGGTGGAATCAGAACCTCATTCCTTAGGGACTTTAGGCTCAGAAACAAACCTTATTCAGAAATAATAAATCCATGGATGGTAGCCAGAGACCTTTGGGATTCTTCTGGAAACCAACCAGTTTTTGAAATGTAAACAGCTAAAGGGTATTCTACTACCTAGAATTGACTCAGAAGATGGGGGAGCACTACCTTAATGATGCTTTTCTCACTTTTGCCAAAGCTTCCCCTTTACTGGGAGCATTTCTCCAGAATTATTGTTGGTACATCTTCAGAGAAAAGGGCGATGCAGGTATCCCCTACCTGGAGGATCCTTCAGTTCTATGAGTCACTTTTTCTTCTAATTCTCAAATGAAATATGAGCCTCCATCTCATATTCTGTGGAAAGTTCAGTCTTCTCTCCAAGTTTTCTGGGAATTTCAGGAGAGGCTCTCATTCTTTTGGGCAGTCTGTGCTGTAGCAGGCTCCCTGGCTTTCACCTGGATTCTGGCAATGGATGTTCTCTCTCAGGGCTCCTGTTATGGGGTACCATTACCTCTCTCAATTTACCATCACCACAAGTTGTTGTGGATAGACAAATTTAATGAAGCTTTGGGGGTAATGGAGAAAGATAACTTTACAGCACACACAGTACGTGATATACCTAAAATTGAGTATTAGACATTGCCACCATCTTAAACATGTCATGATTATCTATTTAAATAGATCACCCCAAAATTCTACTGTTTGAAAGTAAGCATAAGCATTTTTAGTCATTCATTCAACAAGTGTCTATCATGCACCCAAAACTTCTAAGCATTGTGGATACAGTAATAAATAAAGTCCCTTATGGGGATTATATTTTAGTGGAGGGATGGTAAATAGGCAATAAAAAGAAGCAAATAAATATGTAGTAATTCATGTGGTAGCAAGTCCTATGAAGGAAAATTAAGCAGGGCAATGTGGTAGAGAATGATGGAGGAGGTTGATAGTTTAATACATGGTGAGGGAAAAAGCCATATGGATGTCTAGGGTAGAGTATAACAAGTATAGGAATTGTGAGTGCAAATTCTTAAGACCAAAAAGTGTTTGGCCCTTTTGAGACCAGTGTGGTTGGGATAGAGTAAGCTAGAAGGAAATTGGTATAAAATGAAATCGGAAATGTAGCTAGGGGCCAGATATTGTAGGGCCTTTGAAAGCCTTGGAAAGGAATGTGGATTTAATTCTAAGAGTGATGGAAAGTCTTTGGAGGGTTGAGAGCAGAGAGTGACATGATATGATTTACAATGTAAAATTAACTCTCTAGCTGTTTAGAACAGACTATAGTGTGTTGTTTTAGTTTCCAAGCTGCCTAAAACAAATACCTTAGAATGTATTGGTTTAACAACATGCATTTTTTGGCTCACGATTTCAGAGTCTAGAAAGTTTGCTTCCTCCCTGCGGTCAATATTCTCTGGCTGGCTGGCAATCTTTGGGGTTCCTTGGCTTTTCAATAACAAGACAATGCACATGGCAGCATCTTTTCATTTCTCTTCTCATTCAGTTTGGGCACACCTGAACTAATAATGTCTTCAAAGGTCCTATTTACAAATGGATCCACACTCACAGGAGCATGCCCTTTGTAGGGGGCATGATTTAATCCCCAACATGTATCAAAACTCTATGGGAAGACTAGTAAGAAGAATACGTCAGCAATCCAAATGAGATGGTGGTGGCTTGAACCGGAGGGTTGATAATGGAGGGATTGAGTTGTTTGATATTAGAGTTAACCAATTTGCTGATGAATTGGATGTGAGATGCGAGAGAAATTATAATTCTGTGATTTTTCGGTTTGAGCAATTAGGTGGATGGTGGTGCCACTTACTGTACTAGGGTTTTGCTCTTGTCATGTAGGAGGCACTGCTTCTGATGGAGGCAAAGAACTCTGTTTCCTCTACATGTTCCTGTGTTTGTATCAAACAAGGGTTATCTCATCACCTGATAGTCAAAGGCACAGAGACCAGCCAGCCTTTAGGTTTCGCTCATGGACGTAATTCTGTATAACAGCCCTAAGAGGGAAGGAAAATAATGTGTTTTAAAATTACCATTTATAAACCTAAAACTGTCCCAGTTGCCAAAAGTTACTCATCCATTTCGTGGGTTCAGAAGTAATATTAAAAATAATATTACAACTTCACTTCTAAGGCAGAAGTTCTCTTTGCCACATTTTCAACAGATGGTCACACAACCCCTATTGAAAACTTTCTATACAGCAGCTCAACAAATTGTGAGAAAGCCCATTTCTGCACTGGACCGTATTACATTTTAGAAAGTGCTTTCTTAGATTTAACTGAAATCCTCTGTACTGTCTACTTCCACACATTGATTCCAGTTCTTAACTCTGAACAAAGATGAAATAAGTCTACCACCTCCTCAATGTAACAAACCCTAAAATATTTGAAGACTGTTAGTGTTTGCACCAAGTCTTTTCTTATCCCTTTTAAAACAGCTCCTGTTTTCTTGACCACTGCTTAATACTCCTGTAGTATTTTGTAGTTTATGTAGCTCTCTCATGTACCTTATCTCATTTAATTTTCAGTACAACCTTGTAAGGGAGGCCATTATCTTCATTTTATAAATGAAAAACAATTGAAATTCAGAAAAGTTATGAAACTCACTCAAGGTGACATGGCTACTGAATGGTGGCGTTGAAATGTAACCCTAGGTCTTCTAGTCCTAAATCTTACGTTCTCTCCATATTCAAAGAGACTTCTTAGAAGTATATCTTAAATGATAGCACTCATCATGAATCTCATCCCTTTAATTTTCAATGATACCTCTTATATTACACTCATCTCTTTGCATTTCAGCTTTAAACTCACTTTGCCTAATACCTAGATGCCTAGATGCTGCTATACACAATATAAATATATATATATATTCGATATGATGATGGCTTGAAGCTGTATGTGCCCCAGAAAAACATATTCTTAGCTCTAGTCCATTCCCGTGGGTGTGGCCCCATTGTAAATAGGACCTTCGATGAGGCTACTTCAGTTAAAGTGTGACCCACCTCATTGAAGGATGGGTCTTAATCCCCTTACTGGAGTACTATTATACATGGTATATATATAAAGCCATGAAGCAAGAAGTTGAAAGCAACAAAATCCAGAAGAAAAGCAGATGTTGCCACGTGCCTTGCCACGTGGCAGAGGAACTAAGGATCATTGGCAGTTGATCTTTGGAGAGAATGCACCGCCTTGATTTGGATATTTTCTTGGCCTCAAACTGTAAACTAATAAATTCCCATTGTTTAAAGCCAAATCATTTCATGGTGTCTGTTTTCAGCAGCCTAGGAAACAAAAACAGATTTCATGACATGATAGATAGACATCATAGAGTTTCTGAGTTGAGAGTTGCTCTTAGATTATCTTTAATTTCTACCTAAGAGTTACTAGCTACTCTCTCTACTGCGGCCTATCTGAATCACCCCATAATGCCTTTCTGCCTCCAATAGCATTCTGGTTTTTATAAGGTTGGATGGAAAGAGGTTGAGCTTGGGGACAGAAGCCTTGAGTTTGAGTCCAGCCTCTGCTATGTAACGAGCTACATATGTGATTTAAGCAAATCATATAAGCTCTTTAAGACTCTGTTGTCTCCTTCATAAAATGCAGATGCCAATTACTATTTTTGTGGCCTTATTAGAATATTGTTAATGCCAAATGAAATGAAGCGACTTTGTGATTTGGAAAGGTACTCCTGAAGGCAGGTGGGTGGAATTGTTATATTCCTCAATAACTTTCCTGATAAAGTCACTGTTAAAAAATTCTTACTTGCTGTTGTAGTGTTTCCATAAAATTGGTCATCCATATTCCTACCATATGCAAAAACCCGATCAAACATAAAAACATCAGTTAGGAACAACTGATAGGTAAATCCATCCCCTGAAGTATAAAAATGAAAGAATAATATTTTATGTTTGTATAGGCTTTAAAACATTTTCTCACACGCCTCTTGCTTTTATTGTAACATTCAAAATCAGGTGGCATGTGTCAGGTTCTCCATAAATGTTAGTTGAATTATTAAATATGTTCTTTGCCCATTATATTCACAGCTTAGTATGATTAGCCACTATTATACCTATTTTTTAAAATCCTGAAATGCAATTAAAGAAGTTGATATTTAAATGTTTGAATAGGGGCACATAACACTTTAAACTCATTGTTATCCTTACAAAGAGCTAAAACTCTCCAGTTAACCCAGGGTCATCTCAGAAAATGTGAGCTGCCAAGGGAATTCCCCTGCTCTAGCACTGCTCACCACAGAGAGGATAGAACTTCTTGGTTCTTGTGTAGTAGCCTTGACTTTCTGCAGGTGAACCACTTCAAAGACAATGTAAGTTGAAGTAAGAGATACCCTTGGTGTTACTCAGTTTTTAAAGTGTCTATATTTTTTATATGGCACTATATAGACTCTAGGAAAGACAATCTTTGAGACTAAAAAGGTGCTCAAGCATCTACTGGGGTCTCAAATGTGTCTCTGGGAAAAAAAAATTTTCTTTTTTGAGATACCAGGGCTGGGGATTAAAACTGGGACCTTGTAACTGGGAAGCTGGTGCTCAACCACTGAGTCACATCAGCTTCCCTGAGTTGGTTTTTTCATTTTATTGCTTGTTGTTTGTCTTTGTTTTTGGGAGGCACCAGGAACTGAACCCGGGACCTCCCATGTGGGAAGCAGGCGCTCAACTGCTTGAGCCACATCTACTCCCTGGGAAAGGATCTTTTAGTCTCATTTGGTTTAAGGCTCAGTTTTCTCAGATACTCCACCCTAACACCACTCCCATACCACTTCCAGTTTGCAGAAGGGAACTTGGAACACATTTCCTGGAAGGGAAGGCTCTAGAAGTTGTTTCTCATTGGAAGAGAAGGTAGCTAGGAGATTCAGGGACCTACAAAGATGCTTGTCTCTGCCTTCTAATAAATGAACTAGGATTCTAGACCTTTGCAACAGAGATTAAAGACTACAGATTGAAAAGTCTGGGCACTCTGGTAACTTGAAATTTGTGTCATTCCCCTCATCCTGTGTCTTCATTGAGAAAAGGCAACAGCTTTGAACTAGATTGTGCAAAAGAGAAACAAAGGTGTTAAACAGAACTCTAAAGTGTGATCTACAAGGGGAGACTCCTCTCAAACCTCAGCATCCTCTTTGCATCATTAGGGTGGGTTGTATTCTGGCGTCTAAGAAACTCTGTAGGCCTCTGTAGGGGTCAGAGGGGTGGTTGAAGAGAAGAAAGCCATGCAGAGACTGAGGTGGGTCAGACATTCTTCAGTGCTTTGTTCTCAGGTTCCCCAATGTTGTTGACTAGACTGACCATTTGGCTCTTCCCAACTCTTCAAGAGCATTTAAAAAGACTGTTCTGTTCTGGGAAAGGAGTGGGAGTGCAATTGGTGGGGGGAGGTGGCCAGGTAGCTAGATTCACTTTTGAAAGGAACTTGGATATGGGCATGTTTTTTTTTCTGCGCTATGGTCAAGCCCACATTGTCATATCTTATGGCTCACAAGATGAATATCAATTTTTTCCTAAAAAATACCAGGAGACTTATCACAGAACTTTTTCTTGTCCTAAGCCAAATTATGAAGTATATAAATAGCAATACTAGTTGCAATTTATTGGCTACCTCTGTGTAAGGATTACACAAATCACCCCACATTTCCTCACAACCTTGTAAGACAAGTATTACTACCTCCATTTTGTAAGTGAAAAAAACCCCAATTGATAGAGGTTCAGAGGAGTTAAATAACTCCCAAGGTCACACAGTGGCAGAGCTAGGATTCAAAACCAGGTTTGTCTGAGCCAGGTTATCTTGCTTAAAGAAAGCACATATGGTCTGAAAAGAATAGTCTTCATTTATTCAACAAACATTTATTGAGCACCTACTAGGTGCCAAGCATTGTTCTAGGGGATAGAATAGTAAACAAGACAAGTTCCTTGCTCCCATAAAATTACATCCTAGTTTGGAGAGGTAGAGGTAGAGAGATAATAACCAACCACGTGAATAAATAAATACATAAATAAGGAAATTATCAGAAAAAGGTACATGCTATGTAGAGAATTAAAAGAGAGACTGGATAACATTAGAGGGAACACCTTTCTGAGATGTTATTTAAAATGACAACAACCATAGATGCAAAGATTAGGCGATAGAGCATTCCAGAGGAAATAGCTTTCCATGGGCCTCTTTATGGTATTTTAGATAAATCCATGCAGTACTGTTATGTGGGAATGTTTTGCACATAGCAAGATGCTCAGCATTCTGAAGTGCCTAAATGCCAGTAGGTCCCATAGTCACTGTGACAACCAAATATTCCCCTGTATACATTTGCAAGTGCCCCTCTGGGAGGAGGGGGATAGGGAGTATGGCTCCCTTCTCCCCCTGCCTTGTTGAAAACCATGGCGCATTGGCCCTAAAACAGGAATGACCTTGGCTGTAGCAGAAATAGAATGAAGGTTGGACCATGTGGCTGGAATGGAGGGATGACAAGAGATGACCCTGGGAGGTAGACAGGGCTTTGTAAACTGGTGCGAAAGGTTTAGATTTTATTGTTAGTTCTATGGGAGCCACTAATAGAGTATAGTAGAAGGGGAATTGGTAGGAAGTGGGAAAATGTGATGTATGTTTTAGTAGTAGAGTTGTTAGGCTTGCAGACTGGATGTTGGGTGCATGGAAAAGAAATAATTCAAGGATTACATTACTATGTATCTTTCACAGAATTTACCATATTTATACCCTAGATTTTTAAATTCTTTTTTAAAATTTCTCTAACTACATCCCTGTCTACTTTTGTTCTGATCCTTTATAAAAATGTATTGAATAAATGCTCAAACGGAACACTGTGATTATTCTTCTTACTCCATACACGTAAATCTACCCATTCTTTTTAAAGCTTGTGGGCATGGACCATCAAACATTCAGTCATTTCTCTACTTATGGACATTTTAGTTTGTTTCTGGATTTTTTGCTATTTTGAAAAATGCTATAATGACTATTTTTAAATACATGTCCTTGTTCATTTCTGCCAATATTTCTCTAGGATAGAATAGTAGAATTGGAAAGTCTGGACTTAAACTATGCATTATAACTTTTGATGGAGACTGTCATATTGCTGTCTGAAATGTTGTACCAATTTACAATTTCATCCCCGTTGTGTGAGTGTGACTTTCCACTGTAAGTTCCATTGGACATTACCATTTGTAAATATTTTACAACATAGACAAAACATATCTCATATAATTTGCTCTTAAAAATATTTGAATTTGAAACTCTTTAATTTTTAGTATTACTTATTCCCATTTGTATTTCTTCTACAGTAAATTACCTAATACAATTTACCCATTTAAAAAATTAAGCTGCTGTCTCTTTATTACTGATTTATAGCAGCTCTTTATATATTAATAGTATAACTCTTTGTCTGTTACAAATGTTTCCTCCCAGTGTGTGTCATATGTCTGTTAACTTTTTCCATGCAGAACTGTTTAATTTTGTAAAGAAAACCTATTGTTTCCTTTAGAGCTTCTTGGCACGCATAGGCTTACATCACCCTAAAATTATAAATATGTTCTTCTATATTTTCTTCTGATGTAAAGTTTTCATTGTACTTTAGTTCTACAATCTATTTAAAATCTAGTTTATGTAATATCAGCGGTAAACTTAATTTTTTCAAAATAGGTGACCAATAACCTAAGAAACATCATCCATTTATTTTTCATTCATTTGAAGTGACAACGCCATCGTAGACCAAGTGTTTCTTTATGCTTTGTTTTGGTTCTAGACTCTATTCTGTTTCTTTGATCTCTTTGTTGATTGTTAGAATATTTACTATTTTAATTACTGCACTTTTATAATTTTCTTCTTCAAAATTTCATTAACAAACTTTGTACATTTACTCTGCATACAGACTTTATAATCAACTTATCAAATGCCTCCCACCCATTTCCTCGCCAAATCCTATTGGATTTTTTTATTGGAATTGCATAGAATTTAATATAAATTAATTTTGGGGAGAACTTGACTGCTTTACACTATGTAGTCTATCCTTCTTAGAAAGTGTGGTATGACCTAGTATTTATTCAGGTCATTCCATATTCCTTCAGAAAAGTCATAGTTTTCTTCATATAGGTTCTGTGCATTTCTTGTTTTTTTTTGTTTTTTTTTTAAACTATATATTTTATGGTTCTCTTAACCATAAACCATTGAAATCTCTTAGTTCTAGAAGTTTTAAAACACTTGGATTTTTTTTTTCTTTATTACTCTTTTATACCCCTCCTATCATCTCAAGGGGTTGTGTGTGTGTGTGTGTGTGTGTGTGTGTGTGTTTGGGGGGTAGGTAAGGGAATAAAGAGTTTATTAAGAAACAAGAAAAGAGATAAGTACACAATCCAAGACATGGATTGCGGGCATGCTACAGGATGAGTTGTGCACGTGGAGCCCCAGGTTAGGTCTTTTAAGACCTTTCCTCCTCCCCTTTCCTAATGTTGGGCAGGGGCCCCAGCTGTTTGGTGTTCTGATTGGTTGCCCCATCTGTTAGCTCCCAGGGGTCCAATGGTAAGGCCGTTTATTTGGGGGTATCTAGGGCTTCCCCTTGACCCTGGAAAGAGTTCTAAATGGATCTCATGGCCAAGGTCTCAGCAGGGTCTTTCCAGCTTTCTTTTTTTTTTTTAAAGATTTTATTTATTTATTCATTTATTCCCCCCTTGCTGCCCACGCTCGCTGGGTCAGCCAACCACGCCGTGCGGGCGGGCTTGCCCTCACCAGGAGGCCCCGGGAACCGAACCCGGGCCTCCCATATGGTAAACGGGAGCCCTACTGATTGAGCCACAGCCGCTTCCCTCCAGCTTTCTTAGTAGCAAGGCTTGTCCAGGTGGGGTCTCATGGCTATGTTCTCTGCTGGGTCCTCCGGGTCTTCCCTCTTTTCCTGATGCTAACCTGCTTCAACAACTCCCTCAAAGTTTATACCCTTATTCTTAAGGAGGAGTTGAAGGGTGATGGTCATTCTTCTGTAGTTTCTTCCTGCTGGTTAGGGGGAGTAGGTCTTGCCTGACAGAGTGTAAAACCCTCTGGCTATTCTACTGAGGTTGAGGGAAGATGGGTCTGTCACCATGGTTAGAACTGGATGAAATCCCCACATGACTAATATCTTCTTCTGGAAGGTGTTGATTCAAGACTCTTAACACGTTCAATATCCTCCTGCATATCATCTTCCACCATTTTCCAATTTATAGCAGGTGAACCCCAAATCTGATTTACGAATTCCTAGGCATAATCAGACTGCCATGTCAAGGACCACCTAAGTTTCTCTGGGTTGATGGTTCATATGTGGCTTCAGGCCTCTTCTGTCCTCCCCTGGGGAAAGGCCCCATCAATCCAGGTGGTGAGGTAGCTTGGGGCCAGGTTCCTGCTGATGTGGAACCTGGATTCAGGTGGCCCTGAGGTGATGGTGACTTTAATGGTGGCAGCTAAAAGGTGAGCCTGTCCTGGACCCTATGCCCACTGCTTCTTACTTTCTCCATTTTGGCAGCATGGTCTTAATTGTTGAAAACTGAGAAGACTGTTTCTAAAAGGGAGTTAATGGAAGTTGGGGGCCCAGGGAAAGTTTCTGCAGCTTTCTATAGATATCTGAGGCAGACTGGCTAATAAAGTGAGTTCCTAGGATGATCTCTCCTTCTCTAGAGTCAGGATCTGCCAGAGGGTATTTTTGTTGCCTCTAGTAGCTTTCCTGAGCTTATTAAACTTGACCAGTTTGGTAGTGCATTTCCTCATCCCTTTAAAGAGACATGACCACATGGTCTCTGGCCTTCAGATCTACCTGTCCCCTCTCCCCCCTTACACAAGTTTAAATGGAATTCAGGGTCCCATACAGAGGCCACTCCTGGCTGCACTGCAACCGTGTGGTGTGGCAGGAAAAGATTAGGCTCTTTCTTTTTAGACCATCAGTAGGCAGGTTGTTCCAGTTCCTGAGAAGACATGCCAATGGGAATTTGCTGGAATACTAGAGAAGCCACACCCATTGTTCTCTTTGTCTTCTGACTTGGCTTGTCAAATATTTTAGCAGAACGCTCTGGGTTCTGGGCTTCTAGGTTCTTGGCTATGTCACATAAAAGAATTTAAGGACACGCTATAGGGTAGGCAAGAGAGTAAAGTTTATTGAAAAACAGGAAAAGAGATACGTACACAATCTGAGACGTGGATTGTGGGCATGCTACAGGATGAGTCACCCAAAGGGTCTTGCTCTTAGGTTGTTATTGACTAATACATAATAAAACAGCTGCTCTGCTAACTAAGGTGTTGGCTGACAATTAAGGACCCTTCATTTCATACCCAATTTGTCTTCAGGTTGAGTCCTTGCAATTGTCCTGCTCTCCCTTGACCCCTGCAGCTGCATTTCCCAGGTTCCCAGGGGCACTGGTGGGAGAGTGGCAGGCAGAGGAAGGGAGGAGTCCAGACACTCCTTTCCTTGTCTCCTTGCCTCATGCAGCAGTTCAAGCAGCAGTGGCATCTTCTTGACTTTCCATGACTCTAACTACTGCCTGAGAAGCTGACTATGGTTTTGCCAGATGGTCTCTGGGTTTTAGTAGCACCATCTTCTTCCTCCTGGGGCTAGTGCCTTCCTGTCTCTACTCTCCAGGCACTTGTGCAAGTGTTTGCTCTTTTAAATACTTAAAGTGGTGTCCTTTTTCCTAATTGGATCCTAACTGATACATACCTTTTCAGAAAGAAGATAAATGATTAAAAATAGCCTACAAAGTTTGTGTAATGGTTAGGTCTACTGGGATAATTTCAATGTTCAAATCTAGAGGGCTGTATTAATCAGGGTTCTCTAGGGAACAGAACAGACAGGAGATATCTGTAAATACTGAGATTTTATAAAATTGTCTCATGCAACTGTGGGGATGCACAAATCCAAATGCCATAAGCCAGGAACTCTGATGGAGGTTTTTGATGAATTCCCCCAGGAGAGGCTGGCTGGCTGAAGTAGAGATGGAAATTCTCTCTTCTGACTGATTGCATGAGACTTCTCTCATTGCTGAAGACAAGCTCCTCAGTTGATTATAGTAGTAGTCAGCCATAGATGTAATCAACTTACTGATGACTAAAGGTCATGAAATGTCCTTACAGTAACAATCAGGTCAGTGCTTGCTTGACCAAATAACCGGGCACTGTTACCTGGCCAAGTTGACACATTAGCTTAACCATCACAGGGGCTGAGATCCTGTAATTGGTGGCTGGGAGGCGGGGAAGAAGGAAGTTGATGAGGAGAGAAGAGAGGGGAGCTCACAATTATGTAACACCCTATTTTTTTGGCTTTTGTAAAGGGTATTTATTTGGGGTAGAAGCTTACAGTACAAGGCCAACTCAAGGTACCATAAGAGGTACTTTCTCACCCAAAGTCATTGGCCATGTGTTGAGGCAAGATTGCGGGTGATGTTTGCGAGGGTTCAGCCTTCCTCTTTCCTCGTAAGGCTCTGTAGTCCCAGCTTCTTCCGATCTCAGCTGTAGGCTGGCATAAGGCTTGTGTCTCTCCCTGGGGCCAATTTCTTTCAGGGCTCAGCTGCTCTGGTCTCTAAACAAGGTCAGCTGTAAACTATCAGGCTCATCTCTCCTCCCAGGGCCACAGGATCCTCTGTGTATCTTCTCTGTGTATCTACTTCTGTGTTCTTTTTTTTTTTTTTTTTTTTAAGATTTTATTTATTTATTCATTCATCCCCCCCTTGCTGCTTGTGCTCGCCGGGTCAGCCAACCACGCTGTGCGGGCGGGCCCGCCCCCACCAGGAGGCCCCGGGAACCGAACCCAGGGCCCCCCATATGGTAAACGGGAGCCCCACTGATTGAGCCACAGCCGCTTCCCAACTTCTGTGTTCTTGACTGAGCATCCATTTATATAGCCCACCAAGAGAGCACCCTAATGACATGGTTGAATCAAAGCCCTCATCTTAACACAATTTAAGCAAAAACTCTCAGCTGAATATAATTAATCAAAGGGTACTCACACCCAGAGTAATGGACCAATTTACAAACATAATCAAATATCTCTTTTTGGAATTCATAAATAATATCAAACTGCCACAGTGACAAAATAGAAAAAAAGAAAACAGCAACTTTTAACAAATATAAACACCAACACACAAATATTATGAAACCATATTGTGAAAATACAGAAACAAGCTAAAGAACTAAGATGAACTATATCCTTTTAACTGAAGGCTAGTAGAAGAAAAATGACTTGTATTTGTAGGGCAAGGAAAAACTTCCAGCTTAACAATTATATTAAGAGTGTAACAATGATACTTTGCTGAAACATGGATGGATTTTGAAGACATCATGTTGAATGAAATAAGCCAGACCAAAAAAGACAGATATTGTATGAGTTTGCTTATATGAAATACCTAGAATAAGTAAATTTCATAGAGACGAAGAGTAGATTATAGTTTATCAGGGGCTGTTACTACTTAATGGGTACAGAGTTTCTGTATGAACACCCTATTTTTAATAGTGGCCATGCTACACACTTTCTGACCACAACTTTGCATGGTAGATATGATTATTTCCATTCTCAGATGAGAAAACATGGATGACAGCACAACCAGTAAGGTCACACAGTTAAGTTAACCCATGGTCTGCCTAGCTTCAAGGCAGATCTTTTCACTACACAGCTTTGCTTCTGAAAGCCCAAAGAAATGAAACTTAAATCTTATTGGTGAAATTGATGAATTTGATATTAAAGAGATGGTTTTCCCATAGTCTTCCTGCCTTCTGCCTACACTAACTGCTCTGTGGGGCTCAGGGTGGTCCTTTCTTTATGCTGGTTGGATCTTGGTCTATCTGTGTCCTGCAAAGCCTTGACAATGCCTATAAAATAACAATACCTGTTGTTTTAATGATAGGTGTTTTAAAGGACAATTATTGACTAAAGTTTGTCTCAACTTTTGAAAAAATCTAATTTTACACTCAAACTGAAATTGGGACAAAACAGGCCCTAGTTGTCCCAACTCATTCAAAATAATCCAATAGGCACATTAATCTCTGGCAATCTCCTTCCATTTTTAGGGATTTTTTTCCCTTCTAATTTTCACATCCCTACTTCAGGTGCTATACCACACCAGACCAGGCAGCTCCATTTCTTTCAATCTTTATCTTTTATCCTTCTTGAATTTCATTCTTTCATTTGCTAACGGGAGGCAATTAAATGAGCACAAAATTAAGCCTATAGAAAGCATTAAAGTGTAACTTCTCTCAGATAGTTTAGTGCCTTCATATGGTTAAAATGCATGTGTCTTTATATGGCCCACAAGAAGCATTGCTAATTGTGGGCATTACAGTAAATACATGGGTGAGGTGAGGAGAGCTTTTGGGATGGATGGACCTTTGGTCTTACCACCAGATATGGCATTTGATGCCATCTCCTCCACTCAGGTTTTGTATCCAGATCTTGGCTTTTATGTATAATGTGGTTTCCACAGTTCCATGAGGGATTTCTAAGGTCTATGTGGCAGAGAACAAACATACAAGTGTGCCTTACAAAGTTCTGTCATGCATTGGACTTGTCCCTGTGATTTTCTGAGGAATCTGGAGCTTAGTGTGTGTCCTGAGTTAGCCCCTGGGTGCTCATGCCTCCCTGTCTCTCGGTTTGAGGTCATCAGTTTCACACTAGCACACTGCTTAGCAGGACAGACTTCTCTGATGGACTTCACATGGCTTAGCTGAGGTGTGGGTTTAAGGGTGATCTCCCGATGGAGAGGCAAGACGTTAGGCTGAGGAGTCGGGAGCAAGGACCCTACCACTAACCAGCAGGATCATTTACCTGACTAGCTTTCTATTTTATCTCTCAGGAGATGAAGCATTTAGACTCGACCTAAATGCTTTTAGTCCCACCTCTGTGGGACTCTGAGAGTTGGGTTTGGAGCTGCCTTTATGCACAGGCATTTCCTCAACATTAAGGGGATCTGGACAGAACACCAACAGCAGCTGGCTTCTTTTCTGTGGTGTAGCCAAGCCTCTGTAGCATTCAGACAAGCTACTTGGCACTCTCTTCTTCCTTACAGCTAGGGAATCATGCAGACCAAGTAAGGTCTAAAGAACGCAAGGGTTTGAGGAAGGGAGGGGCAAGTATTGTAAAAGTGGTAGGCTCACAGCTCAACGAGGGATCGTGTCTGTCTTGCTAACCACTGCATTCTCAGCACCTGGCCCTGACCTGGCCTAGAGTAGGTTCCTAGTAAGGATTTGTTGAATGAATGATGCTTTAACTGCAGTTGTAACTGCAAACTCAACATTTCTTCTCTCTCTGGTAGATTGTGATGCAGGCTAAATTTCCTTACTATGTGAATTACTGTCATTTCCATTTTTAAATTGGGTACACTGATTTCCCAAATCCACTGGGGTTTACAATCTAGGAACTTCTCTTACAGTTCTAGGACAAGAATACTCAACATTTGCTACAACGATTATAGACTGTTTAAATAACAACTCAGTAATATCACTGATCTCAAGCCCTTTTCATTACCTTTGTGATATTCTGTGATAGAGCTTTATAAAAGAGAATGTCTCATATTTAAAATAAATCCCATGATCTTTAAAATTCTTGCTTATTGATGTTTTATTCATTTATAAATCAATTTATTCAATCATTCATCTAACAACTATTTAGAGGTATTACTCTGTGCTGGCATGGTGATGCTCAGGGTGCAAAGGAGAGGTCAACAGTTAGGTTTCCTGTCCTCATTACCCTCTTATAGAGGTTCTAGTCCTCTTTATTCTTCAATTCATTCCACTGAACATATGCTAATCTCTTCAGAATTTTTCCTGGTGTGCTAAGTTTTGTCCTTCTCTATTCTAAGCATTGAAATACTCACAACACAAGAGATTGTGATTTTTTACATATTATGTAATAAATGCAACTGGGTGAAGCAGGAAGCTTAGGGTCTTGGAGAAAGAACCGTCTCTTTCCATACTACCTGATTTTCTTGAGCCTCATATCCTACTCCTGAAAATAATTGGCAAATCAATGCACCATCTAGTCCTGCCTTGTTGGGCTGTTCTCCCCTATTAGCAACTCATTACCCCACCAGCAGCTTGCCTTAGGGGAATGAGTAGTGAAAGACCACATTCTATAGAAGAAGAAGGTGTTCTGTACATAACTTATCTTTATTTAATCTTTTCCTAAAATGATTCCAGTTCTTTTCTTGCTAGTTTCAATCCACACTAAAACTTTTTAAAAGTCACATATTCATTCAACAAATGTTCTTTGAACATCTACTGTGCGCTAAGTTCTGAGAGCTAAAAGAAACTGTCTTTATTCTCAAGAAGATCACAGTTTAATTGTGAGGTGGTACAATCAGACATAGCACAAATTCCATGTGACAAATTCTATGGAAAGTGTAAACACAAAATATTATGTTAGCACCAACAAAAGGCTCTTAATTCAGTCTTAGAGAAGGTCTGATTGAAGCTGCTTGGGGAAGAAAAGGCAATGTCATGAGGAGTAAGAGACTCACCCATTGTGACTATTGCCAGAGGTGTGTATGGCTGAGCATAGAGTATTTGTGGGGAATGTCAGGAGATAGTCTAGGAACAGGGCATTACATGAAGGGTGTTACATGTTATGGGATAATATTTAGTTATAAATTAACTAATGCACTCTCTGTCAACTATCTATTAGCATAGGGATGATCCCATCACAGCATGATTATGGCTACTGCCTCAAGGAAGAGTTACTACAGAAAGACTCAGGAAAATAAGATCCTACCAGATTCAAAGGTCTTTGAGGATAAAGTTTATCTCTAGGCATCCTCAGAACCCATAATACTTGACCCAGAATAGTACTCAATAAATATTTGTTGAAATAACGAATAAAAGAATAATGTTCTTGGCTTTGAGTTGTAAGAACCTGTGCTTTGGAGTCCCAAACAGCTTAAGTCCCAAAGGGCTCAGGTCATCAAGTTAATGACAAATATGATAGATTTGTAAGGGGAGATGATCAGTTAGCGCCGTTGTTTCTCACTCCAGACTAGATAGCTCTTCTACCTCTGTGGAAGTGATGCACCCTAGATGCTAAACAATGATTTGCACCCAGCAGTTAAATGTTGTTATATGTTTCTGAGAAGGGACCTTCTCCATGCCCTCCTTCAGGACAAGTATGGAGGTAGGGGCAGCATATGAAAAAATCCTATATGAATTTGCAAAAGTGGTGGCAGTTTTGTGGAGTTTATCACTACTTGCAGAGTTTCCCTTCGCCCAATGAAATATGTAAAACATAAATATGTTCTGGCTACCCAAGAACAGTGTGGAATTAGATGAGAGAGAGCTCAATCTGAATAAACCCTATTGGAAGGACAAGGTGAATGTAGCTGCTTCTGTATGACCCAGCAGCCAGAAACAGATGGAGATGATGGTGTCTTAACTGATGTCAGAGGGGTCAAGTGAAGACTGAGGTATAGGTGTTTCTCTCTCCCCTTCCTTATACCTTGATAAGATCTGAGTTACTTAGAAGCAACCAGGGAAAAGGATGGGGAAAGAAACCCTGAATTAAAGAAAAATTACATTTTTTTCTACCTGTGGAATGGGGTCACAAAATAAAAATTAAGATGTGATAAAAATAAAATTGCATTTTGTTCACTCCTGAATTTGTGGGCTGAGATTTGTATCATTATCATACTACCAAATATGGACTTAATTCTGCATGATGGTAGCCATCATTCCTTCATTCATAAATAAGACATACTCTGGCTTCCAGGAGCTTGTAGTAAAATAGGGGAGAATGGCATGGATACAGTGCCAACACAATGGGTTCTAGTTAGAGTAGAGGGGTGTATAAAATTTCTGGGATCTTTAGAGAGTTTTAAAGTCTATCTGAAGGATTTAGTGATAGTCGTGTAGTTTGGATGGAGGGTCTAGCATGTACTAAGTCATTGAGGCATGAAAGATCATTAGTTGTTCAGGGAAATACAAACAAATTAATAGTCTCAGTGGAAAAGTGCCATGGTGATGACAAGGGGTAGGGGGAATGTTGAGAGACAAGATAGGGTAGGTAGCAAAGGGTCAATGACAAAGGATCTTGTTAATTGTACGAAAGGAATTTTATTTCATCACATAATCCTTAGGAATCAGTGAACAATTTTCAGCAGGGGAGCAACACAGCACAATAACTAGGTATACCTGTTAAAATAATCACTTTAGCTGGATAAATGAGAGGTTTGAAATTAAAGGGAGAAATCAGTAAGGAAGCTTTTGTACTACTACAACTACTGATAACTACTGATTGTTGTCATTTATGAGCTCCAAACTCTGTTAGGCACTTTACATATTTGCTTCATTTAATTATCATTCCAATTTTTTGAGGTGGCTATTACTACCCCAATTTACAGCTGAAGAAACAGACTTAGAGAGCTTAATTTCCATAGCTAGAAAGTAGGTAAAATGAAATTTAAACACATGTCAACAGAACCACAGGGTTCCAAAATTGGTACTCTTTCCACTTTGATATTTGTCTTCAGTGTGCCCAGGAACGGGATGATGAAGGACTGAATTAGGGTAGTGGCAATGGAGAAGAAGAAGAGAAGCCTAACATAAGAGATGTTTAGGACTCAGTGATTAGATGTGGGGAGAGATAAAGTCTGGGCTTATGCCCAGGATTCAGGCTCGGGCAGTTGGAAGGGTGGTAGAGTCATTTACTAAGAGATGCAAAACAGGAGAGGAGCTGCATCTCTGGGAGAAGTTATGGGTTCAGATTTGGTTCTGTAGTGTTTATTGCCATTCATGAGATAAAGAACAGGGGTGGTTGGAGAACTCCCGGGAATGTAGTGAAAGTATAAAAAGACAAGGGGAGATGAAGATCCTGGTAAGAGAGGTATTTAATTTATCCCCCAGAGCACCGGACCCTTGCAATCTTAACTGATGTGCAAGGCCCCTGAGTCTTCTTGGGATACATCTCTCATCCTGTGGCGTGCTTGTGTCTTATCAAGGCCTCCAAAATACTTGCCTCTTCTTGTTCATCTTAGCGGACTAGCATGGCGCCATCTATAGGACGTTCTGCAAAATGTTCAGCTGTTCTAGGTCCCTTCAGACTGTGTTATGATGGAGGGTGAGAGAGTTAATATTGCCCAAGGGCAAGACCATAAATGCAGACTGTTGTCCTTTCCAAGTGAATACGAACTATTTCTGATCTGCCATCTTGAAAGGATGGAAAAGAACTCATTGGCCAGATTTAATGGCACATTTGTTGTAGCTGAGGCTGTGATAATCTGGTCTAACAAAGATGTCACATCTGTCACAGCAGCTGCAGTTAGAGCTAGTATTGATTGAATTTTCAGTTGTCCACTGTCACGCTCCAGGGTACATATAGTTTCTTTATGGGTCAGACTAGTAGATTAAATGGAAATATGGTGGGGACTACCACCCCTGCCATTCCTTCTAGCATGAGGGATTGTTTTTGATTTACTGTCTTGGTTGAGGGATGGTGGTGGTGGAATTTAAGAGGTTTCCACTTGGCCTTCCATATGATGCTCTGTGAATGACGCTAGTTATTGCTCTGATGGTCAGGAGGGGAAGTGGGGGTAGATACTGATCTTTGAAAGCATTGTTTTCTAGGAAAGAGGCTTCTGCATCATTTCAAGCAATGGAGAAGTGCTAGCCTCTTTAAGGAGTGGGCCACTTCTGTAGGCCCAGAAAGGTCAAGGGAATCTGGTCTTTCAAAGTTTTTGAGTGCTTTGACCCAGATGTGCTGTTTACAAGTCTCAGAATACCACTCTTTTCCAACTAGGGTTCTTACTCTGGCAAAATGGACTTGTTGGGATTGAGAATTTTAATTTCTCTGGAGCTCTATTAACCTTATAATTAAAACCTAGGCCTGACTCTCAGATTTTTCTGCCCTCTATCTTCTGAAGGTAAAAGTCTCTTTGATGCTGCCAAGGAGGCCCTCTGACTTTCTCACTCTTCAGTATTATTGACATTTAGGCCAGATAAGTGTATGTTGTGGGGAGCAGTCTTGTGCATTGTAGGATGTTTAGCTAGTTGCTCTATACTATCCTGAAATGAAAATCCTAGATTAATCAAATAAAATTAGATGATGAGAAAAAGCTCTTTTTTTTCCCACAGAATTCCAGCTAATAAATGTGGAAGAATGATAATAATATGTAAACCCTAAAGAAATATTTGATTTAAGCCAAGATCAAAAGTGGTTGAAACCCTTGGATCAGGGTTTCTCAAACTCAGAAGTATTAGCATTTCACATGCTCAGACTTATAATTGTTTTTCTTCAATGCACTGATAGCATTCAGCCATCTAAATCCATTGTCCTTATGATTTCACTTTTCCCGAACTTCTCAAATGCTTGAAATACTCTATCTGCCAGAACTTTCCCTTCACCAGTATCCCATCCTGGTTTACCCCTGGTGAATGTTTTAACAATTACACTACTTCTGTATGCCAGCAGCCATCAGAACTCTTCTACCACTAGTTACGGGGCCCTCCTTGCCAGGCAGTCAGTGAGTGAGCCAGTTCCCAAATCCCATTTTAGAGTCTGCTTCCTCAGACCAACTTTCTTAGGTTGGGTTTTTGGCAAATAATGGAAACAACATTTGTGGCATAAAGCTTACTGGGGAGAGCTCACAGGAACTATACCTATGTGGGACTGAAAGAAGCAGAATTGGACAGAGAGGGAAGTTGAACTGCAAGGAAGTTGCAACAAAGGCTACTGTTGTCCTGTGGGGAATGCTGAAGTTTAAATGACTCTTCAAAGTGGTTTTGAATTGTGGCAAAGGGGCATTTGTACTATCACATCAACCAAGACATTGGCTGGAGGTGCCTGCAGGGAAGGCGTGTAACCTTGCACAAGGCAACTTTCTTCAGCTGAGGGCAATTTCTTTCAGCTGTGACCCCCTTAATAGCTAACACTCTCAGCTTCTGGGGAAATGAGAATCTGAGACCTGGCGATGAGATTTAGACAAGAGTTATACTACTCCTGAACCTGTAAACTAAATTTGTTCTAAGAGTCAGGATCAACATTGGGGGGGGGGGGATGGGAGGCATATTGAGTCAGGGGAGTTGAGGCACATAATATGGGCTTGTCTTACCCTATCAACCTTTTATCTAATGTGGTGATTCTCTGTGTAGGAGCAATTTTGCTCCCCAGGAGGCATTTGGCAATGTCTGAAGACATTTTTGTTTGCCACAGTTTGGGGGTAGAGTACTACCAGTGTTTTTGCTTGAATCAAATATTTCTTTAGGATATACACATTGTCATTTCTTCCACATTTATTAGGTGGAATTCTGTAAAAAAAAGAGCCTTTACTTATAATCTAAGTTTACTTTTAGGATAATATCAAACAAATAGCTATAGAGTTGAATGGTAGGAAGAAGGGTTAGGAAATCATGATAGTATTCTTTGCAGACATAAACTAAAGTACAGATAATTGAAAAATTTAGGAATGAGAATTAATAAGATTTGGTTTCTGACTGGGTAGATGGTGCTAGTGGTTAAAAATGGGAGGATGAGAGATTTTGAGATATTGAACTGAGAAGTGTGGTAGATTTAATGATTGTTAGGCAAATATTCCCTCCATCTTCCCCAGCCTCCATGAGAGAAGTATACTTCTCAGACCTATTGAAGTTGTGCTGGGCTGTGGGAGTTGCTTTGCCCAATAGAATGTAGATGAAAATGATAGGCGCCCTTTCCAAGCCTAGGCCGTAAGAGGCATTGTGTGTTTCGGCTCAAGGAAGGAGCTTCCAACCTCCACCATGAGAAGAAAAAGTTCCTTCAGTCAAACACATATGGAACAGCTTTGAGCCTAACTCACAGCCTGAAGTACAGCTGTCCAGCAAGCACGTTCTACATTAGCTGAACTGCAATCAATCATGAACACAAGAATCAATGCTTTCTATTTTCCACCAGTGAGTTTGCAGTGGTTTGTTGTCTGGCAATAGGACAAACACAGAATACCTGAGAGATGTACACATGAAGATATATAGTAGGGAGTTGGATATACTGGTCTCCAAATTAGGAAATGTTTACTGAGTGAATAGAATGAGAGAATGGCCAAAGATATAACATTAGGGAATATTAAAATATCATTTGGACATGCTTAATTCTGAGTATTGAAAGTATTTCTTTCTTCTATGATGGTCAGTATTGACTTTAACATGTAAATCAGGATATGTATTACTATAAAAATTCTCTGTATATACTACCCAATCACATAGATCTGTAATATCCACAAGGATTGTGGATTACCCAGATAAGATAAAGCACCAACCTGCATTTTTCTTCCAGAATAAGACACTATCTTTTCCAGGGTAAGTCTTGACATTTGAATTTTGAAGGGAAAGGGACCTTGCCTTTCTTGACATCCCATTCCAACTTCTTTTGCTTGGTGGGTTGTCTCTACAACAAAATATCTAGACTTCTAGATCAATTTCTATTAGAAACCTTTTTGCATGCCAACCTCAGAGACTGATTATTCTCCTTTGACCTTCATAGTTTTTGAACTATATTTCCTCAATATTCAGGTGTGAGAATAGTGTATTTTTTTTCCTTTAAGCCACTGATAACTCTATTTTATTCTGCAAAAGGAGAGATGTTCCTATTTTATGTTAGCATTCTCTCTTTTTCTCTTCTCCCTTCTCCTCACATCCTCTTCTTTCTTTCCTTCTCTTCTTCTTCTACCTTCTCATTGAGCCCTTCCCCCTAACCCCACCACTCTGTTCCCATTTGTTATGATATTTTCTTGAAGTTTCTAAGGTAGAGAGGGTTAACACCTGTGTTTACTCTTGTAGCTCACCTACAAATATATTCTTTTTTAAAAAAATTTGCTAGTAATAAAATGTTCACCTTCATTTTAAATGCCTCAGTTCCTGTTAGCTGTCAGAATCACAGTCTTATCATTGACCACAAAGATATTTTCATTCTGATGGGGCTGGGAGCCTCAGCTGTAAGTATAGATGGGGACTGAAACAGAATCTAATTTAAAACAAACCTCAGGCAGTGGGTTGCAGATGCTCTTCCTCCCAGCCACTCCTTCAGAGCAACTTCCTGTTCTCATGAGGAACAAATGATAATGAATTACTTTATGCCAAAAAGACAGATAGAAGAAAGGCAGTTTCATTTCTCATCTTAGAATTATGACCTAGAACTCATCCTCTTAGGTCAGACCTTTAACAGAAAGGGGGAAGTTCCAATGGGCAGCTAGTTATGGGAGTAGGTGGTGAGTTTAATTTTAGAAACATTGGATTTCAGTAGTGAGGTCAGCCAGTTTGGGGGCAAATGTGATTAGTTTGACTTTGAGTACCCTGAGATCGAGGTCCAGGGGGACTTCCAAGCGGAGGTGTCCGATAGGCAGGGCTGACATGCAGGAGAGAGCTGAGGGCTGAGTTACAGATTTGGGAGTTACCTATATGTTGAAGCTATGAGAGGTGATGGAGAAGCACATGAAATGACAAGATCAGAGAGCTGAGGACTGAGCCTTGGGTTACTTCAGATTTGGAGGATGGAAGGAGAAAGTAAAACCAGTGAAAGAGAAAGATCAGTACATGGGGTGGAGAAATTGTGACAATATTGTTTCTTGGATACATGTGCAGATAGAATTCTGAGAAGAAAGGCTGGTTATATCTATTGTTAAAGAAAGATCAGGAGCATGATGCATGCAAAAGGCATCTGATTTGGTGACTAGGGTTGAGAGGATAGTTTCAGTGGAGTGGTGTGGCCTGAAACCCAGATTGTCTGTGATTAAGGAGTGGTTCAGTGATGTGGATTTAATCAGTATCTGTGATGGTAGAATGGGGAGTCGGGGGTAGCAGGAAGAGAATGGAGACAGGGAGGAGGGAGTAGCTCTGAGGGAAGATGCGGGGCGGGGGAGGGCAGGGCAGCATAGGAGATTTTGTCCAGGTGAGGGGTATGTGTGTGTGTGTGTGTGTGTGAGGGAAGACAACTATTCTAAAACTTCAGGTAGGAAACCAAGAAGAAAAGGAGCCCTTGGATTAAAGTCAGAGATACCATAATGATGGCGAGGCAAAACTTCAGGGCTCCTCACTGCTCTGTCCTGGGAGGCCTAGGGTTTTGTGATACTTGTAGTATTTATCAACTTTTTAAAAATGTACAATTTATTATGATTTCTCATTCTAAATAAGTACTCTCTTTTGTACCTAATTATATATTTGTAATTTTGTATTCTTTTTCCTAAAGGATGCCACCCAAATTGTATAAGCTTCGGGTTGCCCAAACCCGGAACCTTCCCTGCAAGTGTTATGTTTGTATAACAAGATTCATCATAAGTAATTCTCTTCCATCTCCTTAGATCCAAGAAAAGTTTTGGTAGAGACAAGCTCTAACTCTTCCAGAGAACATGCTTTCATATTGGTCTTGACCAAGCAGATGCAGCAGTTAAATTTTCCTACATATTAAAAGGATAAAAAACCCCGACAATTTTGGCTCTTCTCAGTTTAGGCCCTTCCTCATTTCCTTTAACTTTCCATTAGCACAAATTGGTTGGTCAGTTTAGGTATTGTTACTTTGGAAGATACCTTAATGGTTGAGATGAGATGACCCTTTAGGTCTTTTGTCCTCTTGAGATACTATATTTCCTTCAGAGAGAAGGACTTTGAGGGCAAGGGGAGCAGGACTGGAAGATTCAATCAGTATTTGTGATGGTGGAAGGGGGTGGGGGGAGGGGGGCAGAGTAGGGGTAGCAGGAAGAGAATGGAGATAGGGAGGAGGGAGTAGCTCTGAGGAAAGATAAGGAGGGGCCAGCGGAGGTTTTGTCTAAGTGACAGGCATAGGGGCAGGGAGATGCTTTCTGGGGTTGGCCAAGTTCACAGGCCCAGACAGACAGGACAAGGGAAAAGGTGAAGCTACACTGGGAGGATACACAAAGAAAGGTGCGTGAAGGTGAGGGTAATGTTAGCAGTGAATGTGGCGGCCTCAGATCTACCTCCAGGGCACCCTGCTCACAGGAAGAGCTTGTCTGATCACTGACTCACTGTGTGGCCTGCTCTTCCTGTGCTTCAGTTTCCCCTGCTGTAAAATGAGAAGCACCACAAAGGGCTAGGAGGAGGAAAAACTGAGAAAAATAGATATAAAACTCTGGCAGTAGATAATTTATTCTAAAAAATGACATAAGGTGAGTAAAATGTATGTTCATTTGTTAATCAAATGCATCCCAAATTGAGACTTTTCTCTTATAGGAAGCTGGCACTATGAGATAATTTTCCTCAAGAAAACCCTCAGTCTTGGAGTCCCTAGTTTGCCATTGAAATGCAGAGGTTGGATTTGGCACAAATTTTTTTGCAATAAGGAAAGGAATGGTAAACAAATGTGTAGCTCATTCATTAAAAAACATGCTACCTTGTGCATATAACAGGCTTATAACAGGCGGTAAGACTACAGAGATGGAAATGGTAGATTTAGCCTTAAAATAGTATGACAGTGGAAAAACTAATACAGGCTATTATAATGGTAAAAGAATGAGACTCTATTCTAAAATATGTGATAGGTATCCGAGAGATCAGATGGAGGAGCCATGAACTCAAGTTTCACAAAGGAGCTGACACCTGAGCTGATTCTTAAAAGATAGGCAGCGATAGATGAGAGTGAAGGTGCTCAGGTAGCAAAATGAAGAGTGGGAGTTCATGGGAGAGAACTTCTTCATTTTGGCATTAAACTTCAATTCCTTGAAGGCTGACACCATGCTTAGTTCATCTTCCAGTGTCCCAGGGACTTTTCACAGACCCTTGTGCCAGGTGCAGCCCCAAGAAACATTGGTGTTTAACTCACTCCCTTGCTTAAAAGGATTCAGTAGCTTTCCACTGATTATGGATAACATCCAACCTCCTTTTCCAAGATTCTAAGGCCCTGGATTATCTGTAATGCAGATAATTACAAAGCCTCACATCCCTTCTCCCACTAGACTCTATTACTTGTCACAGGACTAGTTATTTCTCAGTCCCCAGGTTTCCATTTAAATACCCTCAGAGAGGTCTTGCTTGACCAGCTTATATAAATAGGCTCCTTATACTCCACTCTGATTTTCTCGATTATGGATCCCATTGCTAAAATATTTTTTAAATAAATAAAATTTTGAATGAATGAATAAATGAAAAAAATAAATAAAGCTAGCATTTATTGAGTATATACTATATGCTTGGCACTATGCTGATTTCTTACAAACATTTTCTTATTAAGTCTTTATTGTAAATCTATGAGGTAAATACTATTATTACTCCTATTCTTCAGAAGAGGAAACTGAAACTGAAGACAGAGCAAACTGACCCAGGAAACACAGCTAATGATGCAGTATCAAACTTAGAAATCAGGAAGTCTGACCTCAAAGTCTGTGGTGGATTGAATTATGTACCCTGTTTTGGACATGATCTTGGTCTGTATCCACATTCTGGTGAGTGTGAACTTGTAAATAGGATCTCTTTGGATGTTAGTTCAGTTAAGGTGGGACCCAACTGAATCAGGGATTGGGATTACTGGAGTCCAATGCAGAATGAAATTCATTGAGAGAGAGAGAGACAGAGAGAGAGAGGGAAAGAGAAAGAGAGAGAAAGAACATCAAAGTGAGCAATCAGAAGCTGGAGGTCAATGGAACTTAGAAGAGAAAGGAGATGAAGCCCCATGTGCATTGCCATGTGACAGAAAAACCAAGGAGCAAGGATTGCCAGCAGCCAACCCTAGAACCTGATAGTCTTCAGGGAGAAAACATCGCCCTGCTGACACCTTGACTTTGGACTTCTCCTAGCCTGAAAACTGTGAGCCAATAAATTCCTGTTGTTAAAGTCAAACCATTGTTTGGTATTTGTTTTAGCAGTTAGGAAACTAAAACAGAGTCTATATTCTTAAAAATATTTATTTAAATACTTTTAAATGCTACCTCTTGAATATGTATGAATGTACAAAGTGTTAGCAAATGATAATCATGTATTTATTTCAGATCAGCTTTGAGTTCTGTGAATTTTTAAATGATCAGGGACATCAATCTAAACTCTTCCACTACAATCGTTATTAGTATTGATGGCATCAAATGATATTCCTTATTCATTAGCAAAAGGAGAAATGAACTTAACTCTTTCCTTTCTACTCCCCAAACCCATACCCACAATTTTATGTGATGCTAATGGACTTGTATTTTGTGGAGAGTTCCAAGGCATTGCTCCTCAAAAATTTTTTTTGTGTGTAAGAATCACCTGGCATCTTGTTAAAATGCAGTTTCTGATTCAGTAGGTCTGGGCTGGGGCCTGTGATTCTGCATTTCTAATAAGCTCCCAGGTGAGGGTGATGATCCTGGCTGGGGGACCACACTTTGAGTAACAAATATGTGACAAAAGGTTGAGTATAATGTAGAATACTTGTGATTTTTCTTCTGTCTGGACAAGGGAAATAAAGCCTAGTGATTGATCATCTAAGGACAAACTTTGGTATAGACTGAGGATTAGGTTATGAAGTTACACTAGAATTTAATCTCTGGGAGATTAGGGTCATTGTCTGCCTTGTACATCAATATAACCCCAGGTCTTGGCATATATGTAAGCACTCAGTAATTACTGCAAGAAGGGAGGAAAAGAATCTGCCCTGGCTTAGAAGAGAAGACAAACATTCAGTCTCATTATCCCCTTCCTTCCTAGTGGTAAGTCAGAGTGAGATCCAGTTACTGCCATGAAGAAAGTGACAGATAAGGCCTATGGAGGAGTGCAAGGGGGAAATATGGGGTGCTAAGACTTGAGCCTCCACTTTGATTAATGGTCAAGTCCCTTTGGATTTGTCTTTTTTGATTTAGGGCCACGTATAGTAGACAGTTTTCTATTACTTTGGAATTGAGTGGATTTCTGAACACATTTATTTATTCATTCAACATTGATAGGATTGAGATACATTGGTGGACAAACAGATGAAGACCCCTGCCCTGGGGTCTTTATTTCCCACTGGTAGGTACATGAATAATGAATAAAATATGTATAATATGTTATAAAGTGATAAAGGCTAAGAAAAAAGAAGTAAATCAATGTAGGGGGGTATGTGGTGGGAGAGGTTGTAATAAAGGATAAAGTCATGGGGGGACAGATAAAGGAGTGAACCAGACAGATATTTGGGCCAGGCATAGGCAACAGCTGGTGCTAAGGCAGGAGGTACTTGAAATGTTCCAGGGGCAGCAAGGCAGTCAGTGTGACTGGAATGGAAAGAGGGATGAGAAGTGTCACAGGAAATGAGGTCAAAAGGATAAGGGGTAGGCAAAGGGTCAACAGATAGCTCCTTGTGGGACACTGGAAGGACTTTGGATTTTATTCTGAGTGAAATGGAGAGCCTTTATAGGATTTTGATCATAGGAGTGACATGATGTGATTTTTGTTTTAAAAGGCTCTCTCTGGCTTTTAAAACAAATAGATTGTGGGTGGGTGTAGCTGTAGGCCCATTTAATGTAAATATGAATTCCAAAAATATGATTGGATCATGCTTGTAAACTGATCTGCTAATGTGGGCATGATTAAGTTATGATTAGGGTATTGACTGGGCCACGTCAGTAGAGTGTTGAGCCCCACCCCTTGGTGGGTGGGGAATCAAATATAAAAGACATGGCAAGAACAGAGTTGAAGCAGTTTTTTGAGAAGCAGTTTTGATGTTGGAAAGAAGGCCCCAGGAGAAGAGAAGCGAGCCGTTCACCTGATCGTCTATAGCTGACCTCATGGAGGAAACAGGAGCTAAGCCCGGAGAGAAATGCAGCCCCGGGAAGAGAGGAACCCAAGAAGTCTGAACCCTGGCAAACACCGGCAGCTGTCTTGCTCTAACACATGGCAATGGACTGTGGTGAGAGAAGAAACTTAACGCTTTATGGCCTGGTATCTGTGGACTTTTACCCCAAATAAATACCCTTTATAAAGACCAACCCATTTTTGGTATTTCACATTAGCACCCCTTTGGCTGACTAATACAGAATTTGGTACTGAGGAGTGGGGAAGTGCTTTTGCATATACCAAAATGTTGGAACAGTTTTATAAATGGATAAGGGGTATTTTTTGGAGGAATTGTGAAATGCTTGATGGAAAAGGTCTAGATCACTTTGAAGAGACTGTTGATAGTAATATGGGTTTAAAGAGACTTTCTATGATGCCTTAGAAGTAAATGATGAAACTATTATTGGAAACTGGAGGAAAGGTGATCCATGTTTTAAAGTTGCAGAGAACTTAGCAAGATTAACTCCTGGTGTTATATGGAAGACAGAATTTGAAAATGGCGAACCAGAGCATTTAGCTGAAGAACTTTCCAAAGTAAACTTGGAGAATGTGGCTTGGCTTCTCCTTGCAGCTTATAGCAAAATACTAGATGAGCGAAATACACTAAGGACTGAACTTTTGGGCACAAAGAAAACAGAAACTGATTCCGGAACTTCCAAGTTTCTGGAAATCAAATTCCCAGATGAAAATGCCCCATTTGAAGACTTTACTAAACTTGGAACTTGTAAATCAGGATTGAAGATGCAGTTATCTAGGAAAGACTTGTGGAAAGTCTTACTGTCTGATGGCTTGGACCCCTGCTTCCTGCATGCTAAACCAACAAAGTTTTTGAGAGAGCTGTATGAACAAAACCACTGTCAACTTGGACAAAAGAGGACATGGAAAGGAGAGATTGAAGGAGAATCAGCTTTAAGAAGAAAACCATGGAAGCAGAGATCTGGGATTAAGACATCTCCTTGGGCCAAGAGAGGAGCCCCACCCATGTGTACAGAAAGGGTGAGTTAGCCCCTGCAGTTGAAGAGGGTGGATGTTCCTACCTGATGTTCTGGGAGAGTTTTGTCATTCTAGGGTACAGAGAGGGTGGAGCACATTCCTCAAAGATTAGGGCGGTTAAGGTCAACACCCCATAGGTCTGAGAGGGGTGTACCTGTCCCCCATGGATTAGAGAAGGCCAGGTGGTCAAACCATTGCTCTGAGAGGGTTGAGCCTATATGCCAAAGGTTAGGGAAGGCCAGGTGGTCAACTCGTTGCTCTGAGAGGGTTGAACATGTATTCCAAAGGTTAGGGGGAATGTTGTCTTCACCTCACTGTACTAGGGGGGCTAAGACTCTAACCCAAAGATTGGGTAATCTGTGGCAATCACCCAACACTCTTGGAGGGTGAGGTCTGGAGCTTGGTCGACACCCAGATGCTTGATGAGGGTGGAACCAAGAAAATGGCTGTTGGGCAAGCCTGTGGAAAGGGTGGGTTCCCATGTGGCCCCAAGGAGAAGAAACCATCATCTTAAGAATGACTCTCAGACTTTGAAATTGAATGGAGGATGCCCTGCAGTTTTACTGAATTGTAAAGGATCCATGACTCATGTTTAACATACCAATTTCTCCTTATGATAATGAAAATGTTTATCCTTTGTTTTTCCATTTGTGTATTGGAAGCAGTTAAATGGTTTTGTAAGTTTCAGAGGTCTGTAGCCAACAGGACTTTGCCTCAAGATGAACCATATTTCTTTAAAATGATTATGATATGATTCTGTAGTTGAATTGTTACTGATTTAAGGTTTTTTGAATATTGTGATGTATTTTTGGAATTCAGAGGGTGGAATGTAGCCATTGGCCCATTTAATGTAATTATGAATTCCAAAAATATGATTGGATCATACTTGTAAACTGATCTGTTAATGTGAGCATGATTAAGTTATGATTAGGGTATTGACTGGGCCACGTCAGTAGGGTGTTGAGCCCCACCCCTTGGAGGGTAGGGAATCAAATATAAAAGACATGGCAAGAACAGAGTTGAAGCAGTTTTTTGAGAAGCAGTTTTGATGTTGGAAAGAAGGTCCCAGGAGAAGAGAAGCGAGCCGTTCACCTGATCATCTACAGCTGACCTTGTGGAGGAAACAGGAGCTAAGCCCGGAGAGAAACACAGCCCTGGGAAGAGAGGAACCCAAGAAGCCTGAACCCTGGCAAACGCCGGCAGCTGTCTTGCTCTAACACGTGGCAATGGACTGTAGTGAAAGAAGAAACTTAATGCTTTAATGGCCTGGTATCTGTGGACTTCTACCCCAAATAAATACCCTTTATAAAGACCAACCCATTTTTGGTATTTCACATTAGCACCCTGTTGGCTGACTAATGCAGTGGGCAAGGGCAAAAACACAGAAACCAATAAAGAGCTATGGCAATAACCCAAGTGACAGATGATGGTGACCAGAAACAGGGTAGTTCCAGGAGAATCAGTGAGAAGTAGTCAGATCCTGGAAATGTAAGGGTAGAGATGAACAGAATTTTCTAACTGGTGAGATGTGGATTATGAGAAAGAGGGGTCAAGTATGTTCCAAGGCTTTTGACCTGAGCAACTAGAGGAGTGGAGTAAAAATAAACTGAAGTGGAGGCATTTAAAAGGAAAGTTCAGGAGTTCAATTCGGGAGAGAAGATGCAGAGTTCAGTTTAGGACAAGTTATGTTTGAGGCGTCTGTTGGACTTTCAAGGGGCTATATGAAGTAGGCAGTTGTAGATGTATGATTCTGACATTCAGGAGAGAGTCTGGGCTGGACATAGAAATATGAGAGTCATGGCATAGAGAAGGTATTTAAAGACATGAGACTGGGTGAGTGAGTGTTGATAGAGAAGATAGAGGTCCAAGGGCTGAGCCCTGGTCCCTCTAGCACTAAGAGTTTGGGGAAAAGAGGAGGAACCAGCAAAGACAACAGAAAAGGAGTGACCCACAAGGTGGGAAGAAAACAAAGAGTGTGGGGTCCTAGGAACCAGGTGAAAGCAAAGTGGCAAAGTAGGAAGTTTTACAAATCACTCCTTCCACCAGAAAACTGAAAGAGATAGAAAAGGAGACAGGAATTAACTAACTGGTAACCCTGGAACCAGAATAGACATTTAGAACAACTACAAATGTGTAGCTGGGATTCTGGGAGTAGCCAGCTGGGGTCAAGGATGACAGAGGAAACCTCCTCCTCTATAAATTGGGGTTAAGGGCCAAGGTTGGTTTGGGAGATCCAGGGAGGAAGCTGACCTCAGTTTTAGCAATCTGGTCAGCAGCACCTCCATCTTCCCACCAGCATCCTGTTGGACATAAAGAGCTAGTGTTTTTCCCCCTTTCTTTTATATGTGGATGTTTCCTGGTCTGGCAGATCCCTGAAGGCATGGCATAGACTCAGGCCTTGGTTTCAACTCTCTCAGTAGAGGCTTCTGCCTCACACCAGCATCTACCAGGACTTAAGACCCAGTGCACTTTTTCATTGGTTGGGTTTCTTCTTCCTCTTGTGTTGTTTATTCTGGTAGATCTCTGAGAGCCTAGCATAGACACTAGGCTCAATTTCTCTCAGAAGCAGAGTCTTCTGACATTATACCAGCATCTACAGGGGAGCATAAAGAACCAGTGCACCTCTTTCTCTTTTTCTTTCTTTTGGGTTGGATGTTTTTTCCTTTTTCTATTTTGTATATTTGGTCTAGCAGATCCTTGAGGGATAAGCAGGGACACTGGCCTAGGTTTCAGCTTCAAAAGGAGCAGCTTCTGGCTTCCCACTGGCTCATAGCAAGAGACTTGAAGAGGTAGTGCACTTTGTTATTTTTTCCCTTGTTCTTTTCTTTTTTTTATGGTTGTTTTTTCTGTTAGTATTTTTTTCTTTTCTTTTTTTTTTTCCCCTTTCTTCCTTTGTTTCCTTCCTTTTTGTTTTCTTCCTGTACTTAGCCTGGTGGACTGAAGTGTGGAAGAACTAGATTTCCAGAGTGACCACAACACAAAACTCAGAATGTTTACTTCTCAACAAAAAGTTACAAAACATACAAAGAGGTGGGGAATTATGGCCTACTCACAAGAAAAAAAGAATTTGACAGACAATATTTTGGAGGAAGTATAGTCTCAGGAATTACTAATCAAATATCTAGAACAACTCTCATAAAAAGGATCAGTGAACTAAAGGAAAACATGGACAGAGAGCTAAAGGAAATCAGAA
Source organism: Tolypeutes matacus (assembly GCA_026826555.1). Classification (NCBI taxonomy): domain Eukaryota; kingdom Metazoa; phylum Chordata; class Mammalia; order Cingulata; family Chlamyphoridae; genus Tolypeutes; species Tolypeutes matacus. Next base: position 11,644,194 of record JAKSZT010054304.1, read on the forward strand.
AACAATATATAAACAAAATTTGAATTTTGATAATGGGATAGAACTTATAAAGAAGAACAAAATGGAAATTCTGGAACTCAGAAGAACAATAATTGAAGTAAAAAATTCAATAGAAGAATTCAAGAGCACCTTGGAGGAGGCAGAAGAAAAGATCAGTGAACACAGAGACAAAACAATTAAAATTGTCTAGGTTAAGGAGCAGAAAGAAAAAAGAATGGAAAAAAATGCACAGAGCCTGTGAGACACTATCAAGCATACCAACATATGTATCAGAGAAGTTCCAGAAGGAGAAGAGAGAGATAAAAGGCCAGAAAAAATGTTTGAAGAAATAATGGTAGAAAACTTCCCAAATCTGATGAAAGACATGAATATACAAATCCAAGATGCTCAACAAATGCTAAGCAGGGAGAACTCAAGACCCATTATTATCAAACTGTCTAATACCAAGGACAAAGACAGAATCTTAAAAAGAGCAAGAGAAACAGCTTTTCATATATAAATTATCCTTAATAAGATTAACATATGATTTCTCAACAGAAACCATGTAGGCCAGAAGGCAATGGGAAGATATATTTAAAGCGTTGAAAGAAAAAAACCTGTTACTTGAGAATAATATACCCAGCAAAACTGTCCTTCAAAGATGAGGGAGACATTAAGTCATTTCCAAACAAACAAAAACTGAGGTTGCTCGTTACCAGTAGACCTGCCTTATAGGAAATGCTAAAGGGAGTTCTCTATGTTGAAAGGAAAGGACACTAGACAGCATCTTGATGCTGGATGAAGAAATAAAGATCAATGATATGAAAATATAGGTAAATGTATATACCAATATTATTTCATTTTTTATTTGTAATGCTGTCTTTTACTTATTATAAGACTGAAAATTCAATTGCATAAAAACAAGTGTAAATCTTTTTTAATTTGTGGCATGAACAATATAAAAGGGAGGGATGGGGGATATAGGTACAGTGTAGATGTAAGCTATTGAAGTCAAGTTGGAGTCAAAACAAACTAAATTGTAATAGATCTGGTATGCTAAATGTAATCTCCATGGTAACACAAAAGGAAAGGGTAAGTGATTCAAAATGGTTCATTATAAAAAGACCATCTAAACAGAAAGGAAGACAGTAATGGAGGAAAGGAGGGACAAAAAAGGTATAAAACTTAAGAGTTAGCAAAATGGTAGAAGTAAATCTTGCCTCATCAGTAATTTCCCTAAATATAAATGGTTTAAAACCTGCAATCAAAAGGCAGAAATTGCCAGAATTGATAAAGAAACATGACCCAAATATATGCTGTTTACAAGAAAACTATCTTAGATCTGTAGATGAAAAAAGATTGAAGGTCAAAGGATGGAAAAATATTTCATGAAAATAGCAATCAAAGAGAGCATAGTGGCTATATTAATATCAGACAAAATAGATTTTAAATAAAAAACTTGTACAAGAGACAAAGATAAGTTCATGTGTCAGTTTGACTAGGTTATGGTGTCTGGTTGTTTTGTCAAGCAAGCTGTGGTTTGAAGCTGTTTGTACCCCAGAAAAACATATTCTTAAATTTAATCCATTTCTGTAGGTGTGAACCCATTGTAAGTTGGACATTTTGATGAGGTTACTTTAGTTAAAGTGTGGCCTAGTTACTGGAGTCTTTTTATAAGGGAATGAAATGCAGACAGAGAGAAAGCAAGCCACAGAAGCAAGAAACTGCTATCAGCAAAGCCCAGAAGAGAAGGGAAAGACCAGCAGATGTTGCCATGGGCCTTGCCAGTGACAAAAGAGCCAAGGATTGCCAGTGGCTAGTCTTTTGGAAGAAAGATCACCTTGATGATGCCTTGATTTGTACATATTTCTGGCCTTAAAACCGTGAGTGAATAAATTTCCATTGTTTAAGCCAACCCATTTCACAGTATTTGCTTTGAGCAGCTTAGGAAATGAAAACACAAGTCAAGGCCTGATCATTACTGTGAAGATATTTTGTGGATATAAATCATTAGTAAGTTGATTGCTTTTATGTTTGTTTACATCTACATTCAACTAAGGAGATTGCCTTCAACAATGAAAGCAGAGCCAATCAATTGCAGGCCTTAAAAGAAGTGATGATTTCAGCAGTCAGAAAGAAAAATGTCCATCTACTTCAGCCAGTCAGCCTCTCCTGGGGAATTCATTGGAAAACCTTCATTGGAGTACCAGCTTGGGGTTTCCCTATGGAATGTGGGCTTGCCTATCCTCACCAGTCACCTTATCCAATTCCTATAATTATTCCTATAATAAATCATATATATATATATTCTCCTGTCAGTTCTGTTTCCCTATAGAGCCCCAACTAATACAACATCTAAAAGAATAAAATATCTAGGAATAAATCTAACTAAGGTTACAAATGACTTGTATACTGAAAACTTGTATGCTGAAATTAAAAAAGACCTAAATAAATGGCAAGACATCCCATGTTCATGGATTGGAAGAATTAGTAATAAGTCAATATTACCCAAAACAATATACAAATTCAATGCAATCCCTATTAAAATTCCAGCAGCCTTTTTAAAAAAGGAAATGGAAAAACTAGTCCTTAACTTTATATGGGAACTGCATGGGGCCCCAAATAGCCAAAACAGTCTTGAAAAAGAACAGGTTTGGTGGACTCACATTTCCCAACTTCAAACTGTATTACAAAGCAACAATAATCAGAACATCATGGTACTGGCACAAAGCTAGACAAATAGATCAGTGAAACAGAATTGAAAGTCTAGAAATAGACCCACACATCTACAGCCAATTGATTTCTGATAAGGGTGCTAAGTATATGCAATGGGGAATGAATGGTCTCTTCAACAAATGGCATCAGGAAAACTAGATATTCACTTGCAGAAGAATGAAGTTAGACCCCTACCTCATACTATATACAAAAATTGACTCAAAACAGATCAAGGACATAAATATAAGAACTAAAACTTATAGTTAAACTCTTAGAAGATAACATAGGAGTAAATATTCATAACCTGGGATTTGGCCATGGATTCTTAGATATAAGACCAAAAAGAGGCCATGGACAACAAAAGAAAAAATAGATAAATTTGATTTCATCAAAATTAAAACTTTTGTGCATTGAAGGAAATTATCAAGAAATTGAAAAGATAACCTCCAGAATGGTAGAAAATAGTTTCAAACTATATATTGCATAAGATATAATATCCAGAATATATAAAGAACTGCTATAATTCAACAACAAAAAGATAGAAACCTAATTTTAAAATGGGCGAAGTACTTCAATAGACATTTCTCCAAAGATACAAATGGCCAATAAGCACATGAAAAGATGTTTGACCTTGTTAGCAATTAGGGAAATGTAAATCAAAACCACTATGAGGTATATTTCATATCACAAGGATGGTTATTATTAAAAGAACAGAAAATAGCAAGTTTTGGAGAGGATGCTGAGAAATTGGAACTGTAGTGCATTGTTGGTGGGAATGTAAAATTGTGCAGCCACTATAGGAAACAATTTGGTGTTTCCTCAAAAATTAAATGTAGAATTACCATTTGACCTGGCTATCCCACTTCAAGGTATATAACCAAAGAGAGTGAAAAACAGGGTCAAAAACAGATACTTGTACACCAATGTTTACAGAAGAATTATTCACAATAACTAAAAGCTGGAAACAACCCAAATGTCCATCAACAAATGAATGGATAAACAAAATGTGGAATGTACACACAACGGAATATTATTTGGCTATAGGAAAAAAGAAAATTATGAGATATACTGCAATATGGAAGAATTGAGAACATTATGCTCAGTGAAATAAGAAAGACACATAAGGACAAAAATTGTAAATCACCTATAAGAGATGAATAGAAATAGTAAATTTGCAGAGATGGAAAGCAGATTAGAGGTTATTGAGAGGAAAAGGAGATGGAGGTAAGGAGGAAGAGGTAGTGTTTGTAAAAGTAAAAAATAAAAAGTCTGTGGCTGGCTACAGATCTATATAACTTCCATATTTTGAGATAAGGGCCACTATAAGCAAGATAGCCTCAGGAATCTCTAAAACATGGTTTTTATTAGTACTTCCTATGTCTTCAACTTATGAGGAAAATAACTAAACTCTGATACAAATTGTATTGCATTGACTTAAAATATTCCTTGTTTATAGCAAAGTCCAAATTAAAGCAAAAACAAAAATGAATTAGAAAATTTTCTCAGAGACAGAGTCTACCCTGTTTTCAGATGAAGAAAGTGTACCAAGGAGAAGGGAATGATCAATTATATCAAATGCTGCTGATAGGTCAATTAAGCTGAGAGCTAGAATTGCTGAGAATTGATCATTGGAGCCAGGAAAGCAGAGGTCATTGGTAATCTTGATAAAAGCAGGTTTGGTATAGTCTTGACAATGTCTGATTTGGATGAGTTTAAGAAAGAATAGGAGAAGAAAAACTGGAGATAACATATAGAGACCCTTCTCTGGAGGACTTTTGTGGTGAAATACAGCACATTACCAAATGGCCCAGAGCTGGCCAGGTGAGACACTTTGAAGAAGTGTAAAAAGATATCAAGATGAAGAGGAAGAGGTGCATGAAAATTAATGAAATTCATTTACCAGCAGAAAACTAATAAATGGCTATGGCAGTTTGAAATTATTTTATGACCCCCCAAAAGAGAAAGATTATGTTTTTGAATGAGTTTATCCTGTGGCTGTGATACCCTTTGATTGCATTAAATTCAGTTGAGGATCCTTTGATTAGATTACTTGATAAGATCAATTTAGGGCTTCTGATTGGACTACATCAGTAAGGCATGATTCAGGTTGTGTCTCCATCCCCTTGCTGGGTCTGATATAAATGGAAACACTAAAAGAGATAGGCAGACAGAAACAGAAAAAGAAAGCCACCATGTTTGATCCTGCCATGTAAGAGCGAGGGACTAGAGGATTGCTTAAGCATGAAGCCCCAAGAGGCTGAGCCCATGGAGCAGCTCAAGAGGAGATGAGCTCTGCTATATACCTGATAGCTTACAGCTGAACTCAGGAAGAGCAGAGCAGCTGAGATTGATATAGAAAGCCTGGAAAGAGACAAGGCCTAGGCCTGGTTGCCCTCAGCTGAGTTCAAACCTTGGCAGAGATTGGTGGCCATCTTGCTTCAACACATGGCGGCTGACTTTGTTGAGAAAGCATCACTGATGGTGCCTCTGTTTGGACTTTTCATGGCCTTGGAAGTGTAAGCTTTTACCCCAAATAAATTCCCCTTATAAAAGCCAGTCCAATTTCTGGTACTTTGCATCGGCAGCCCTTTGGCAAACTAAAACAGTGGCCTAGGTGATGCTTGCATCATTTTACAGAGCTTTCAGCATGTAATTCCAAATACTCAAATAAAAATGTCTTCCTGTTGGTCAAAACTTTAAAAATCTCCACACCTCATATTAAAGCACCTTTAAATTATTACACTTGATCAAAAATAATGAAATATACATATATTCTATTGCTCCTGTTTCTCTGGAAAACCTTGACTGATACATCCCTTATCTCAGACCCTTTTTAGAAATCTGTCCTGGTCATTCAGGATAATGGCATCTTGGCCTTCCACAAATTTATTTGGAACTGATGGTCAACTAATGTTGCCTTTTACAAATCTGAGACTCTATCATAGCTTTATATCTGCATTCTAGATTGGCTGTTCTTTGTAATAGGATATATAGATGAAAAAGGAACCAATTTATTCAACAGTATATGGTAGAGACCTGGACTGGTGGTGGTGATGGAGGGGTCTTTAGATTAAGTTTTGGTTGTCAGTGTGACCTTGGGTAAATCACCTCACCTATGTTTCATTTGTAAAATTGATAACCTCTAAAGAGCCTTCCTAGCAGTAACATTTGCTTCTAAATATTACCAAAGACCCTAATTAGGAACAGTCGGCACTGTGCTAGATGCTGTGCCCTCTTGGTCCTCAAGGAGCTTACAATGAATTTGGAAAGGCAGGATTTATACGTGCAAAAGATTAAATGACCGAAAAAAAAAAAAAAAAAAGGGTTAGAAATAAAGGAATCTTGAGCTTGCTAAGTGCCAAGTAAAAGTATCAGATCAGTCCTACTCTGAAATATAGGAGGGGAAATCATTGTGGGATAAGGTTGTCAAAGCCGTTTCTAGAGGTGTGTGGGTCAAGAGCTAGAACCATATGCCTTGAGCGATGGATAGGAGTGGACCTGGCAGAGAGATGTGAACAAAGGCAAGAAATGTAATGCTTTTGGTGTGTGCAAGGACCAGTAAAAGCAACACCTCTGCCGCTATGGCTGAGCAGACATTTCAGAAATAGGGAAAGTTTAAAAACAGGTTGCCGACAGATGGGGGCTACAGATCTTAAGAGCCCACCTGGGTCGACAGTTATGACTTCCCTCCTCAATTCTCTCCTTTAATTTTGAGTCACTAAGAAGAAACAAAACTAAGAAATCTTTTTATTTCTTTTCCCTTTAAAGCCCACCACCGTCAACTCTTCCCTTCTGTGAGTGGTACTTGTGATGAGGACATGCCCAGAGATGGGCAGAGGAGAGAAAGAGTGTGGATGCACTACTTGGATAGATAGGGTCAGAGAGCCTGCTGGCAGCCTGGGTTTTCACGACAGTGCTCCTTGGTTCTAGGCTATGCCTTACCGGCTTTAGAATGTGCAGAGGGAAGGAAATTTTGTAGGCCAATCATACATATCAATGCCCCAGTGAATTACGATATCCATTGAGTATATATATATATAATATATTCAATTTCTTTCAACTTCTGTAACCTTTATACTTTGTATATGGAGGAGGAAAACAAGAGGAGCGTGCCAGCTTAAGTTCAGAGCTATGCAGGCAATTCACAGGCAAAATGATTATGTGAGTCTGTGGGTGCTGAAGGACATGCACAACGGTGGATGCATCATGTCCAGAAAAAAAAAAAATGCACAGAGGGGACCTTGGCTGCACCGCTTCTGCTGCACTTTCCCAACCACGTTAGCACTCTCTTAGAGATCACTTCATGTCGCTTACCCTGGACCTTCCAGGAAACACACCTCTGCCTAAGGTTAGGATGAGCCAGTAGGAAAAACCAGTCCTCCTGTTCCTGACTTCTCTTTCTCCTTCCAGGTTCCTGGCCTTTCATCCTATGTGGTCAAATGCCCCTTTCTTCCCAGAACAAAAGAAGAGAAAACTGCTTTCATGTGAGCTCCTTCCTGTGAAAAGGCATTTATTTCCCGTCATTGTGCTGTGGTCTTGTCTGATGCCAGATTTGGGTTGAGGTTTCGAGTATTTTCATAATGACAGACAAGGGGCTGTAAATACGTGAGTCTCACCCCAGAGTCACTTCTGTTAAATAGGCCTTTGGGGGGATAGAAGGTGATTCATTTCAGTATGCTCTGGTGCCCTTATCATAATTATACCAAAAAGAGGAAAACAGTGAGGATTACTGGAGAAATCATCCAAATAGACAGAACTTTTCTATCTCACAATGCCATGATTTTACTCTTCTGACAGAACCAGAGGTGTTTTTGGCGGTTGTTTTTCTGGTTTGATAGATTTCTCTCCCCATCTAGCCAACTACTCATTGTATGCCCCTTAAACAGTCCAAAAGAAAAGAGGGGAAAAAACAACAACACACAACTGGAAAACCCACTACATTCAAAACCCAATTGGATTTCAAATAACATGTGGCATAATAAAAGGCTACTACCTCCAGACGGCCTGATTGGATGAACTGTGTAATACTGCAATATGGTTTATGGTTGTTTTGAATCTTTTTTTTCCTCAAGAAAATGGTTTATTCGTTTGCTTGTACCTTGTGCATAGTGATCAATAGATACATAATAGTGAGTATAAATGAAATAGGTTTTCCTTAGCTGAGAGTACAGACATGTCGTTTAACATGCCAGTGAACACTCGAGACCAAATGTGAGGTTTCCACATTATTTTCTGTAGTTGTTTTGTTTTCCTCTGGTGTGGACCTCAACACGAGGGCCAATGACAGGCCATGAGCTGAAATGGCTGTGATACCCCTTTGAGGTAGAATAAGCAGTGATTGCCCAGATGGAGTGACTGTCGTGGAGGGACACAAGCGGCACTGAACATGGAAAAGGGTCTCCACAACTAAGAGGGCCCCAAGGATCTGCCATTAGATAGTATTGTTCTTATTTTTGTGTATTTTGTTGTTCTTAAAGTAATTTGGGACATTTATAGAGATTGGAGAAATCTGTTTCTTCTCAAGTACAACTTTTCTCTCTGAGTTGGGGGTGGGGGTCACCTTGGGCTGCAGGGTGTTCCCTGCCCTGCCAATTTCTGAGTGAGAAGACACCTGCTTCAGTTGACAGGTCAAAAACAAACTAAACAGCTAGAGCTTTTTCTTTTGATCTCTCCCGGAATGTGTATTTCCCCACCACACGTTTGCTGAGCATTGATTTCCACTGCAGATATAATATGTCTGAGTGTGTCATTATTTCCCTCTATTTGTTAACTTTTACTTTTTGTTTAACCAGGCAACCCCATGGGGGAGTGGAATCTTATTCATATTCTAAGTTGTGCATAATCAGAAAACTTGAGGATGTTTGCAGAGTCTTTGGTGCAAAGAATAACTGTGTCACTTGGGGCTCCTCAGCTACAGAACTGATGGGTATTTTCCTTTGCAGGCTGAGCTGGCTCTTCCTCATGAAGTTGGAGGATGAGGTGTAGGGGACAAGATATAAGAAAATTGCTTTTTTATCTTTTATGCTAACCTAGGCATTTGTCTTTAAGAAACGAAGAATGCCTGAGGTGGTGATCTGGCTTTGAAATCTGTCTGCAAGCCTGTCCCCATTCTCACATCCATTGATTCTAGGTTGATCCAGGTTATGGCACTGGCTGCTTGGTGTAATGTCTTCCTCTAGCCTTGCTCTTTGAATGTAAGCCCTGGAGCTTCAATCTCAACAATAGTGGCTGCATTATCTTATGGACAAGTTCCATTCTGCAGTAGAGTATTCTTGAGAAATTTTCTCTTCAGGTTCAAGAATAAAATAAAATGAGCAGGAGAAGAAAATCTCATTTTAATTAATAGAGATCTATCCTTCTATACTTCCCACTCAAGCCCTCAAGATTGAAAGGATAGAGTAAAATTGCTTTATACAACCTAAATTCAATCTGAAAGTGGCTAATAGCTTTTAGAAGAGAAATTAGCTTACCTAGCACATGTGCTTCTCCAGTCCATTTTCACCCCAGCAACCAGAGTGATCTTTAAAAAGTATGAATTAGATCACATCATCCCCCTGCATTAAGCCTGTAAATAACGTTTCATTGCTTTCTTCAAAAGATCCAAATTCTTGATCACGGTCTATCTGATATATACAATCTGGCCCCCTCCTATCTCCCTAGCCTCATCTCATGTTAGCCTTCCCATTGCCCACTATGCTCCAACCACACTGGCCCCTTCAGTCCCTGGAACCACTATACTCTGTCTTACCCAGGACCTTTGCACATGCTGGAATGCTTCTCCTTACTCTTGGGCCCTTTACATGGTTGGTTTCTTCTCACCCTTTGGCTCTCAAGCCATATCAGAAAAGCCTTCCACAATCATATCAATAAGGACCCGCCATTATTCTCTATTAGTGCATGCTGTTTGATTACTTAATGCACTTATCAATAACTTTTAATGATTTATTTGCTTGTTTGCAAGTGTATTGTCAATTTCTCCCTATTGGACAGCAACACAGGACTATATCTGTTTGTGGTTTTGTTTTGTTTTTTTCTGTTTTGGAGGTGGACAGATGATCAGAAAAAATGGTATTCTACTATAGATATATTGTGATTCAAACATTGAAAGAAATTACAACATTGATTGGAGCCAGTGGCCACTGGAGGCGCTGGGGGCAGGGAGAAGGAAAAGCAGTTGTAATATGGGGGCTTTTTCAGGACTTGGGAATTGTCCTGAGTGACATTGCAATGACAGATATAAGCCATTTTATATCATCACATAACATGCAGAACTGTGTGGGAGAGAGTGTAGACTACAATGTGAACTACGGTCCATGCTTAATGGCAAAGCCCCAGGATGTGTTTATCAATTGCAATTAATGTGCCACACTAATGAAGGATGTTTATGTGGAAGGTTGTGGGAGGTGTGGGAGGTAGGGTGTGTGGGAATCCCTATATTTTTTGTGTAACATTTATGTAATCTAAGTATCTTTTAAAAAATAAAAAAATTAAAAAAATATTTATTTATAGACTATTTTTAAAATTATGGTATAATTTACAAAAAAATGAAGACAGATTTTAAAAGTTTAGTATGGTGAGTTTTAACAATTATATATGCCCATGTAACCACCCTCCACAATAAGATATGGAATATTTCCATTACCCCTGAAAGTTCCTTCAGGCATATCTCCAGTTGATTCCTTTCCCCAACAGAAGAAACCATTTTCTGCTTAATGTTAGCATTCATTAGTTTTGTCTATTCTTGGCTTCTTTCTTTCAATATAATGTCTATGAGATTCATTCATGTTGCTGTATATACCAGAATTTCATTCCTTTTTATTGCTGAGGATCATTCCATTGTATGAATATACTAAAAATTGCTTGTCCATTCTCTTGTTGATGACATATGGGTTGTTTCAAGTTTTTGGAAAGTGGTTGTTATGAAAATTCCTGTACAAGTATTTTTGTGGACATATATACCCATTTCTCTTGGGTAAATACCTAGAAATGGAATTCCTGAGTCACAGTGTGATGTATATTTAATCTTATTAAAAAAGGACAGTCTCCAAATTGGTCATCTATGTCTGTTTTATTCACCAAAATATATCCAATTTCTATTTCAGGGCTTGACACACAGAAAATTTTTATTATTTCTTTGTTGAATGAACTAATGCTCTTTTTAGTGTTCTAACTTTCTGAGAGGCATCTGTCAATTATTCAAAGACAGAATTTTTACTGAGAAATAATACCTCCAAGGTAAAACCCAAATCATCATTATAATAAACAGACTTGGCAAGGAAAATATGAGAGGTCAATTTAAAAAAAAAAAAAGTTTTATTCACACACCACACAATCCAATGAGAGTGTTTTCAAATTGATTTTGGCGATGAATGTACAATTCTGTGATTATAGCAAGACACTGATAGTACATTTTGAATAGATGGCAAGGGCGATTTTGAAATTAGGCCTCATTCTCAGCATTTTTGTTTGTTTTGTTTCACCTCCACCCCCCAGTTTTAAAAATCTGATTGGGTAGTACTGCTTAAGCAGAAAACCATTCCTATCCATTGATACAATAAGTTGAGCCCTTGTGTGGACTGCGGTTACAATTTTTCCTCCCAAGAGGGCGGAGTTCTTTGTAATTTCCATTGGAAAATTGATGTTAAAATATGCCTATGATCTCCCTGAAGGTTAAGGGCAGGGCTGACGTTGTACCACCCAGCTTTCCTTATTTTTCATAAGGAACTCACCATGAAAACCTTTTACTTCCTCTCAGGCCAAAGTCAAAATCTGGTGGGTGGAGACAATGGAGTGCTTTACTCAGGGTGAAGTCTCAGGAGTCTCATTACTGAGTCGAAGTGACCCACCTGGGTTTATGCCGTTCTTTCAGAACTTTATTCTTCTGATTTTCCTGGAAGCTGATGGGAAGCCTTTGGGAGTGCCTGGGAGGCTCCATCAGGTGAGTGAATCTGGATTAAGGGGAAGGGACCAGAGTGAGGATAGAAGAATGAATGGTCCAGTAATTGGCAATTACATTGATTTAAAAAATCATGCTATTTTCATGAGTAACTCTTTAAAAGGCAACATCCTTCTGCAGTTCATGAATATTTGCATAACTGCTCATTAATGCTTGGGAGAACTGAATCACTGGAATGTTATGGGGGCAGATTATTTCTATTAAGCCTGGTGGAATCTTCCTGTGGTGGGCATGGCCTGCTTGGTCCCCCATAACATAACAACTTGTAACATCCGGGCGCAGAAGCCCCTTGTTTCTAGCAGTTGATTGGGGCTGTGGTGCTCATGAACACTGATGACTCAGAAAGCTTCTAAAAGGTATATCAGGGAAGTAAGGACTCTATTAAGTCCTTTCTCCTGGACAGGAGAGATCTCAGACAATATGTAGGTGGAGGACTTACATAATATTCCGCAAAGTCATTAAGAATGATTTATTTGTTCATAATTGTCACCCTTCCTACGTCAGAAAAGGTTTGATGCCAACTTATAATTTTTTAAAAAGTATAACACAAGACAGCCAAAATAGCAAAACAGGAACTATCTAAAGGGAAGGGAGATCATTTTACACCAAACCTGGGATGATATTGTCAGTATAATCAGATACTACATTTAGCTCTGATCTGAACAACCACCACCAACACAACAACAAAACAAACAGAGAAATAGTTCTTGTTATTTTGTTAAGGGAACTATAAAACACATTTGGAGTGTCTTTTCTTGGCATTGAATTCCTAAGAGAAATTAAATTAGAGGATGTTCTTGAAAAGGATAATGAATAAAGAAACGGGCAATGTCAGCAGAGATGTTCTAGGGGTAGATGTCACTCACATTCATGATGGCTCAAAAGCCAAGGGCATAATATTAGTTTGTGCTCGCTGACGGAATTCATTTGGCGGGCTAAGCTAAGATGTTTTCTTATAGATATCTAATTTGACACAATAGTAGAATTTTGAGAACTTGGAGCCAGGGTTCTTAACATTTTTGTGCTATGGACCTCTTTTCAAAATAATATTTAACATTCATAAAACAAAGGGCATCAGATTCCACAGGAAATATAGTATACTGAAATACAGCTATTAACATATTGTGAAAAATTGGTTATATTAATATAGGTGCTACTTTATTAACACATTAAATAAAACGATCTAGCAACTCGTCTGGAAACGACCATAGTTTAAAATAGTGATGTGTGTAAACTCTACTTTAGCGTATATGCGGTGACTGTAATATGATAGGAAAAAATTTGTGATTTTTATTAGCAGTCACAAACACTGTTAATATTATTGTGGTTTATTTCTTAGATTTAAAATAGAAGTTGGTAAAGATAAAGATGTATTTTTTTCCTACCCAAGTTCATGGACCCTTGTAATCTATCCATGGACTCCTTGGATTTATGAACACCAGAATAGTAACCAGTGACTTTAAGGGATGAAAGTAGTTAAAGGTATCTCATCTTTGCTTGCTTTTGTCAGGAACTTAATAAGAGTTCACCCAATATTGATTGAGTGACTTAAGTGAAGACATTCTTTGTGAATGAAGGGGAATAACATATGAATAACCAACAAAGTTGACATACCATGAAAACATTTTTCAGTCTTCTATTTGTTTTTCTCTCTTTTCTTGATTTTTAAATATTTCTTGAACAACTCTTTAATAAAAAATGAAAACTGTATTTCTATTAGTCTTCATCTTATGCCTAGCAAAAAGATAAAAATATAGTTGATGTTTGAATGAATGAAAGAATGAGTGAATCAATTCATGAATTTGTTCTTGATATTCTTGTTTTCTAGTTTCAGTTCTTCCAATAAATCTTAAAATGTATTGAATTGATTTCCTTTTACCTCTCCATCCTATTGCATTGTGTACATTCCAATACTTTCAGCAGTGAGAAAAAAAAAAAAAACTCATGGATCTGAATGATAGAGTTATTGTACCATCAACACCTGAATTGTGGAAAAGTTTGAATTTAAGGACATGAAAAAATGGCATTCTATGCTCAAAATGTCAAGGCAAATGAGGCCTTTGCTTCTGTATCCTTTTCCTTTCCAAGATTCACAGCTGAAAATGCACGCAGAGAGGAAGAACACAGTAGAAAAAGGGACAGGCAGAGAAAGTGTCAAGGAGAGAGAAAAACAATAGTGAGAGGAGGAAATTGAGAAGAAAGACAAAGAAAAGGAATCTTGGTCCTGTAAATTCACTATCATGCCATCATCCACATGGATCGTTTGAAGCTGTTTTACATACAGTATATCTGTGGGATGCTGGGGTTTTTAGAACAAGGTATCTCAAAGTGTGGGCCGAGGGTCACCTGTGGAGTTCATTTAAAATGCAGTTTCCTGGGCTTCTCTTCCAACCTACTGAATCAAAATCTTCGTGGGACTCAGGATTGTGTATTTTAAACTAGATTTCCTAGTGGTTCTAATGCTTGTTAAAGTTTGAGAACTGCTGATCTTGGCAAGAGAGAAAAACTTGGTGACTCTTGCTAAGGTAAAGCATATCTTTATTATTTTTTTTCCTGCTCCTTCACCCACAGATACTCCCACTGCATTGGAATTCAGGGATTTTGACATTTGGTCAAGCAACAGGTTAAGTGTTTTATTCATTTTAGCCAATAATCATTGAGAAAAGATGTTAGGCAGCAAACGAGTTAACTTGCATGGGCTTCATTTTATCCTCCTCAGCTCCTAAGAAAGAGAAGGGACAGCAGCAGGCTTCCCTGCTGAGGCTGTGTGTGTGTGTGTGTGTTTTGGGGGGGGGAGCGTTATGCCCAGGTAAATACCTATCATTCTTCGATGATGAGGAATGGGATGGAAATCTATATATTAAAATGCATTTAGATTTTTCTCCAGTGAGCAAGAACTGTAAAACCAATACCCAAGTAATTTATATTGGCTTTTGAAAGCATGGCCTCTATTGTAGTGCCTCACCCCCCTTTTTTTAAAAAAGCAAGATTTTCCTTTTTAACTATCCTTTACCTTGGCTAATATTAAAATCTATTTTTTCCATTTCATGAGGGCACTCCATGAAGTTTGAGCTAAGCTGTCCAAGTCAGCCTTATTCATCTAGAAATTATTTAGAGCACGTTTCCATGCTATTTTTTGTCCACTCTACTTCTGTCAATTTCAGGTGATAGGAAGCAACACTAAAAGGATCTTTCCCCATCTAACCGCCTTTCTAGCCACATTCTACACTCCAAGATAAAAAACAAACCTTCCTGAAAGTAAATATAAAAGTAAAACAAAATTAGGTGGGAATGACACTGACTAGATGAGGAAATTCATGAGAGAAGTAAAATATGAACATTCCTCTAATAACAAAATAAAATTTAGAGAGGTAGCACAAGTCTTTGAAATTTCTGGTTTCTTTCTGAAGCTAAAATAATTGGTCTCCCTTTCACCCACAAGGTGAGCATTCAAAACCACACGGTGCTGGACTTTTTCACCACCTCTCAGGTTATCTTATTACTAAACACAGTGCTATGGACCTGTCACAAGAAAAACATTTTTACTGACAGTTCAGTGATTTAAAAACTGGCTGTAAAGCATTTAACTCAGGCACTGATTACTTTCTTGGTTTTCTTGGGATCATTGTGGTTTAAAGGAAAAAGGCCTAAATATTGGAGAAACCATATACTTCAGAATGATGATGACTCCTTTGGTCAGTCATCTGAATCATTTATTTTCATCCTTTTTCATGTCATGCTTGTTATCCTAATATGTACTTAATCCACATACTTTACCACGTTAACCTTTTGTTATTTTGTTAACTTAACTTATAGCATCACTCCTAAGTATAGAGTGTCTTAAATCATGACTTATAAACAGTTGTAAACTTGTGCCTGAAAGAGTCAACCAAAATTAACTAAAATCCATCCTGCTATTACACTGCTTAAATGGTCCTGCAAAGATGGAGATGAAAATCTGTTCATATTTTAATAATTTTTCGCAAGTTGCTAGCATCACTCATAGTTTGTTTCTTCATGAAATTCAAGGTTTCTCAGAAATTGCTTCATCTGTCAACTGCCTGATAGAAGCAACTTTCAACCATGCAATATTGATGAGAGCCTGTCATACCTGGAAATTGACTGGCTACCACTTCTTTTTTATAATCTCCCTAGGCTCTTGGCTTCCACTTCTGCTCTGCTCATCTGGATTTGGTAGGTCTATAATTGGAATACTGCTGAGGACAACTGGACATTTGACTTGTGGCCTATAATGTTGAAATATTTTTACCTTTTGGGGGAGAAGGAGAGGAATAAAAGGGAGGTGGAAAAAGAAGTTTTATATTGCTGACCTTGATTTTGTCTAAGGGGCTTCTCTGGTGGCCAGAACCAGAGCCCTGGTTAGACTGTACCTAGAGTTCTGTGCACAGTTCAGTGAGCCCCACGTGGGAGTACATCAATTGTTGCATGTCCCTTGGAAAATGATCAGGATACAGGAAGGAATCTGGAACCCTTAGGACTGGGGTGTGTAGTTCGGAGAAGAATAGATAACAGTAGTTATAGACATCATCAAGTAACTAAAGGACTTTAATAGAAGAGGGTTTAGTTTTGTCCTATGTCATCACAGACCTCAAGCTAGGGTCAAAAGGTGGAAGTTTCAGGGAGTCAGACTTCTCTTCAATATAAGGAAGGATTTCTTTTAACTCGTTAGAGTTTCCTGCATATGGAATATTCTGCTTTGGGAGGTGATAGGTTCTCCATCATTGAGAATATTCAAGCATGAATAAGGCACAAATTAAGACTTATGTTATAGCAGAGATTCCAGCAAGGGAGGCTTGATTATTTAACTTCTAAGTTCCTTTCTAAACATTGAGGTTCTATTTTTTAAGAAATACATTCTTTTAATCTGATTTATGGAAATTTGTCTAAATTGACTAAAGCAAGCAATACATGGGGGGAAAGTTGGTTTATGCTCTGTTCCTTGGTTTTTACTATACTAGGGTGGTGACCTTAAGCTAATCACTTCACCACTTGAGTCTTTCTCTCTTCAACTGGAAAAGAAGGGTCCCCCTACCGGATGGCTCCCTCATCTGTTTGCTCGTTGTTTTTGCTCTTTGTTTTTGCTCATTGTCTGCTCGTTGTTTTTTCTTGTTGTCTGCTTGTTGTTTATGCTCGTCTGCTCATTGTTTTTGCTGATGTCTTCTCATTGTTTGTTTGTCTTCTTTCAGAGGCACTGGGAACTGAACCTGGGACCTCCCATGTGGGAGGTGGGTGCTCAACTGCTTGAACCATATCTGTTCCCCAAAAGAAGGATTTTGAACCAAGTGACCTCTACGGCCTGTCACAGCAGTAATACTGTGAGTCTAAGAAGCTGTAGAGCCCAGCTTTTGCTCTTCTACTCAAAGCCTATCTCCACAGGACTGCCTCTTCATGAGTCATCCAGGTGTTCCGGGACTCAACAGCAATGACCCTTCCTGACGGACACCTCTATGTAGCTCCAGGGAGACACCTGAGCAGCAGATCTGAAATATAAACCAGTTGCTCCTTCAGCAGGCTAAGGCTCCGGAGAAAGGTAGGTTTGGCATAGTTCAGCAGAAATGATTTGTCTTTTTAGTGTTTGTGACAAAAACTATTGTTTATGTCAACTGCCTCATCCATAATTCAAGAATTGAACTCTTAATATACTGTAATAACTGTTCTTCATAGAGTACCACCCAGTCTATCTGAGGATTAAGTTGCTGATTTGTAGACTTTTGGTCTTACCCTCCAGAGCCATTTCTAAACCCCACAAAAGACATTATTCCTTTCCTTCTTGACATAAGCTGTGGTGGTTCCATTTAGAGCTTTATCTTTCATCTTTCTCCACTCATGCCTCAGCAGGGTTTTCTACTCTCACACACCCCCATCGCCCTTCCTCCCTGCTCTTTGCTGTCATGTGGTTGGAAAAATGCAGAGATATCTTGTTTTGCTGTCTTCTGGGGAGACCTATTCTAAAAGTACAAATAGAAAACCAAACATAATAATTGAAAACTAGTTAAAATTATTTTGAATAGTCAATAAGAAAACCATATAGCAAAACCCACATTAAAAGCCCAGCTGTTGGGGTTTACCTTTCAAATTCCATTAACTACAGAGGTCATGTACAGGGAGGGGGCCATGGAGGTGGAGATGTGTTTGAAGAAAAATAGAAAAGGTCAGGGTGATAGTGAAAAAAAGTAGCTTGAATAACAAGCTTGAGGGAGTGAGACAGAATATTTCCATCAAGGGGACTAAGGAGTTTAGTCTCCATTAGGTATACATGATTTCATATTTTTTTACAGATTAAGTGAAAATTTATTTTTGGAACACCTTTCTGGTGGATCTCATTGGAAAGTATTTTGATGAACATTTTCCTCCCTTGATTTTTAAATTTAAAAAAAATTTTAGGATGAATAAATCCTGCAGTTCCATCTTAGAAAAGATGGAACTTTTCTAAGTATGGTTAAGTGAAAGTGGACAATGAGCTATTTGAGCATCACCTTATAGGGGGCATTTGGGTGCCTTTCTCAGGTGGAATCTGTGAGTGGAGAGCAGAGCAGTTCCAACATGGTCTTTTGCAGGTGTTACAAGATGATGTGTGGGTTTATTTGTGATCAATTTTTCACCCTCTTGGCAAGTATGCTATGAACAGTGTGTTTATAAGGTCATATTGTCACAATGTTTGCTTTGACTCTGCTTTGCCCAGCAATGTCAATGACTAGACAAATTTTCCTGTGATATTAAGAGAACTTCGGGAAGATTGCTTCTAAGCATAAGAAACAATTGAAAAGCCTTAAAGAAGACACATGATCAAGGCCTGGGCTAGGAATCATTCTAATATCTCATTCCTGAACCAAACAGAGCAATCTTATTTGCTCCTGTAAGCTCATAGCATCAGTCTAGTAACATCTTAATCTTGTGGATGTATGATTAGGTGGGGTTATTTAAAGGAGATTCCATGGAAAGCACAAAAGCGAAGGGACTAAACAGCAGATCTTATCTAAAGTCAGAGGGAGTCATTTCTCTCTCTTTGGGATGTTGGAATGCGGAGACAGTAATTTGCGGTATTGGAGCCAGACAATTCTGGTTCAAATCTTACTCTTACAAGTGGTGTTACCATAGGAAGTTTCTAAATCCCCATTCTCTTATCCATAAAATGGGGATATATCAGTAAGATACCTCTGGCTGTGAGTAGCAACAAACTTAACTCACGCTAACTTAAAAATAAAGGAAATGCATTGGCTTGTGACTGCAGGTGTGGTTTGATGTCCTCAGTCCTCTAGCTCCATTTCTCTCCATTTCTTTTGGCTGTGTCTTCATTCAGCTATGCTCTCAGGCTCCCTCCCCTCAGGGCAGCAATGACAGTTACAGCAATTATAGACCTTACATCCTATACCACACTTTGTTAAATTGAGAAGAGCTTCCCTACTGGCAGTTCCCATGCAAAGAGAAGAATCTTCTTTCCAAGAAGCCCTCAGCAAATGTCTCCTTATGTCTCAAAGGTTTGAATTAACTCACAAACACAACTCTGAACAATCATTGGGCCAAAGGGGTGGGATATTATAATTAACTTAAGACTCACTCCTAGAAGAGAGGGCAGGGTCAAACCCATATCAACCACTTTGCTAAGAGTAGAGGAGAGGCAATTCCCCAAAGAAAAACATATATGTTGCTCCAGGTAAAAGGAAGAAAATGATGCTTGGAGGCAACCAACAACAGCACACCATACGTACTTTACAGTGGAGCCCTTTACTATGAGGTGAGGACTAAAGAAATATAAGCAATGATTTTTATGTTGGTGTCTGCTTGGAGTCACTGTTTCTTCCTAGAAGTGCCTCCTCATCATTTCTTCATCCTTCTTCCAGGATGCCTGCTTCTTCTCTTTATCAAGTCCAGGGAACTGGATTCTAGCCCTAGTTCTGTGTCTGACTTGGCCAAATCACTTCACTTCCTGTCTGTCTCAAGGAAAGTTTGGATGAAATATGAATTGCAGCATTTTCCCAGATATAAAGTGGCCTGCTTATTTCTTGTGTTCCCCAGAAAGACTTACATAAAGTTGGTCATGATTCAAAGACATTGCCCACCTGCTTCGTGGTTTAATTTAAAGGCAAAAAGCTTTGATGTCAAAGAGATCTGGATTTGAATCCCAGTTTGGTTAATGCTATGATTGTGGGGAACTTGAACCCTCTGAGCCTCAGTCTTCTTTACTGTAAAAGGGGGTGGCCATAGAAAATAATATCTAATTTTCAATCCTGACTTAAATGTAGATTATAGAAGTGGAATAAGACCCAAGTTGAAATTTATACAGTGACTTTTATTTAGAAGTGTATGTTAATGACTTTGTCTGCATTCATTTTTAATGTCTTATCACCTTGATGACTATGTATTTCCCCTCCTCAGGGATATTGAGACATTTAGTTGAAGAATTGGAAAGTTAAATTAGGAAGATATGTGTGGATGCACCATACTGTGAAATCAGAGGGCACATTTTCCCCTCCTCTATCAGGCTGATGCTTATCTCATATAGAGCTGTAACTAGGAATAAGAAAATATTCAACCAACATTAGTGATATCTCTCTCTCCTTTACTTCTCTATTTCTTTCCATTTTTTTTTTTTTTTTTCCACCCCAGTAAGCCTTTGGCTTGTGGGCACTACCTAGTGGCAACTGTAGGTATTACTTGACCTTGATAGCCTTTACAGAAAGAGTCTGATCCCTGAAGTTGAGCATTGTCCTGCAAGTTTGAGATCCTGCCTTATCTCAACACTGGAGCATCAGGAGGGGGGCTCAATGTTCGAGAAGTCCAGAAGATAGTGCTTAGGTTCTCCTGCCACTTGAAAACTTAATGAGCAAAACCAGATTCCAGGAAATGTAATTTTGTAATAAATTAGTAATCTTACCTTAACTAGCTAAGATGTACTGACCAATTTAATGGTCTGAAAAATCAAAGGGTGCATAGGGTGCAGAGTCCAGGGGTGAGCTTTATTTTTCAGTAAGAACTTTATAGACTAGTGGAGGAAATACTAAATAATCATTGACATTGCTTCCTCAGAAAGAGAAAGTAATACCCTTTCCAAATTATATTTCTTCAGATAAAAGAGGGAAATCCTTAGCTAAAGCTTTTAGAAAATTTCTGCAGAAAGAACTAAAAATGTGGAGAATTATCTTGCTATTTTTCATATTTGGCATGTAATTGTGCAGGTTCTAAGCTGCTCTGAATGAAGATGTAGATCTATTCAGAAGAGTTACTGTATTTATTTTACCTAGAGAAGGAATGCATTTTCTTTCTTATCATTATCAGTAAAGATAAATTAGGGATTTCCTTGATATGTCTTCCCCCATAGTGTGGGTCTTTATACACTACCACACCACAGAATAATAGAATTTCAGAGCTGAAATGGACCTTAACAACCATGTATTCAAACCAGCTCATTCTATTTTGTAAGGAATGGTCAAACCTGATGATAAACTTCCTTCTAGCATTTAAGAAACTCAATGATGTAATTATATCCATTTCATTTTCTCCCTTTTTATTTATTTTTAATTTATATACATTAAAATTCACTTTATTTCCAATACAGTTCTATGAGTTTAGACAAATGCATAGAGTCATTAATTGCCACCACAGTCAAGGCATGGAACAGTTCCATTATCACCCCAAATTCCCTTGTGCTGCTCATTGATAATCAACCCCTTCACCCATCATCAGTCGTTAGCAAACACTCATATTTTTGCTTTTCCAATAGTGTTTCCTTTTCCAGAAAGTCATAGAAATAGAATCATACATCTGTAGCCTTTTGAATCTGGCTTCTTTCACTTAGCATAATGCATTCAAGACACATCCATGTTGTTGCATGCATCCATAGTTTGTTCTTTTTTTGTTGCTGAATGTTATTCCATTGCATAGGTATTTTAGTCTGTTTATTCATTTAGTAGTTGACTATTTGGGTTGTTTGCAATTTTTAGTGATTATTAATAAAGCTGCTGAAACATTTGCATACAGGTTTTTTTGATGAACCTAAAGTTTTTATTTTTCTTGGATAAAGATGTAGGGGTAAGATTGCTGAGTCAAATTGTGAGTGTGTGTTGAACTTCATAAGAAACCATCAAATTACTTTCCAAAGTGACTATACCATTTTGCTTTCCCAGTAGCAATGTATGAGGGTTCCTGTTCTTGGTATGGCCAGTTTTTAAAATTTTAGTATTCTAATAGGTGTGTAATCACATTTCATTTCCTTAATGACATGATGTGGAGCATATTTTTATGTGCTTATTTGCTATCTACATAAAGTCTTTAGACCTCTGGGTTTGTACTTTTCCTTATATGAAGGTTTTTAAGTACAAATTTAATTTTCTTCAAGAAATATAGGACTATTTAGGCTATTTCTTCTTGAGTGAATTTTGGTAGTTTGTGTTTTTCTAGGGGTCAGATTGTTTCATGTAAGTTGTTGAATGTATGACCATAAAGCTATTTGTAGCATTCCCTTATTATCCTTTTAATAACATAGTATCTGTTGAGAGGTCCCCTCTTTCCTTCCTGATATTGGAAATTTGTATCTTCTCTCTTTTATTTTTTGGACAGACTGGCTAGAAGTTTATCAATGTTTTTGAACTTTTAATAAAATTGGTTTTATTAATTATATATATTTTTTATTTATTCAATTTTGTTGATTTATGCTCTTATCTTTCTCCTGTTTGCTTTGTGTTTAATTTGCTCTTAAGGTAGAATCTTATGTTATAGATTTGAGACCTTTCTTCTTTTATAATTTTTTCTCTAAGTACTTCTTTAATTGCACTCCTTCCCCCAGTTTTGGGTATGTTATATTTTCATATTAATTCAGTTTAAAATATTTAAAAAACTTGCTGTATTAGTCAGCGAGAGGGGTGCTAATGTGAAATACCAAAAATGGGTTGGTCTTTATAAAGGGTATTTATTTGGGGTAGAAGTCCACAGATACCAGGCCATAAAGCGTTAAGTTTCTTCTCTCACCACAGCCCATTGCCACATGTTGGAGCAAGACAGCTGCCGGCGTTTGCCAGGGTTCAGGCTTCTGGGTTTCCTCTCTTCCCGGGGCTGCGTTTCTCTCCGGGCTTAGCTCCTGTTTCCTCCACAAGGTCAGCTGTAGACGATCAGGCAAACGGCTTGCTTCTCTTCCCCTGGGGCCTTCTTTCCAACATCAAAACTGCTTCTGAAAAGACTGCTTCAACTGTCCTTTGCCTTGCCTTTTATATTCAATTCCCCACCCACCAAGGGGTGGGGCTCAATGCCCTAATCCTAACCTAATCATGCCCAGATTAACAGATCAGTTTACAAGCATGATTCAATTATATTTTTGGAATTCATAATTACATCAAACTGCCACACTTGCTTAAACCTTTTTTTTTTCACAGTGGGTTATTTAGAAAGGTATTGTTTAATTTTCATATATTTGGGGATTTTTCCGATATCCTTGTTATTGATTTCTAATTTAATTCCATTATGATCAGAGAACACATTTTGTATGCTTTTTATTCTTTTAAATTAGTTATAGTTTGTTTTATGGCTCAGAAAAGGTATATGCAACTTTTTCTAAAAAGGATCAGATAATAACTATTTTTGAATTTGAGAGTCATGTGATGACTGTGGCAAACATTCAATTTTGCTGTTGTAGCACAAAAGCAGCCATAGAAAAAAATAACAAATGAGCATAGCTGTGTTCCATTGCCCTTCCCCCAGCCCTCTGGTTCTCAGTCAAGCTTCAGCAAAATCTATATATGAACCTCTATTCTCATTGCTCTCTTCATTAGCTTGTGCTAACTGAAACAGGGAGCTCCTTTAAAAACACTTCTCCCATAGCCCTTTCAAGTAAAGGCAAATGTTTTCTCTCTTAACCCTTGGACCATAGGCCTGGACATGAAGTACACGTCTTTGATTCTCATTGCCTCTTTTTTTTTTTTTTAAGATTTTATTTATTTATTCATTTATCCCCCCCCTTGCTGCTTGTGCTCGCTGGGTCAGCTAACCACGCCGTGTGGGCGGGCTTGCCTTCACCAGGAGGCCCCGGGAACCGAACCCGGGGCCTCCCATATGGTAAACGGGAGCCCTGCTGATTGAGCCACAGCCGCTTCCCTCTCATTGCCTCTTACAAACATTGTCAATCACCCCACATCTTTATAAAAATCTCAGAAAACACATACCATTAGATGCTATTGTTCATCACCCACCCTCTCCTAACCTCTATGTCTCCCTTTCTCTTTTCAATAAAAATTTTAACCTCTAGCTCATATTCTTTTCTTACCACTCACTATTCTTGTCATAGTTTGATGATCTCAATATCCAGAGATAATCCATCCTGTCCCTTGTGTTACAACTGCTTTTCCCTTCCCTGCCCCAAAAGCATCCAGTGGCCACTGGCTCCACCTCACTGTTGCAATTTCTTCCATTGCTTGAATCACAATATGTCTACAACAGAATACCAGTAAGTCCACTCTAGTCCATAGCTCTTCCCCCAATCCTGAGGAGTTTGGGATGGTGATGTACACTCCACTTCCAAGTGAGAGGGGGCTTATATCCCATGGATATGGTGGATGGGATTATCCTGCCTGCAGCTGCAGGCTCTCTCCATTCCCTGGGATGGCCTTGTCCATCATCGTCTCCTCACCAGGTGACTTGGGTGAGTCCTTTGAGCTGTAGAGTAGGAGTTGCAGCTCCACCGAGATTCCAGGCACAGCTGGCACATGGGCAGGCCAGAGGCTCCAGTCTCTGGAAGTACACCTACGAACTCCAGCATCACATATAGGTTTGAATAGAAGGGACTGATGGACCATGTGCAGGGAGGACTTATTTGAGTCCAACTCTGTCACTGTCAGGAGCACAGATTCCAAAGTAGAGCCCACTGATAAGGCATCAATCTCTGGAGCTATCCCCCCTTATATAGGACCTGGGTGTCTCCAGAGCCCTCAGGAGCCCTCCGTGTGGGATGATATCCACTTTGGTGTTCTATGAGATCCTACTGAGGTGTGCGTAAGCGTTAATTCTGGGATGACCTCCCGACTCTCTTTGAAGTCTCTTAGCCATATGAACTCATTTGTTTTTACCTTTTCCCCCTTTTATTCAAGGTCTTTTTCCAGTCGTATTGCCAGTTGGCACTTGGTAGTAATCCCTCGTTGCCAGGCAGGCTCATCCCCAGGAGTCATGTCCCATGCTGGGGTGAAGGTAATGCATTCATATGCTGAGTTTGGCTTAGAGAGAGGCCACATTTGAGCAACAAGGAGGCTCTCAGGTGGCAACCCTTAGGCACCCCATAACAGGCACAGTTTCAACTACTAGAGCAAAGACTCATAAGGCTAGTCATCAATGACAAGTACCCATTAGTGGACCATCCTCCTTTGCCAGACACTGCCCCTGCACTTGGGGGACTATTGCTGCTCCCTTGGAGAATGTGACAGAGCTCTCCAGGCTGGGAATTCAGTATTCTCTCATTTATTGAGTGATTCTCCACCCACTGTGACCATGCCCCACCCCTTAATCATTTGAACAATTTTATACATCTTTTATGTATATTCAGGTGAACTTTCTCCCATTAAACCCTCATCCCAGACACCCCCCCACCAATGATCTTCTCCTGACCCCGTTGTAACCCTTCTGTGATCTAAACCTTCCTTAAAGATGAAGCCCGGGGAAACGGATGTGGCTCGAGAGGTTCGGTGTCCGTCTACCATATGGAGAGACCGGGGTTCGATCCCCGGTACCTCCCGGTAAAAAAAAAAAAAAAAAAAAAAGATGAAGCCCATATAATAGCCAAATACAATTAATAGGAAAATGAAATACTAATGCTAAGTTAAATGTAAGAGATAAAATACATGGAAACTTAAAAAAAAAAACCCTCTAACAATAAAATAAGATTAAAGGATTGGGATATTTAAAAAATGGGAAAAAACAAAAAAAATAAAAAAAAAATTTTTTTAACATTTTTCCTTTTATCACTGCATTATTGGGTGTCCAGTCTGTACTGTGACACCTTCCCCCTCTCACTCCCAAATTTTCATTTACTTTTCAGAGAAGTTTTAGGTCACAGCAGTCACACACAGAATAGTAGAGACTCTCATACACCCAACCTCCTCCCCCTTTCCTCACCCCATATTAAAACCTTTTTGTATGTGGATGGTAGCATTGTTATAACTGTTACACAGATAGTGAAACATAGCTACTAAACATTGTCAATGGTTTACAGTATGGTTTACAATTTAGACGGTACAGTTTAATAATTTTTGATGATATTTACCATGTCCTATGTCCATCACTGAAAAGTAATGAAAAACATTTCCCCTGACCACTAAATACCCCCTGTTTGATCTATTCTGTTCCTCCCTCCCCATCCCCCTGGGGCACATGACACCCCCCTGTCTTGACTTACTGGATGACAAGATTCATAGTTACATGCAACAAGAGGTCTTGACACACTGATTGCCCTCCCCTATTAGGATCCACCCTTGCTCATTAGAGACACCCACCTGTCTGTTTCTGGGAGAATCGGTCCTTCCAAAGATGGGGGTCCATCTCCTTCCCACTCACCTTATGGGTCTCCACTCCCTGACACAACACATTATGTCAGGATGAACACTCACACACTCCCCAGAAGCCTACTCCAGGTGCACCCCATCCTGAATGCCCCCCCCAACCAACACCCTAAACAGAGACACACTACCTTGTCATATTGTCATAAAAGCATTCCCATTCCTGCACTTTCAACCTCAAACCCACAAATCCCTCTCCCATCTCTCCCTCCTGTATCCTGGGTATTCTAACCCACCCTTCCTAATCATCCCACCTGTCAACTCTGCACCACCAAACCCAGTAATATTACTACCCACTGGTCCTGCCCTTTAATATGCAACTATACTCTATCACTTTATCATAGATTATGTCCATATGAGTGATCGCTCACAACCTTCTCTTCTCTTTCTCTCTCTTGTTAACCTATCTTTCAGACAATGGTTCTCAGAGACTGCTCTTTCCTCAATTCAAATCAGAGAAGTCATGTACTGTTCATCCTTCAATGCCTGGCTTGCTTCACTCAACATAAGGTCTTCAAGATCCATCCATGTTATTCCATGTGTTAGTACTTTATTCCTTTTTATAGCTGAGTAATATTCCATTGTATGTATGTACCACATTTTGTCTATCCATTCATCTGTTGATGGGCACCGGGGTTGATTCCAACTTTTGGCAATAGTGAACAATGCCGCTATGAACATTGGTGTGCATATATCTGTTCATGTATTTGCTTTCAATTCTTCTGGGTATATACCCAGCAGTGGAATTGTTGGATCATACAGAAGATCTATTGTTAGTTTTTTGAGGAACTGCCAATCTGTCTTCCACAGTGGCCGGATCATTCCACAATCCCACCAGCGGTGGATAAGTGTTCCTATTCCTCCACATCCTCTCCAACACTTATAGTCTGCTGTTTTTTTAATAGCCACCATTCTAATGGGTGTAAGATGGTATCTCATTGTAGTTTTGATTTGCATTTCCCTAATAGCTAGCGATGTCAAGCATTTTTTCATGTGCTTTTTAGCCATTTGTATTTCTTCCTTGGAGAAGTGCCTTTTCAGGTCACTTGCCCATTTTTTAAATGGGTTGTTTGTCTTTTTATTTTTGAGGTGTAGGATTTCTTTACATATGCAGGATATTAGGCTCCTATCAGATATATGGTTGCCAAATATTTTCTCCCATTGGGTAGGCTGCCTTTTTATTTTCTTGATAACATCCTTTGAGGTGCAGAAGTTTTTAATTTTGAGGAGATCCCATTTATCTATTTTTTCGTTTGCTGCTCATATTTTGGGTGTGAAGTTCATGAAACCATTTCCTATTACAAGGTCCTGTAGCTGCTTCCCTACATTATCTTCCAAGGTCTTTATGGTTTTGGCTCTTATATTTAGATCTTTGATCCATCTTGAGTTGATTTTTGTATAAGGTGTGAGATGGTGTTCCTTTCTCATTCTTTTGGATATGGATATCTAGTTCTTCAAGCACCACTTGTTGAAGAGGCAATTCTCTCCCCACTGAGTGGGCTTGGTGGCCTTGTTGAATATCAGATGACTGTATATGCGAGGATCTGTATCAGAACTCTCAATTTGGTTCCATTGGTCAGTATGTCTATCCGTGTGCCAATACCATGTAGTTTTGAGCACTGTAGCTTTGTAGTATATTTTAAAGTCAGATAGTGTGATACTTCCAACTTCATTTTTCTTTTTCAATATGTCTTTGGCGATTCAGGACCTCTTACCTTTCCAAATAAATTTTGTAGTTAGTTTTTCCAGTTCCTTAAAAAACGCTGTATTGATTTTTATTGGGATTGCATTAAATCTGTAGATTAGTTTGGGTAGGATAGACATCTTGATGATGTTTAGTCTTCCTATCCATGAACAGGGAATATTCTTCCATTTATTTAAGTCTTCTTTGATTTCCTTTAACAGTGTTGTGTAGTTTTCTGTACATAAGTCCTTTACATCTTTAGTTAAATTTATTCCTAGGTATTTGATTCTTTTAGTTACTATTGTAAATGGTATTTTTTTTTTATTTCCTCCTCAGATTGCTCATAATTGGTGTACAGAAATGCTACTGACTTTTGAGCATTGATCTTATAGCCTGTGACATTACTGAACTCCTTTATAAGTTCTAGAAGCTTTGTTGTAGATTTCTCAGGGCTTTCTACATATAGGATCATGTCATCTGCAAATAATGAAATTTTTACTTCTTCTTTTCCAATTTGGATGCCTTTTATATCTTTTTCTTGCCTCAGTGCTTGAGCAAGTACTTCTAAGACAATGTTAAATAGGAGTGGTGATAGTGGGCATCCTTGTCTTGTTCCCGATCTCAGAGGGAAGGCTTTTAGGATTTCACCATTAAAGATGATGTTAGCTTTGGGATTTTCATATATACCCTTTATCATATTCAGAAAGTTTCCTTCTATTCCTATCTTTTGCAGTGTTCTTATCAGGAAAGAGTGCTGTATTTTGTCGAATGCTTTTTATGCATCTATAGAGATTATCATGTGATCTTTTTCTTTCAATCTGTTTATGTGATGTATTACATTGATTGATTTTCTTATATTGAACCATCCTTGCATACCTGGGATGAAACCCACTTGGTCATGGTGTATAATTCTTTTGCTATGTTGTTGAATGCGATTAGCAAGTATTTTGCTGAGGATTTTAACAACTAGGTTCATTAGAGAAATTGGTCTGTAATTTCCTTTCTTGAGGTATCTTTGTTTTCCTTTGGTATTAGGGTAATGTTGGTATCATAAAATGAGTTAGGCAATATTCCTTCTACTTCTATTTTTTGGAAGAGCTTAAGCAGGATTGGTGTTAGCTCTTTCCGGAATGTTTGGTAGAATTCAGCTGTGAAGACATCTGGTCCTGGGCTCTTCTTAGTTGGGGTTTTTTTGATGACTGAGTCTATCTCTTTACTTGTAATTGGACTGTTGAGTTCATCATTTCCTTCTTTTGTCAATTTAGGTTGTTTGTGAGTTTCTAAAAATTTGTTCATTTCCTCTAAGTTGTCATTCTTGTTGGCATATAATTGTTCAAAGTATCCTCTTAGGTACTCTATTTCTGTAGGGTCAGTAGTGATATCCCCTTGCTCATTCCTTATTTTGTGTATTTGCATCTGTTCTCTCTTTTTCTTTGTTAGTCTGGCTAAGGGTTGTCAATTTTATCGATCTTCTCAAAGAACCAGCTTTTATTTTTTCTAGTGCTTTCTTATTCTCTATTTCATTTAGTTCTGCTCTAATCTTTGTTATTTCCTTCTTTCTACTTCCTTTAGGTTTATTTTGT
The DNA here is from genome assembly GCA_026826555.1 of Tolypeutes matacus. NCBI lineage: Eukaryota > Metazoa > Chordata > Mammalia > Cingulata > Chlamyphoridae > Tolypeutes > Tolypeutes matacus. The sequence continues at coordinate 11,673,663 of JAKSZT010054304.1, forward strand.
TGTTGGTTTTCCAATTCCTCCAAGTGTGCAGTTAGGTCTTCAATTTTAGCTCTTTCTTCTTTTTTAATATATGTATTTATGGCTATGAACTTCCCTCTCAGGACAGCTTTGGCTGCATCCCATAGGTTTTGATATGTTGTGTTGTCATTTTCATTAGTTTCAAGGTAGTTACTGATTTCTTTTGCGATTTCCTCCTTGACCCACTTTTGTCTGAGAGTGTGTTGTTTAACTTCCATATCTTTTTGCCTAATCTGTTTCTCTGGCCGTTAGTGATTTCCAATTTCATTCCGCTGTAGTCAGAGAAATTACTTTGTATAATCTCAATCTTCTGAATTCATTGAGAGTTGTTCTGTGGCCTAGCATGTGGTTTATCTTGGAGTATGATCCATGTGCACTTTAGAAGAATGCAAATCCTGCTGTATTTGGGTGTAGTGTTCTGTATATGTCTATTAGGTCCATGTCCTCTAATGTATTATTTAGAGTCTTTGTTTCTTTTTTGATTCGCTGCCTAGATGGTCTGTCTAATGGTGATAATGGTGTATTAAACTCCCCCACTATAATTGTACAGGCATTTATTTCTCCACTTAGTTTTTCCAGAGCTTGCCTCATGTATTTTGGGTCACCCCGATTAGGTGAATAAATGTTTATGATTGTTCTCTCTTCTTGAGAGATTATATTTTACTAATATATAGTGTCCATCTTTGTCTCTTACAATAGTTTTGCATTTAAAGTCTATTTTGTCTGATATTAGGATAGATACTCCTGCTCTTTTTTGGCAATTGTTTGCTTGTAAAATGGTTTTCCAGCCATTCACTTTCAGCCTCCTTGAATCCCTGGGTCTAAGGTATGTTTCTTGTAGACCACATATAGATGGATCATATTTCTTTATTCATTCTGCCAATCTATGTCTCTTGACTGGTGAGTTTAATCCATTAACATTTAGTGTTATTATTCGCAATGAATTTCTTACTTCAGCCATATTTTCTTTGGGTTAATGTATGTCATATGTTGTTTTTATTTCTCTTTTTGTTTTTTTAGTTGTTTTTACACTCTCCTGCAACTCTCTCTCCCCTGTTTTTTCCTTTCAACTTGTAGAGTTTCCTTTAGTATTTCTTGAAGTGCAGGTTTATTATTGGCATACTCTCTTAATTTCTGTTTATCTGTGAATATTTTGAACTCTCCATCATTTTTGAATGTCAGTTTTGCTGGTAGAGAATTCGTGGCTGGAAGTTTTTTTCTTTTAGTACTTTGACTATGTAATACCACTGCCTTCTTGCCGCCATGGTTTCAGATGAGATATCAGCATCTGAAGGGGGGTGGGGAGGAAAGAGGAAAGAAAATCAAGAGACAACAAATAAACAAAGAAAAACCAAACAACCACACAAGCAACCAGTCAAACAAAGCTAAATAGGCTCGTGGAAACTTATCAAGCACTTCCCACTTCCTGGTCTCCCCAAGGGAGCTGAAGCTCTGATGCTTATCATGCAGAATGATAAAATCGGCTGACTTTGCCCTCTCTGGAGCCAAGCCTCAGTAACATCAGGCTGTTAGGTAAATCAGGCTTCCTCAGCAGATTCGCCTCTCCCCTCATCCTGGCGCCACTTCAAGCTGGCTTATCTGCTCCCCAAAGCTATGAGGGGGTCCAAGCAGCCAAATCCACAGAAAAGAAACCTCTCTCAACCTTCTGTCAGAACCCTCCCACTCTCAGAGAATGCTCCCTCTCACCAGGTTGCCAGCGGGAGTTGGGGCGTATCCCTGGGCAGCTAGGTAAATCAACCTTCCTCAGCAGATTTGCCCCTCCCCTCAGCCTGGTGCCACTTCAAGCCAGCTATTTTGTTCCCCAAAGCTGCAAGGGATTTCAGGCAGCCAAATCCACAGAAAGGAAACCCCTCTTGACCCTCCGCCAGAACCCTCCCATTCTTGGAGAATGCTCCCTCTCACGGTGTTGCCGGCGGGAGTCATGGCTCAAACCAGCCTCTTCCTGAGGGTCGGGCTCAGCCACCTGCATCAACTACCACAGGCAGGGGGAAAACTTACAAATCTTTCCTGAGCAATCCACCTCACTGTCCAGCTCCCTCCAGATCGATGTCCCCAAGGTTCTTGCTCTGTGCACCCCCAGCACAGACCTCTCAGGCAGGATCCTGTACCCAATCAGCTGTTCTCTGAGGGTGAGTTAGTGAGTGCCCTCCTAAACTGATGCTGTCTTTCTTCCTTTAATGTTTCAAGGAATTTCTTACATCAGCCATATTTTCTTTGGATTTATGTATATCATATGTTGTTTTTATTTTCTTTTTGTCTTTTGAGTTGTTCTTACATTCTCCTCCAACTCTCTCTCTCCTGTTTTTTCCTTTCAACCTGCATAACTTCCTTCAGTATTTCTTGTAGGGCAGGTTTCTTATTGGCATACTCTCTTAAATTCATTTTATCTGTGAATATTTTGAACTCTCTATCATTTTTGAATGCCAGCTTTGCTGGATAGAGAATTCTTGGCTGGAAGTTTTTTCTTTTAGTACCTTGACTATGTCATGCCACTGCCTTTTTGCCTTCATGGTTTCAGATGAGAAATCAGCACTTCATCTTATTGAGCTTCCCTTGTATGTGATAGTTCTCTTTTCTCTTGCTGCCTTAAGTATTTTCTGTCTTGTGCATTGGACATTTCAACAAGTATATGTCTTGGGGTAGGCCTGTTGGGATTTATACTGTTTGAAGTGTGCTGTGCTTCCTGGACATGTACGTCCATCTCCTTCAATAGGGTTGGGAAGTTTCCAGCCATTATTTCCTTCAACACTTCTTCTGTTCCCTTTCCCTTCTCTTCTCCCTCTGGGATGCCTATAATGTGTATGTTTGTGCATTGTGTGTTCCCTAAGTCTCTGCTGGATTTTTTCTATCTTTTTGTCTATCTGTTCTACTATCTGTTTGATTTCAGATGTACTGTCTTCCACATCACTAATTCTTTCTTCTGCCTGTTCAAATCTGCTGTTATGTGATTCCAGTGTCTTTTTGATTTCTTGGATTGTGCCATTCATTACCATCATATCCGTTATCTCTTTATGTATGCTTACAATTTCTTCAGTATGTTCTCCCAGTGTCTTCTTAATATCCTTTATCTCTTCCTTCACTTCATTAAGTTGGTCCACGATATTTGTTTGGACAACTTTAATTATTTGTTCGATGTTCTGCATCTCTTCTTGGTTTTTAGTTTGTTCAATGGACTGGTCCATGCCTTCCTGTTTCTTAGTATGGTTTGTAATTTTCTGTTGCCCTCTGGTCGTCTTTTTATCTTGATGAGTTTATTCAGTTGATTAACTTCTTTCTCTGCTCTAGAGTTTTAGTTAGCTGCTGGTCTTGTGTGCATGTTAAGTTTTCTCTTTGATATGTTGTTCTTGTTCTATTTCCTTGCTGTTTTCTATGTTCCCTTGAAGGAAAAAGATTAGGGCTTGAGAAAGCAAAAGAGGTAAAAAACAAAAAAAGATAATAGTAATAAGAATAATAATAGTTAGAATATGGGCTGTATAAAACTTAGTAAAATGAATCTTTAACTCATGTAAACAGTGTAGGGTAAAAGGAATAAAAAAGTGGAGTACCTACAATGAAATGGGAAATCAAATAGAGAAAAAAATATAGAATGATTTAAAAGGCCAGAATGATGATGAGAGAGAGAAAGAGAAAAGAAAGGACAGAAAGAAAAAAAATAATTAATTAAAAAAAAGAAAACAGAATAGACAAGATAGAAATTGAAACCAGAAAAGCTGAGGATTAAGTAAACAAAGGTGGAATGTAAGAACCACAACAGAAAGCAGAAGATAGAAAGATGAGGGAAGGAAAAAAGATAGTGTTGATAGACAAAATTAATATACACAGAAAATGGGAAATCAAGGAAGAAGAAGCACAGCAAAGAAAAAACAAGCTAGCAACACCTAATGAAAAAAAAGGGGGGGGGCGAGGAAAGAGGAAAGAAAAACAAGAAACAACAAAAACCAAGCAAACACACAGCAAACAGTCAAACAAAGCTAAGGAAGAGCACCATTCCTTCTTTGGCCCTTGTGGAGCTTCTCAGGCTGCCTGTGTTCATCAATCAATTGCCCTGCAGGCTTCTCTCTGCAGGCTTTGAGGCGGGTTTCAGCGAGAAAACTATGTTAAATTTTTTTTTTTGGAAAAAATAAGGGACCCAAAAGAAGCTAGTACAAAAATAGTGTCTATGTATTCCCTGTCCTAGAGTATCAGCTGGACGTTAGATATCCTGGTGGATCGCTACTCTTAGAGGAGCCAGGAATCAAACTAGGGTATATTCAAGGTGGAGACTCCTCCACTGAGCTACCTTTCAAACTGGGTCAGTAAGGTCTTCAGAAAGCTATTCTGTCACTTTTGCTCGGGCAGGTTTGACTCTCCTAGGACAGCAGGATTCAGCAGGCTGTATGAGTAGATCTCCTCTCCTGTCTCCTGGTCAGGTTGAATTCCCTTTTGAAATTCAAATGGGACCCTGATGACTGAGTTCACCACACAGAAATGATTCTCAACCTCCTTCTAGAACCCCCCGCCCCCCGTTAGGGGACCCTAAATAGGCTTTTGGAAACTTATTAAGCACTTCCCACTGCCTGGCTCCCTTCCGGGAGTTGAAATTCTGAAAGTCCTCAGTGTGGAACTATTAAATTGGCTGACTCTGCCCTCTCTCAGGCCAAGTTTCTGTGTTCAGGGTGATTAGGTAAATAAGGCTTCCTCAGCAGATTCACCTCTCCCCTCTGCCCGGTGCCACCTCAAGCCAGCTGGTGTGCTCCCCAAAGCTCAAAGGGGGTCCAGGCAACCAAACCCACAGAAAGGAAAGCCCTCCCTGCCCCTTGCCAGAACCCTCCCACTGTCAGAGAAAGCTCCCTCTCACTGGGTGGCTTGTGGGAGTCGGGGCTCACCCTGGCCCTTGGGTGGGGCTTAGATGTCTGCAATTTCCAGGCACAGGGCTAAAAACTCATGGTTTGATTTTGAGCAATCTATCTCCCTGTCCAGCTCCCCCCAGATGGATGCCCCAAAGTCTCCCTCTCTGTGGACTCCCAGAACAGCTCACTCGGGCAGGATTCTGTCCCCAGTCAGCTGTCTTTTGTGAGAGAGATGGTGAACGCCCACTTAAACTGATGCCATCTTGCCCCCTAGATCTGCCATACATATTTTTAAGTTCTAAAATTTCCATTTGTTTCTCTTTATTTCTAGTTGCTATTTCCCTGCTGAAAGATTCTATTGTTCTTTTTTCAAGAGGGTTTACCTTTACTTCTAGAAGCCTAGTAATAATACTTGTTTCAAAGTCTTTGAAAATTCCAATACCTGTGTCAACTCAGGGTTGGCATCTGTTGATTTTGATTTCCCTTAAAAATTGTTCTTTCTTCGCCAAGTAATTTTGTGTTTTATCTAGACATTTTGAATGTTACATTGGGAAACTCTAGATCTTGAAATCTTCTGGAGATTGTTTTTTGTTGTGGCCTTGTGTTTATAAGTAATTAATCTTATTAAGTTTAGACTACAAGTTTATCTCACCTCCTCTGGATGGTGGTTCCAATATCAGTTATAATTCCAAAGCCTTTACCATGCTGCTTGAATTTGTCCTTTGCATGTGCTGTTTAGGCATGAACCCAATGCTTCTGTTGGCTCATACACATAATTAGGGGATCCTTTTTTCCACCTTTTCTCTCCAATATTTATTTCAAACTCTCTGTCCCCCAGGTGCTTCCTTTCCTTATCACTTGGCTAGGAAGGTAGTGTTTATCTCAAAGTTTTAGTGACTATATTACCTATATGCCATGTGACTGGGGCTGCCCCAAGGGGGAAGTTGTGAGAGAAAAGATATGTAGAGAAGATAATAACGGCAATTCCCTTCACTCTTTTCATACCACAGGCTTTCATTTTTGCCATTCCTCTGGTCAGAAATTTGTTTTTTCTCTCAGGGTTTTAAGTTCTGGCATCTCTGTTGCCACTACCACACTTCAGTTTCATGACTTGGGCCATCCTCCATGTGGAACTGGAAGAGAAAAAAGCAAACAAAAAGCCCCAGCGGAAAAATTCTCTTCCTCTCCAAGTCTCCCATTCACAGGGACCTCTTTTCCCCATCTGGCCAGAAAGACTACTGTCAGAGCTTTTGATTCCTGTTCTATACTGGAGCCACCATTGAGTCAATGTGGGAAACAAAAGGGGAAAAGAACAAAGAAAACCACCCTTGGATGGATTTTTCTTCAAATTAGGTCCTACTCCCTAATCGGTTTGCTATTAACATTTCACAATTCTTAGGAAGTTACTTTTTGTGTTTTGTCCAGAATTTTTAGTTGTAATCAGTGGGAGAGATAGGCTGTAGGCTGTAGTGAGTTTATTCCATCCAGGCTGGCACTGAAAGTCTTCTAAACCTATTCACATTTTCATTGATTCCTAATTGGTCACATAATCTGTCACCTAGAAGGTAATAAAAATGTTTGTTGAATTAAAGGAGGAATGAGTAAACAAAGGAAGGAAGAAGGGAGAAATGACAAAGAAAGGAAGAAAGGAAGGAAAGTAAAAAGGAAGGAAAGAAAGAAAATGAATGGATGAATGGATTTGGAATGTTAGTTCCTACAGATGGCAGTCTTTAGTCACAATTCTACATTATGGTCACCAGATGGCAGTAGTAGCCAATGCCCACTTAACTGATCTTTAAAAAACATATTCGACACTCTGACTATCTCCTATGGGCAAGGCAATTTATTATGATCTGGGGCTGAAAAGACAGATAAGAAGTAATTTCAGGAGTTCACAAGTTGACAAGGACAGAAAGACTATAATACAAATCAGATTGTGATAACTTCTACACTAGATAAACTAATGATGTGGGAAGACAAGAGGGAGGGGTTAATTCTGACTATGGGAATTGAAGAAGACTTCATAGAAGAAGTGGAATTTGAGCTGGATCTTGCAGGATGGGTATAGATTGGACATATAGAGGTGGGGGGTGGAGAGGAGGAGGCATTCCAAACAGAAAGTACAAAGATGGGAAGAATATTTAGAGAACAATAAATACTGAAGTGTGGCTACAATGTAGGATAAATGAAAGAAATAATGGGAAATAATGGTGAGATATTAAGTTGGCATCAAATTATGTGATTTCTTAAATGGGTGAAGGACCATGGTCATGACTTTGTTTCTGTATCTCTATGGTGACATGCCCACGTGTGAGGGCTGAGTGCTGGGCAGATGAACAGTTTTAGCTGTAGTGTACTGCCGTTTGCTGTTGGGGCAGCCTGACCCAGAGTCCTGGGAAGCCACTGCTGGTAAGAAGTCAAACACTCAAGTGTTTCTAAAGTCTCAGAGGGAAGCTAAACGAATGTTATAGGAGAAGAGTCATGGTCCCTCTGAAGAGCCTGGATGAACTCAGCTTGGGCCCAGAATTACTAGATCTTCCAACTTTATAAAAGAATTGGATGTACAAATTTAGGTAAAATTTTCTTATTCTTAAATGCTGGCAACTGGGTCACAGTTTAGAAAGCACTCTGTGTGCTGATTAAAACACATTTGTGGGCTGGAGTGGGTCCTTGAGCAGTCACTTTGTAATCTCTAGCCAGAGAATAGTCTGTTAGTTCCTTTCCTGGTCTCCGCTAGTGGCAGAGATGCAGACATAAGTGTCCTCCGAGGGAGTTCCTGCTGCCCTAATTTCCCCTTCCAGGCCTATAAAGGTTCTCCCCGGAGTGTCTCACACTTCCCAGCCCTGAGTGAGCCCTCTCCTCTATGGAGGAGCCAGTAGGCTGGCCACTGAGGGGAGGTGGCTGGGTTGCAAGCGCTCCATTCCTGGTATCCTTTTTACATCTCAAATTAATCAGTGTGAGTTTTTTTGATGACTTATAAACTAATGGTTTATTTATTTATTATTATTTTTAGGAGGTATTGGGGATTGAACCCAGGACCTCATACATGGGAAGGAGGTGCTCAACGATTGAACTACATCTGCTCTTCTGATGGTTTATTTTTTATACAGAAAACATCATTCAGAGGTTGCTTCAGTTTTCAAAATTAATATTTAAAAGAAACCTACTACTTTTTTGAGCTTTTAGGTTACATTTTAAAAATTACTATTCTACTCACATATCTGACATTATTTATTTTTCAATAGCTAGAACTGTGAGAGAATTTGGATTGGTTTTCTCCTGCTGATTTATTATTACATCCAACTAGACCACAGAATAAAGGTGATTGCTATTTCATGCTCCTTGACCCCCAGAAGCTGAGAATCTGGTCCAAGGGCAGTAGGGTGCCTAAAAAATGGAGGATAGAGAGGTACAGGAAGCAGGCTCAGGACAGAGACAAGAAGTCTCTCTCCTTCTCTTTCTTCTTTCTCTAGTGACCAGTGATCCAAGTGGCATAGCAAGAGTTAGAAAAGCACAGCAGTTAAGAGCATGGGTTGTGAAGTCAGACTCTGAATTCAACCTCAACACTTAACTAGCGAGGTGACTTTGGCCACATTGCTTAGCCTTTCTGTGCCTTAGTTCCCTCATCAGCAAAATGGGCCAATTAATATATTATCTAACAGAGTTATTGTGAGGATTAAATAGAATGTCTGGTCCAATGTAAGAAAAAAGTAAACAGATGGGCATTTGTTTCTTGTTTCTTAGATATCAATGCTGGCAAAATATTTATTTCTTAAAACTAACTGTAGGCAAAATTGTGAAGCAGCAGCAGTATGTCTACAAGAATTCTGGCTTTGCTTATCCCTCAGAGCTGACCCTAGCCCCTTCAGAGGCCCAGATCCTTTCTATTCTCATTTCCCTTTCAGTCGCAGGGTGGACTCTTAGCCAGCTAAGAACTGGATTCTCAGTCAGTTGTCTCTCTCTTACTAATACTAGGGGTTAGAGGAGGCAGAAGAGGGAGGAGGAAGGCGAGGGCTTGTTCTGGCAACCCTAGAGGCCAGGTGTCTTCTGGGAGCCTTGGGTGCTTATGGGTTATTTATGGACTGACATTTGTGAGTGTACGTGCCTGTGTGTCTGTGTAAGGGTGTATAGAAGTTCAGTCAACTCTAGTGTCCTGTTTGGCTATGACTCTCCAGTGGGTGGCAGCAGAGAACTGTGAAGAGAAATAACAAGGCTTCACATGTCCTGCTTAATGCCCAGAGTAGTTCCAAAGCCAAGCAAGAGAGGGTGCCTTGTTCAGGGCAATCATTATAATTCTGAAAGCAACTCATTGGGTTTGTGAAGTCAAGTTTCAACACTAATTCTAAAACAGCATCTCCATATAAACTTTAGCAAAAATAGAAGAGACTAGTCAGTCAGATGAGAAGAGATTCTGTATAGAGGGAGACCCTGGAGAAAACAACACTGAGGATCCATGGACAATACCCCTTTAGTTGGTTACCTGGAAGTTTAACTGTGGGTATGAAATACAGAGTTAGTTCTATTTGAGAGCAGAGGAATCAGTTGCCTATATGTTTTAACTGGAGAAGTTCTGAATGCATTCTCTTCTACAGTTTATCCCAGTCTAGCTATTAAGGTTTATCTAGGTTCAGTTTTTATCTCTGAAAGGGCACTGTAATAATGGAAATACATGATTCCCCACTAACTCTAGCAATTTGATACTGGTTATGAATTCCAAAAATAGATAGTGGATTATGTTTGTAAACTGGTTTGTTCCTCTGGGCATATTAGATTATATTGGATTCAGAGATTTCACTTTTATTTGATTAAATAATGATTGAGGCTTTGATTGGGCCATGTCAGTAGGACATTGAGTCCCTGCCCCTTGGTGGCCGGGGACTCACAGAGAAAACTACATGACAGAGAAGAGAGTGGGAGTTTTGATCCTGGAGCCCAGAAAGTGAACACACAGGAGAAGCAGATATGTGAGGAAAGAGAGAGGCCCCGGGAAGAGGGGCGAGCCATTTGCCTGAGAGTTTACAGCTGACCTTGTGGAGAGAGGAGAGCAGCTGAACCAGGAAAGAATTGAGCCCTGGGAGAGAGATGAGACAATATCCCAGCTGATATTGGAAGAAGCTGGGACCACGGAGCCTTAAGAGGAAGAGAAAGGCTGAACGTCGGCAGCCATCTTGTTCCAACACATGGCAACAGACTTTGATGAGGGAAGTAACTTATGTTTTATGGCCTGGTAACTGTAAGCTTCTACCCCAAATAAATACCTTTTATAAAAGCCAACCGATTTCTGGTATTTTGCATCAGCACCCCTTTGGCTGACTAATACAAATTCTTTAGGGACAAAATGTTAAACTTGTTAACTAAGATTAATTCTCCTAATTAGTTTATGCTACTTGAAAGAGTGTAAGGTCACGAGGAAGAAATGGGGCACAGGAAAGTTTTAAGCTGAAGATGCAAGGGAAGAGAAGAGTCTATACTGCAGGATCCAGATTTAAAGCAAAGCAGCCCTTGACAACCAGGAGCTGGCCTGGCACTACCAACCAGGCCTTGGTGTTGCTGGAGCTGGCCTCGCACTCACTGTTAAGTCTTGGTGTTCTTTTGAACATAAACAATTTCACAGAACACCAGCATGTGACAAGGCCACTCTGTGACTATGATAGTGCAAGACAAAAACAAATCCACTTCATCATCATGGCTGAACACAGACAAAAAGAAGAGTTTACCACCCTCTTATAAGAATCATTAAAATACCCAATCATAGAATCATAGGTCATAGAATCATCTCTGCTTCCTGACAGCACCCAATCCAGATCAAAGCCCTGCTTCATAGAACCCTTTCCAAAATCACCTAAAACAAACTTTAGTAAGAGAGGACCAGATGTCTAGGAAAAAGATAAAAACTGGGAGAAGGAAGTACCTAAAGAAGGGAAAGACAATGAAGCCCAAAGCTCAATGCTTCGTAACAGTGTCAGGGAAAGCCTCTTGTTTCAATGTGTTCAGTGACTAGAAGATAAGAACCCTGCCTGTATTTGCCATTGACAATTGTCTTTTGCTCTAGGTTCCTGCTTTGCAAAGGAGCCTATGGGTCCTTGTGAAGACTGCCCTCTGGAATGGGGGATGAGTTTGTTTATTCCACTACTTCTCCTTCCTAAACAGATGACTTATTCTGATGTGGTTTTGTGGTTATACAGTAGACAGCACTGCTCATGTGGACACGATGTACTTTCAGTTTCTTAAAGTGAGTCATGTTGACTTTCCTCTTGGGAGTAAGAGTGACCCTTGCTCAAAGGACTACATGACTAGAAAGAAGAACTACCAGAGGCCACTAGTGCCAGAGTATTTACAAATATAGACAGTCACTGGTTTCTGGGAGCAGTAAACTAGGAAGAGACATTTGTTTTTGAATCCTAGCCAGAGTTTGCCAATGTCTGATGACTTTTTTTTATTTTCACTCATCATTTGGAAGCATGATGATCGCTAATGAGCTCAAGCTATTCAGATGGACTTAAATAAGTTTATATTTGGACAGCTGGTACATGATCAGGAGATTTCCAAGAGGATTATTTGCTACTACTCTGCCTTTAGTTCTCCTGTCTATTACTGAGTTCTTGGTATTGGACCATTCATCTAGGCTTCTAAGAAATCTCAGCAGGCCAGTTGAAAATAAAAATTGAGCCTGTAGAGAAACAGCTGATGGACAAAAGAAGTGGTTTCCTATAGTCACAAAAGAAGGGGTTTCCTGTAGTCTAAGTCTCCTTTGTGGTCCAATTTGGTTAATTTTTTATGATAATATGTAGAGCCAGGATAGAAGATATGTAGCATTCATGCCACCAATTCTGTGCCCTTGACAAACATTGTCAATCAACCATGGCGTTGTGAGTATGTGAGATGGAACTTATTTGCCACGCCTGCTCTAGTACTTCAATTTAACATTTTTCTTGGGTATCCAAGTCATGGGATTGCCACATTGAGGAGATTGCTTTTCTTTCTTCAACCATTAAATCCTTCTGGGTCCAAAATGAGCAAGTAGAATTATTCTTTAATTCTACATCACTGATCCATCAATCACTACCTATTACCTTGCTGAGCCATTTAGGGGAAATAAGAGAATGATGATAAAAGACATTAAATAGCGAGAAATTCAGGACAGTTTATATTTTACAAGTACCTGAACATTGCTGTCACTTCCTGGGGCTGAATTTTCAAGGCAATTCCACTTTCAATTCATTTTAGGTACTAGGTGCATGACTTGGCAGTTGCTATAAGATGGATGGTAGCATCTATGAGGGTATAATAGATTCAGTATATTCACTATTATTAAGCTGCTAATATTTGAGAAGATTTAGCACAATAGTGATTTATGATTTTTCTGAAACATTCTTATTTAAACCGTAGTATACAAATACTGATTAAATACTCTATCAGATGAGACTTTTGCTTGTAATGATCAGATATGAACTCTAGATTACATTGGAAGAAAAGAGATTTACTGGAAGAGTCTAGAGTGGCAACTAGATGGCTGGAGAACCAGACCTCCTCCACAGGGCAGCCAGCACGCTTATGCCAGGCTAGGAGCTGTGTATTTGTCTGACATTTCTTCAGACCAGAGGCTCTTAAACTTTTGTGACATGAACTCTATGACAATCTGGTCAAGCCTATGAACCTCTGCTCAGAATAATGCTTTAAAATGTGTATAACAAAATTCATATTATTATAAAAGAAACTGATTATACTGAAATACAGTTATCAAAATACCAAAAAACCCCAATATGCACTATAGTAACCTGTGTTCTTCTTTATTACAGCTTTCAATAACATTATTAACTGATAGTTAGTTCTAATTACTAATGTAATTTCAGTAGTGATGAGCATAAATTGATCTTGGGTATCTATTTACTTAGTAGCTTACGGTATTTTCAACAACTGTAAAGAAGATGAAAATATCTGTGACTTTTAATGGTGACAAGATCACAGTTATTTTTAATACTATTGAAATTAGTTCATTGCATACATTTATAATTGAAGGAAATGTTAAATTGCAACTAGTAGTTAGTGAAAATAATTATGTATATTTTTTCCATTCAACTCCATGCATTCTCTTGAATTCTGTTTAGACTCCAGATTGAAAACTCCTATTTTAGACTATGAACTCCTCGAAGTGGGGATTATTAGCTTATTCATATTTGTGCATATATTAGCCCCATTCATATAAGTTCTATATATATTCTTCTAGGCAATTGGGTTCTTTGACTATTAATAAGTGACACATTCCTTTTTTTCCCAACACTCCTTGAAATATTTAATAAATGGGGCAAGAAACCCCAAACATTGAGTGTGCAGACCACCATTCGATATTTGCAATTCTTAGGTTACTTTTGTATAGAAAAACCCACTCACCCACTTCTGCAATCATTATACTTTCCCACTCACACAAGTGGAACTGTGAGGAGCAATCACTCCAGTGGTTCCACTAAGAACCTAGCTGCTCTCTTGAATTGCATGGACAATGATCTCCCTAATTTTTTCCTCTGAAAGGGTACCTGTTCTACAGTAACCATTGTCTGCCTAACCCTCACCAGGGAAAGGAAATTAACCCCTTTCCAGGCAATCACAATTATTTTCTCATTTCTCTGTTGTTTTTCTTGATTTCATCAGAGAGTTTCTATCCCTCATTGGTCCATCTTCAGCTATTCAGCCTTCCCGGTGCCTATTATATTCTTGTTTTGCAATCCTGTGAAGTTTGGATTGGTAAGCTTGTAATTGGCCAGTGTTCAATAAAAGTCTATTATTACTATATCGTTGAAGGATTTTAAAATAAATTACAGTTTGTCTTGTCCCTTTATTAACCCAGCTCTCTGTTACTTACCTGTATCCTTAAATCTGCATCTATGACCTTGTTTATTTTTTAAACAACAGCTGTTCATCATTTATTGGTATCTATAAGGTATGTGGGCCTGTGCAATTCCTTTTGAGATTTAAGGGTTTCAGATGGGATTTTAAGGGTAAAAACAGGAGATGGGAAATTTATCATATAAAATAATTGGCTTGTGTTAAGGTTATTATTGGCTGATAGAGGAAAGGAAATATGCCTGTGGAATTTCCTTTGTAAATGTCTCTTTGTGTGAATATACATGGACACTTGAATGTTTTTGATAATGATGATAGTTAACAATCATTCTATCCAAATACATAGATTCTTATAAGCTGTGTAATTAAGAATTGGGACAACATATATTCACAAAATGAATGATAAGTAATGTAATGAAAGATTGGAAAAGAACCTCAAGTAATTATGTTCTTGATCATAAAATACTTAAAAGGGGGGGATGGTTCAGATATAGTTGGGATTATGCTTTAGAGTGGAAGGGAGGTGGCTAACTGAAAATAAAAGGGCAGGGCTTTTCCCCCAGTATCTCCTAATCTGGGCTAGGATTTGCTACCATCTTAATGGCTTCTCCATCTGTGATGCTTTTACTCCAAGCCCTGATTCACAATTTAGTGATCTCACCAATTAGTTAGGAAATAATGAGAGTTGGAAATTACTTATCAGACTGAGCAGTTATTTTCTGTTTACCTCTTTCCTGCCATTGTCATCCCATTATAATATATGGAGAGTAAAGGAATGCAATGTCAAACCTCCAAATGTGTCATAGGGAGAAACTACAATACAATTAGGTCATGATGACATAAGCTTTGAAAAGCTGAATACTTTTGGTCTCACTGGTCAAAACATCTCCCTGAAAGAAAGGCTAAATTGCTTCTAACTCAGAAAATTAAGGCAAAAAATTCATTCTGTCCCACAACCCTCCTTTTATTCAACAAAAACTTCTTTCTTTCAGTTTGATTTTCTGTATGCCAAGGACAGTTGTTAGAGAACACTTAGGGGATTAAACTGTTGAGATTTGGAACACATACCTGTTTGGAATTATAATAATCCTGAGATATTATTATCCCTCCTGAAGAGATAAGGAAACCTAAGCACTCAAAACTTAAATGACTTAGCTAAAATCACCCAGATATTTATTGTCAACAACAGAACTAGAATCTAAGTTTCTGAATTTAAATCCAATTGTCTTTTAAAAGGGCAGGCACAAGTGCACATTCACAGTAAAATTTGAAGATCACTCCCTCTATGGTCCCCATTTCAAAACAATTTTTCGGTTCTGCTAAAACTAGCCGTTTATTCACTATGAAATCACTTTTCCCTGGAAAAAGCACCACCCAGCAGTACTAACTTGGAGACCAGAGCTTCAGCTTGCTTTCAGCCCAACTGTTTCTTTCTTCAAGACATCCCTAAATGTCTTCAGTAAGAACTTATTGAGCAGGTGCTATATGTAAAGCCTTGTACGTCGGTTCACTTGGAGGATTGGGATGTACATCTTAAGCTATTTTTAAGTTTTTTTAGGCTAGTAGACAGTCTGGTGTTCCTGGGGAGAAAGCCACGGAATTCCCAGACATTGTGTCCAGGGCATAAATCACTTCTGGGATATGGCCTTACAAGAAGAAAAGTTGACCCCCATCATATGTGCATTTTGGTTCATTCTAATAACTCTCACTGTGAGCACAAGATGAACTGAATCCTTATCCTTTAGAAATAATTGTTTGAATATAAAAGAAAGAATTTCCCTTTTCTTCCTTTTCCCTTCCTCCCTCCCTTTTCTCCCCTTTCTCTCTTATTGTTTCTTTTTTCCCCATTTATTTTAGAGAAAATATTTATTGCACTTAGACTCAGTCAAGAAACAGAGTTATCATATGAATAAAACAGGACTTGTGCTTCAAAAAGATAGACATGGTATATGTTACAATGTAATGTGTGTGTTTTTATGTAATGAAGAGATCCATAAAATTCAATGGCAGCACAAAGCATGAATGCCTAAGTCTTGGGAATCAAGAGAAGCTTCATATTGTAGGTAAAGCCTGAAGGGCATCTTGTAGAATGAGTAAAAGTCTGACAAG
Source organism: Tolypeutes matacus (assembly GCA_026826555.1). Classification (NCBI taxonomy): domain Eukaryota; kingdom Metazoa; phylum Chordata; class Mammalia; order Cingulata; family Chlamyphoridae; genus Tolypeutes; species Tolypeutes matacus. The sequence goes on from JAKSZT010054304.1 coordinate 11,689,481, forward strand.
TAGATCATTTATATTTGTAAATGAAAAACTTTCAATATACTCAGCAATCACATAGACAAAACCATTTTTTCTGATGATCTTAATTGGACTTGGAGAAAAAGAGAGCTTAGGTTGCGAACTAGGAAACCATTGAGAAGCCCAACCCCAACTCAAAAACGAGGCTTTTGAGAAATTGGCCAGAAACTCTGAGGCACTAACGGTCTCACCAGTGCACTTCCTGCTTCTAGGTGATCTGACGGTTCTGGTGGGAGGTCTTCAAAGTCAGTGCCTGGCAGATTCTCTCCACCAAATAGCTCTTTTCTAGCTCTCAGGGGCCCCCAACAACTCAAAACTGAAAATTTTAAACCACAGCAGTGAGTACTTAACCCCCAACCCTCCTGTCAGTACTTGTTAATTACCCCTCTTCCCACACCTAACTCCCACCCTACTCCTGCCCTTTTTTGCTGGGTAATGCCAGGAAAGCCACCTCTGACTAGGACCAGGCTGTATGGGAGGCTCAAAGCCCCATGGCATTTTCAGAATGTTTAATAGAATGTCAAAACCTCTATGGGGTGGGCTCCAATAGATACTGTGCCAGTGTGCCCTGTAGCCTCCCCAGTGCCTCACACATCTACGGTGGCTCTCGTCTAAAGTTCACTTGTGGTGAAGGCTTATGAATAAATATACAACTAAGTAGGATGATTAATTTTTTGAGACATCTTACTTTTTGGAGAGAACGCCAAAGACGAAATAAGATTTCCAGGAGTCAATCAAGATTCAGTTCAATCTCCTAAAGCTTCTCTGTCTACATCTATGTGATTATGGACTGGTGACCTGAACAAAAATTCATTGCTGATGGCTTTGTGCTTCTGAAAGCCAGGCACATTAGAGCAATAAAAATGGAAACAAACAGGAGGTAACTGTAGATTAGCCATAAAATTAACTTGGAAATTCTTTTCTCTGTGTGTTTTGGTTAATTGACTGCCTATTGTAACACTTCATGAATTCTCATGTATTTTCTTCATTTAAAAAGGAAGTTTAAGAATTCTTTTACAGATCCAAAAAGAAAATTTGCTTGATAGACAAAAACGCACAGGAATCATATTTAGTTCATTGCTTAATAGTAACTTTGATGCTTTTCCGTATTGAGAACTACCAGTTTAGATTATTCTCTTCTTAGACCTCGCAGTCTCAATATGCCTGCTTAATATTTATTGAATAACTTTTGTTTCCTTGTATTTGACTGCTTCACCCCTCCTTACTTCAAAATGAACACAAAGAATTCAGAAGTGATGCCTTGTAGTTCCTGGGCATCCAGGAGACGCCAGTCAGCTGGCTAGAATATAGTTTCGAGTTCCAAAGAGGGAGGAAGAGACCTAAGAGAAGAAAATAGAGAAGCCTTGGGTAAGAGGGAGTAGACTGGGCACCTCATGAGGATGCAGGAGCTGTGTTAAGGGTGCTGCTGGAAGGCTGAGAAAGGCCAGTTGCTATCCAGCAACCCCTGTTCTCAGGGACAAACCTGAGGGTTATGATTCTTTGGCTGGAGCTCTTGATACTTTGCTCAACAGGCCTCTTGGTTCTAGGAAGGATGATCTCACTGGGGCCTGCTGGAATGGGTTAGAACTATGGAAGGGATTGACAATTCCCAATTCAAATGGTCTTACCAAGCTTTAACTCTTGTTGGAATGTTGAGTTATAATTTCTCCATCCTTACCGCTACTACATACAACGGAGAGCATCATGTGATCAGGAAGTAAACATCTATTATTAGAGAGAAACTGTCCAAAGAAGTGAGAAGACTGACCGAGACTCAGTGAGAAGGAGGGATCATGAACCCAAATATTTCACTTCTGTACCAGTTTTCTATTCTACTTCTATCATAAATTTCTAACTTGAATGTGCTATAGACCATGGATTTGGAATCTGGTATTGTTTCAGATTTTTGCCATTCAGCCTTGAAGGAACTTCCCCAATGTCCCATCTCTCCCTGGATTTTGCTCCCCACTTTGGCTGTGGCTTTCCAGGAGTTCTTTCGCTTCCTTTTCTTTCTTCCTTGTTTTTGCAAACACTGTGACTCAATGAATATCCCAAGCCTTTTGTGAAACCACATGAAGTCACAACAAGCAAATGACAATACTTCAGTATGGACGTTAGAGTTGTTTTCTTTCTGTTTATCTTGAGGGAGGGAGCCGTGGAATTTGTCTCAAATTTTCTGCATTTCTAATTGGAGGTATGTACTGACTGGTCATTTTTATCCCCACTTTTCTTTCAGTCTTGATACTACAAAGGAAATCAGTTCCTGAACCTTAATAAAAGATTGATGGATAAGGCGGGAGGGAGATGAAGACTTTCAGAAGAGGGATTTCTCTTTCAACCAAGAACAAAAGGAATTATTTTCAGAGAGGAATACCTCTTTAGTCTCATGAATTTGAAATGGAATGTGATTTCTTTATTTAAAAGTTTAAACCATTGAAATTAAATTTCTACCAGCTGGGAGTTAGAAAAAAGTTGATTTTCTTAGATTTACTATATATGAAAAAGAAGATATAATGGAGAGCGAAGCAGCATTTTCAAATGATAAATAACTTTATGAACAGTTTCAAGTATAAAACACAGTTTCAAAGGACAAAGGAATATTAAAATGTGCTAAAACTTAGCAAAATTTCCATCAAGTATACATGTTTATAGGTTCAATTTTCACACCATTAGTTATTGAGACTAGTAGACAGATATATTTTGGGATCTTCTTTTTTTTAAAATGTGAGCTAGGTTACAAAATAAGCAGGTTTTTTTAGATCTCCTAGGAGTACCCAGTTACAATGAAAGAGGAAGACAGGATAATTTCATTTGAGTAAGAAAAGTTAAGTTCTTTTAAGCATGAGAGCTGCAAGAGAATTGTCACAGGACTGGGAGGAATATTGCCTGACATCAATTTTTTTGGAGATCGTGTGGGTGTTTGGTCCCTTTTAAGAAGTAGCTCCATACTGGTGGGACATATATACCCTCACACGGGTCTGGTGCTTGTGGCTGTTCATCCTGAAACATCTACCTTACACTCCACTCCACAGACCATTCTTTTAGTATCCTTCTCTTTTGACGTAATGATCCTCACTGTTTACATCTTTGCCTGAACCCCTCACATTTGATGTTTGATATGCGGTATTGAATCATGAGTTTGGGCTTTCTTACCAGCAAGCCTCAGCTGTCAGCCCCATCACTTACGATTTGTGATTTTGGGGAATTTGTTTATGTCTCATAAACTATTTCCTTTTATGCCTACCTCAGGTTCATTGAGATCACTGAATGTGCATAAAGAATTCAACACTGGTGCTCAGTAAAACACAGGTTTTCTTTTCCTTCTCATTTCGTTTCCGGTATGTTCTCCCTACCATTAAAGCCATAGCCTTTTTCCTGACCACCAAGCTTCCTGGTTTGAGGGTGAACATTTCTCCAAAGAGCCTTGTGAGCAGTAAGTCCCTTCCTTCCTCACACTGGCTTAGTCTAAGTGTGCTGTTGTCAGCCCCCGTGTGGTCTCTTCTGGTCTCATGATTCAGCCCCCACACAGATACTATTAATCGAGGTTATTTCTTTGAACGTCAGTGTCCCTTTATCCTTTACTATTTCTAGCTTGCTCTGCTTTTTTTTTTTGGAGGCACCAAAGTCAGTTATATTAATAAGTATTTCTTAGTGATCAATTGTTATATACCTAGCAGTGTGGCACACTTGAGGGGTTCAAAAGAAATAAACAACATTACTCTTCCTTTTAAATTGACGATCTACCTGGGATGAGATATGTACATAAAACAGACCCCAACATTGGGCAGTGTGTGTCTAAAAGGTAGGTATGGTCAGAATGGGATTCACTGGGATGTCACTTGAGTAATCACTGCTCATTTGGCCCCAGGCTCTGACCAAGAAGGCACCCAAAAAGGAGTTCAGAGAAATGAGCACAGGTGAGGGACAGCGAAGAGAGGGAGGGATTCACTGCGTGACTCTCTGGGGCACAAGGCTGGTGATCCTTGAAGGATTATTGAAAGGGGCTCTTCTGGGGGTGGATCTGACTACAAGATGTAGGTTCCCAGAACAGGAAATTCTCCTCTTGCCCTTTTCTCCCACTTTCTTTCTGTCAACTTAGTTCAGTGTTGTGGCCATGGATATGTATCTTATGAGATCTGTGATTTGCAGGACTTTTAACTGTGTAATTATTAAATTTAATGTTAGGTTATGCTATTATTGTTAAACATTTTTCTACTTTGTTGCAAAAAGATTTAAGAAAGATAGCAAAGCTTACAAAGCTAAAAAAAGTAAAGGTCGAAAAATGAGACAATGGAAAAATGAGAATGGGAGTGTTAGGTAAAGCTAGGAATAAAGTTAGAACTCAGAATTCACTACACCTGTTGGAGACGGGCCTGTCTAGGAACCAATCTAAGGAAGTTTGTGTAACAGTTTATAAAATTTCTAGAATTCATTAGGTAACAATCAAGCTGTGGCCTAGGAAAAACAACCAATCCTGACACTAAAGCCTTAGAAAGCTTTCTTCCCAGGGTCTTCATAAAGAGGACATATAAACTTCATATAGAACTTCATAAAGAGGACCCTTTTTAAGTTCAGAATTTAAAAACCAGACATTGTCTTTTACAAAAAATTCATTACAAGCAGGAAAGAGGAGAGTGTTTACTAACCAGAAAGCATCATACTCCATTTCCTTTACATACCAAAATTACAGGGTTTTTTCCTACTTGAATATTCCCAAGATCCCACCAAGATTTCTTTGTGGTCAGCAGGGGAGGAGGGGCTTTGATATTCAAATCGGGAAGATGAGACATCTTGATGCCCAACCACAAATATCCCCTCTCTTCCTTCTTTCTGACTGATGTTGTATGCTACTGCAAGATTCTTCTTGCTCAAGTTTACTTTGATCATGTCAATATTCTCTTTCAAAAAGGAAGGTTTAAACTTATTTTGGCATTCATGGCATTACAACCTTCATGAACCTGGTCTCAATCTGCCTTTCCCAACTCACCTCACACTGCACAAACCTTCTTGCTTAATACATCACCACCCAGATGTGCTTTGTACTTTACATGTCCACGTCTTTGCTAGTCTATCTCCTCTACCTGGAATATTACAGTTCCCATTCTTTGAAATCTTACCCATTCCTCAGTGTTCATCTCAAAACATCCACTCACCTACAAAGACTTTTGTTATCTTAACTAGCATCTCTTTCTCATCTGAATTCCTGTAACAGTTTTATTGTACCACATTTTGTCATTATTTTGTCAAAATTCTTCTCTCTCTTATTTGAGGACAAGATCCCAGAGGGCACAAACCATATCTGTAGTTATGTATAAAGTTCCTAGCACAACACCTTCTAGTTCTAGAAGGGACTTCATTTATTTATTTGTCTCTTCATACATTACTATTGGTCACATATCGTATTAATTGTAGGAAATACAACAGAGAACAAAACAGATGTGGTCTCTGCCCCATGGAGCATATGTTCCATTGGGATTACAGATAAATAAATCATCAGGGAATTGGAGATTGTTATTGAGAGTAGAAATGTGACTTACTTCAGATAGTGTTCCCAGAGAGGACCTACTGAGGAGGAGCCATTGGAGCTGAGCCATGTAAAGTAAGAAGATACCAGCCTTGGGAAGAGGAAGAAGCAAACTCTAAGGCTCCTAGGGAAATGTTTTTGCTCCAGATGTTTGATGCTCCAGACTGGTGTACTTAGAGCATGGGGAGCAGGAGGGAGAGCAGCAGGAGATGAGGCCAGAGAGGGAGGCAGGGTCAGCATCAGGGTTTGGGCTGGGAAGTCCCTGAAGGATTTTGAGCAGGGAAGGGTCATGACATGATTTTTAAAATCACTCTGACTGCTATGTGGAGAATGAGTTATAGGTGTCCAGAGTGAAAGCATGGGGGCAAATTGAGAAGCTATTGTAGTATCCAAATTAGAAATGGTGGGTCAAAGATGAGGATGTAATAGTGGAGAAAGAAAGAAGTGGATGTGGATATGATATTTTGGAAGTAGAACATGAAGATGGATAGCGTGTGGGAAAAGAGAGAAGTCAAGGATTACTCCCAGGTTTCTGTCTCCATTAACAATGTTTTTTTCTTTTTTTTCCTTTAAATTACAAAGTAGGACCTGATGATTAAAACCAATCTTATGCAATACAGACATAAACATACACATTAGAAAAGGGAAAACTTCCAACTTTGCTAAATTCAACTTGTCAGAGATATTCTCTTTTAATAGTTGGGTACATATTCTTCCAGTACACTTCAATTTTGGTGTGTGTGTGTGCTGTGTGTTTAGTGAAAAGGAAGAAAAAATGTTATTAAAAAAAAAGCAACCATTTCTACCTTCCATGGGTGAAATATAAATCCATCTTACCTAGAAAAATCGCCTTGATGGGTCTTTTTGCTGGGTGGCTTGGATGAGAGAGGTGGAAAACAAACAGAGGTGAATTCTTCTGCATGATAAAGTGAGAGGACTGAACACACATGGGAAGCCTGAGAAGGGGGAGTGGCAAACATGGAAAGGGCATTTAACAACGAACCTGAAGAAATCCTGGATGAATGGAACATTTTCTGTGGTAGATGTGGCTAAGGAACTTTAGGAGAGCAATGACCAAAATTACTCTAAGTTCTCTTTCTGCTCTGCTGTACTCCTTCTCTATGATTCCTAACTGTCATTAAAATTCTGTTACAAACAATAGCTTTAAGCTTGTGGTGCTTTAGGAAATGAAAAGAAGCAGGTTGGTGTTCAGTGTGGGGCAATGGAGTGTTGGAAGAGAAGGGCAGACCCATATATTCAGAGCCATAGGTGGAAGCCAGGTGGTCTCGGAGAGTCAGGCTACAGAATGGACTGACAGAGAGGAAGCAGCCATCTCTCCCCTTCCCTGTTGTATGGGAATCTCCTCAGTTTGGAGCTTTGGGTATTTGAACCATTTTATTTGGATAGTTAAAAACAATTTACTCCAGTAGGGTGCTTAGGAATATCCAGGCAGCAGAGTCTGGTTGTGTGTGTGTGTGTGTGTGTGTGTGTGTGTGAATCATTTGATAGCCTTCTCATGCATTTCTGGCATATCTCAGCCATAGATAACTATAACTGAAAATATGTCCTGAACATTCTTATTAAGTTTCTAAAGATAGAAACAAATTCTCATGAGAAATTTCAGGGCTGTGAGTTATAGTTCTTTCATTATTTAAAATGCATCAGCATTCCTGGCAAGATGTGGCGATGCCAGTAGGGGGCAGGGAATCTCCAAAATTTCAAGGGTCAGCTATTCTATAAATAAGAGTTGGAAAAGTTGTTGAATGGCTTTTAAATTCAGATTTTTCAATTATAAAAAATTCTGCATTTAATTATTCTGTATTTAAAAGGTCACTAGAAACCAAGAGTTAAAAAAAAAATAACGTTGAAACTAAAAAAAAAAAAAAAAGTTTAATCAATTTCCATCAAACTAAGATCCCTTCTTGTATATATTTTTTTTCCTTTGGGGAGGTTATGGGGTAGAGAGGTTGTGGGAACAAGGTGGTTATTGTTTTTGTGAAACTGTTCGGTTTTGACTTTGACCTTTATCTTATAATAGAAGGTTGGGTGTTCTGTATTAAATGGAAGAAACCTGTGGTGAGAGAGTAGAGAAACTGTAATTGGGGAACTGAGCTATGGTCTAACAGAAATGCCATATTGGCTAGGAAGAATCACTTAGCAGCAATGTGTAAGCTCTAAGCAGGACAACAGAGTGACTTGAGGTTGAGGACGTTTTATAAGCTTGAGAAATCTGTTTGGTCTTGCCATCCAGGAGTTACATAGGTAACACCTCTTGCTTCCCATTCCACCAGTTCAGGAAAAGATTGGCATCCACCTTTAGAAAAAAACAGGCAGAGTTCCTCAAGTTCATCTGCAGCCTTATCCTCCAAAACATGCCTATTTAAGAAGGTAGGAGGAATATAGGAAAAGACGAGAGATTTTAAGATCAAGTTCACTTTTCGTATTCCTTAGGCTTATAATATACATGCATTGTAAAAGTGGGATTCTCAATTTGGTTCTGTTACTGACCTTGGAAAATTTCTGAAGAACCTAGTGTTTTTTGTCATAGAAGTACCCACTGGCATCATGAGGACTAAATTCGAAACTTTTCTGTAAGTTTAACTTAATATGTCATTGTTGCTTTCAATCATTACAGTTTATTGTTTTAGGTTATATATTTGCATGCTGATGTGGTGTGAATTACTTCAGCTCATTTTTCAGTTTTAATGAAGATTCTTGTTTTGCTATAGATTAGTCACTATCCAGGGAGCCACCCAGAAAGCACAGCTGCCTTGGAACAGCAAAATCTTCATAGAAGCAATGATTCTGGCAACTTGTCTGAAGGGAAAACCAAATAATCAAATGAAAATCTGTTTTTCCCTCTTCTTCAAGCTCAATTTGTCTCCATCCCACAGAATCCACAGTAGGGCTTCAGAAGGTGATGTCCCTAATCCCAGCTGGGGAATTCCTTGGTTCTTTCCAACAATTACGGTTTACCAAAAACAGTCCTTACTCTGTGCTGTAATTTAGAGTGTTTGTAGCACCATTACTACTCAAGAAGTTGCCTGTTCAATGGCTTGTCTTCCTACCAAATTTAGGCATGAACAGCACAGAAACAATGAGAGCCTCTTGAGGATAGGACTAGTGTCTTATAAGTCTTTTCATCCCTAGGGCTTAGCACTGTGTTGGTTCAAGGTAAAGGAAGACTATCTAGGGTGCCTAGGAGCTTAATTTGCACACCCTCCTTAGGAAATCTGCCTTGTCTGGGCAGACTATCCATGCCATTTGCATTAGGATCTCCTGGGCTAACTGGAGAGAGACATCCTAGAATTAAACATTCCCAAATAAAGAGGTTACACAGAAAGAACCACAACTTCCAGGAGTTAGAGACAAAGATGTCCTGTTGGTTGGGCAGCAAGTGCTGTTGAAGTAGAGTACTGTGGTGGCTGGGATGTTGGTCCACAATTAGAAGGATTACCATTGAGTTGAACCCAGGATGACGTGTTGCCCTAATGCAGTCTGGTGTTTGGGAGTATATCCCTGGTTCTTTGATAAAGAACACTGTGGATGAAAATGCCAGGCATCCTTTGAGGATCTACTCAGAGCTGTCTTCAGTTTTGGGGTTGAGATTCTGCAATGGCAGGAGTAGGGAAGTGGGAGTCATAATGGTGGGTCCCCAGCTGCCACAGACTGTCCTCTTTGCTCAGGTGGGAGTAGGGGCACACCGACAAGTAGTTGCACTTGTGGTGAGCAGAGCAACAGGTAAAAGAAGGGTGGAGCCCACCCCAAGAAAGGTCAGCATCCATTCAGCAGATACCAGGGAAAGGATGAGACACAGGGCAAGGGTCTTGAAGCCCATGTCAACAAAATTCAGGAACCAAGTGCTCAGAGGCATTGCAATTGCTACCCAGCATGAGCCAGGGAATCCTCAGTTACAATTAGATGATCACAATCATCATAGAGCCTGAGTCAAACAGTTGATTTGATGAACAGATGGAGATGGTAGTCACCTTTCTTAACAAATCCATGGTTCCACCTTTCAAAGGACTGAGAATGTGATAGTTCCCAAGGGAAAATCATGCTCTTGACTTGAGCATAGATGCCATTTTCCTATGAGGGAGGTGTGTTTGAGTGAGTGTGTTCTCTTTATGAAAGCCCTCTTCAGATTAGATCAGGTGTGCAGTTGGGGTTTGCGTGGGGTCAACCCATGGGTGAGAAGCACCACACTTGCGTTTGTGTCTGAGTGGGCTGAGCAAATGGGAAAGGTTGCTAGGAGCCCAATGGGCTTACGAACATCAGTTTCAGTCCCGTGTGAGTGGTTGGCTGGATGCCCACCTGCTGTTCTGTCTCTAGCGAAACTCCAGATTCAACCTTTGAAAGTGTTCTCACATGCAGATCCTGTTTATGCAAGAAGTTTGATCAAACACCCACAGCCACACAGTGCTTTAATTACGTACTGGAAGGGTATCCTCTCACCGCCCTCCCCTACTTGTGAATTAATATACAGAGCAGAAATGTGGAATTTCTAAAGTGGAATCACCCCACACAAAACAGCACATCTCTCAATGGGTATTGATTGGCCAGCTGACCTGCCTGGCTTGCCTTGCTGCAAGGTCAGAGGTTATTGATTTAAGAATAAAAGTAAAGTTAATAAAAATGAATTACTTACTTTTCCATGTTAGAGTCTTTCAATTCTGAAGCTCACCTTCCTTTCCTCTATTAATTTCATAATATTTCTTTTCAGTTAACCAACATGAATTGCTCAACAAATTTTGTTATTCAAATGTGAGACCTCTTTCTGTTTTTTAATTATTTGCTGTAACTTCTACATGTTTTATCAGTAGGAAGCTCAAAATTTCTTTCCTTCTTGTTTATTTTTAAACCCTCACTTAAATTGCCTAAGCATCCAGGGTTTACTTGGTCCAAAGGGGGGCTCAGCCCTTTCCACTGCTAGAGTCCACTACACACCACCACTCAGGGTTGCTGCTGAAGACCAGTCCTGCACATCTCATCATCAGTGCTCATACACTGTACAAGTGATGCCATGGTTTGTCCAGACTCCACCATTTTCTGTGGTGGCTCTTTGTTCATACTTGGTCTCCATGGATATGGCTCTAGCAAAAAGCTCTATTGATTCACTTACACAGACACATCCTGGAGTACAAGCTGACCACACTGAGACATCTAGTTGCGTTCCAATAACTGTTACCTACCTCGAAGACCAGAACCAAATTCCCCATTCTTTTCTGGTGACCATTACAATCAAGTGGCAACACAGTCTTTTAAAGCCTCGCACAATTCAATATATCTTTTATAACCTTCTCCTATAACAATTGGGCCTCGTGGCAAATAAAATGTAACTTCATGAAACCATCTTATTTTCCACAATAAGACTTCATTTTCCAGTCCTCCTTACATCTAGGTGGGATCTATGATGAGATTGGCACAGAGAATATGAGCATGTAAGCCATACCTTTCCCAGGTCTTGCTTTCAAATCCTTCTTGTGAGAGCTTCCATGTGCTCTCTCCCTTGACAGTATGACTGGAAATAAAGGATTCCAAGGTGGCTAAGCCATAAATTTGGAATAGCCTGGTCCCTGAGCTACTGCTTAGAAGAGAGCCTTCCTGGAAAGTGGCCAACCACTGGACCTGGGTGCATGAGAAATAAATTTTTACTGTATGAGCTGCTGAGATTTAGGGATCTACTTATTATTGTAACAGAGCCTATCTTTTCCCAACTATTTAGTTACCTAAATAAAAGAGATTCCTCAAGGCAATTTGCCCTCCCTCGACTATGTCACTCAACTTATCTTTGCATAACCAAGAGGAGCCTTTTACATGTAACCACTTTGAACAAAAGGTGGACTGGTTTACTGATTCTTAGATGTTAAAGAGGGCAGTAAGTCTACTACTGCCCATTTATCAATCAGCTGGGCTAAGTTGTGCTATGATAACTGTAGCAGTTTGGAAGTTAGTTATGAATTCCAAAAATAGATATCGGATTATGTTTGTAAACTGGTCTGTTCATCTGGGCATGATTAAGTTATGATTAGGGCTTTGATTTGGCCACACCAGTAGGGCATTGAGCCCCGCCCCTTGGTGGGTGGGGAATCAAAGATAAAAGACATGGCAAAGGACAGAGTTGGAGTTTTTGAGTTGGAGTTCTGAAGCTGAGTTTTAATGCTGGAGCCCAGGGAAGCAAGAACACAGAGGAGCTTGGTCGTGAGGAAGGAGAGAAGGCCCCAGGATAGAGACGAGCGGTTTGCCTGACAGGTCACAGCTGGCCTTGTGGAGAGAGGCAAAGCCTAGAGAGCCTCATAGTCTACAGCTGACCTTGTGGAGGAAACAGAGGAGCTGAGCCCGGAGAGAAACAGAGCCCTGGAAAGAGAGGAACCCAAGAAGCCTGAACCCTGGCAAATATCGGTCGCTGTCTTGCTCTAACACGTGGCAACAGACTTTGGTGAAAGAAGAAACTTTATGGCCTGGTAACTGTAAACTTCTACCCCATATAAATACCGATTATTGGTATTTTGCATCAGCACCCCTTTGGCTGACTAATACAATAACTAATGACCTCCAAATTCCAGTGACTTACACTGATAAGGGTTTATTTCTTGCTCATGTTATATATCCATTATGGATCAGTTGAGGCTCTGCTCCATGTCATCTTCACTGGGACCCAGAATAATGGCATGGCCCCTATTTGGGGTATTGTTGGGCTCATAGAAGAGGGAAACAGAGCCCAGTGAACCATATGCTGGCTCTTAAAGCTTGTGCTTATAAGTGATGAACATCACTTGTATTTAATGTACCAATGCAAGCCACGTGGCTAAGCCTGATGTCACAGGATGGGGATATATATATATATATATAATCCTTTGGCAGTGATACTGGAATATTTGAGGGAATAATAATATAATCCATTACAACCCTCAAGGGACACTCTTATTAATTTCTGTCTTAATAGGGACCCTCTTATTTTTAAAAGGTATAAGATAGATGTGGGTTGGACCTTGCTTAATTTAAATTCTTTGGAAATATATTCCTCTCTAGCAATGAGTCTAGAAAGAGAGAAGAAACATGCTAAGACAAGAGTGGTAACAAACCTGAAAATCTGTGCTCCTCAAATAACATTGTGCAAAGTGATACTCAGCCACCCTCTGCTCCCATATCTACTCATAACAAATTACCAAAAATTTTGTAGCTTCAAACAGTACTAATTTACTATCTCACAATTTTAGTGGCTAAAAATAGTATCCATTTGTTATCTCACAGTTCTGTAGGTCAGCGGTTGCAGCGAAGTGTGGCTCAGGTGGTTCTCTGCTTTGAGCCTCACAAGGCAGAATCAAGGCATCAGCAGAGCTGCAACCCTTTCTGGAGTCTCTGAGGATGAAATCGCTTCCAGGCTCATTCAGGGTTTTGGGTAGATTCAGTTCCATGTGGTTATAGAACATGTAGAGTACATGTTTCATTGCTAGCTGTTAGTCCAGAGTTGTTCTCAGCTTCTAGAGGCCACCCACATACCCTGGCTCAGGTCCTACTTTTCCAGTCTTCAAAGTGAATTGAGTCTTTATTGTTCTTTCAATCTCTCTGACTTCCCTTATGCTGCATCTCTCCTCAGCTTACCTTTTCTGTTGTATCTCTGTAACTGACTAGTCTGCTTTTGTTTCTGCTTTTAAAGTCTCATGTGATTACATTGAGCTCATCCATCTAATCCAGAATAATCTATCAAATCCCTTTACTGCAGTACCTAGATTAGTGTTTGATTGAATAACCAATCAAAGATGAGAATCTTGGAGGAACATCTTTAGAATTCTACCTACCATATGGGTTATAGTTATATCTATATACCAGATAATTGTATACCAGATAATTGCCTTAAACCTTTTCATTTTATCCTAAAGACCACTAGGTCCTCTAGTATAAAAATCTCTCCCCTAGAATAGGGAACTCTACAAGCAAGGATAGTCCTGGGCACAATGATTCCTCTGACTAAATCTTGAAGTTGGGGACAGAGCTCTATACTCTATTCCCCCCCCCCCAAGCACCCAACAGAGTGCCCTGTGCCAGTAAATATTCCAAGGATGCTTACTGCTTTTGCTGCTGTTGTTATGGCTACAAATGTTGTTGAACAAAATGGGCTCCTGTGTACTTAAGCTTCAAACAAATCCTGAGGGCCAATGGTTGATCAGCTGTAGGAGAATCTTTTGAACTAGCTGATTTCGCCTCGCTTATAGAAATGCCAGTCTTAAGATGGCTTACCACTTTTTCCAATTCATCATCCTCATTCCATCATGCAGCCTCACCAGCTTTGCTGAGGAAAGGGGTGAAGACGTTTGCATGTTAATTAGCAGAACACCTGAAACTATGATGAATTCTGAAATTAATAAGAGAAAATTTAGGTGGATTCTAGTGGGGACTCTCTTTTTCTTCCCATCCCATATTTCTGTCTAACCCCATATGGAAAGGAAGCCCCACCAACCCTTCTATCTATTTTGGGAAGTACTTGAGAAGTTGTTTCTCCTGTTTTTTTTTTTTTTTTCCCACCCCTTACATGCTCTTCTTCAAGAGAGGAGGAGTAGCTATTCCAATGTGTAGGAGTCTGGTATCCTCTGAGCTGTGTCCAGTATACAAGAGGGTAGTGTGTGCTTTAAAATTAAGACACTACCTTCACTCTTTCTAGTCTGCCTTGACTGTGACATGGATAGGTAAGAACATTGTGCTCTTTCTTCTTTCTCCTTCCATACAAGAATTTCAGCCAGATGGGGGCTAGAGCCTGCTTTTAGGAGGTGCCCTTACCCTCCTGAATTTCCTGAGCTTTCTTGGCCTCTCTGTTCTGCTGGTGGTGGGGTGGTAGAGTAACTGGTTGGGTTAGAATTCATGCCGTGCTCTTGGCAGGCCTGTCTCTCTCCAACTCTGGACTATGGTGGGGAGGAAACAGGAAAGCCCCATTTTGGCCTCAGGTCCAAACTGATTGTTTTAGCAGGAAACTGTATTCAAGAGTAATTGGACTTTCATTAATAAATATTTACTTTCATTTTGTTCAATGTGGATTTACTTAATGGTTAAAACCCAGAGAAGAGTGGGATACAGTGATTAAGCCAGTGTTGGTCTCCAGCATGATGGATATTCATCTAAACTTAGGGTAAAGGAGAGGCCTTATTAAGAATGACACTAAGTCCAGAATCCACAGAGGAAAAGCTGACTGAGTTTTGCTCTCATAACAAACAGAGAGTTAACGTCCTTAATATTCAAAACCCCCCAAAATAATAAGAAAAGAAAGAAAACAAACAAACAAACAAACAAAAAAAAAAAAAAGAAAAGAAAACCCCCCAAAAAAACAGTACAAAAAAAGATGTAAACCTCAAAAGAAAAAGTGGGCAAAGGATATGTATTGGCAATTCACAAAGAAGAAATAATAAGGAAAAATGGCTTTCTCTTTACTGTCTTTATGCAATTCCTAGACAATCTCATCTAGTCTTGTAGCTTTAAGGACCTTCCACAGTCTCACAATTTTTACCTCCAGTTCTGTTCTTTCCCTAGAGCTTTAGATTCATATATCTAGCTGCTCATTGACATCTCCTCTATAATGGCAAAAAGGCATTTTAAACTTATCATGTCTAAAACGTTGACTTCTCCCTCCCCCCAACCCACTTGTTACTCGTTTTGGGAAATGGAGCTACCATTCATCTGGGTCTTTAAAACACAAACTGAGATACATCCATGATTCCTCCCTTTTTCTCATCCCCACATATAATCCACCAACAAGTTCTACCTCACACAAGTAGTATATGTGTTGAGCGTTTTCTTTTGATGTTGAAACAAAAAGTGCTCCTAACCTGCAAAAGAGCCTGTCTGACCTTGCTGTGGTCAAAGCCCTTTCCAAATGTTACCATTATTACTGCTCAGTATTATTGGTGGGGAGCCACCACTGCTTTGGGCCTCTACATAGGTATCATAGTTGTGTAATTTTAATCATCTAGCTTTCTTCAGTTCTTTCCTTCTGGGGCAGAGACTTGTCTTATGCATTTCAATCTCCCCACTACCTTTCACAAAGCAGAACACTATAAACATTGTAGAATGATTAGGGAGTCACTGTCATTATCACAGGCCAGTGTGATATTGAGAATTTAATGAACTGTCTTATCATGGTTTGAAGAATTCTAGTACCAGGGTGTAGTTACACAATTCAGCTTTGGACACTTTCAGAGGTAAGTCTTATATTGAGATTTATTCAGACCTGGTTTCTCTCCATTTAGCTTTCATTTTCATGACCACCTCAGTGATTTCATCGCAGCTTGCTCTGCATGGGTTGCCCCAAAGTGTGCTGATCCTTAGTAGTTCTATGTGTAAGTCATTTATTAAAGTGCAAGGCACATAATTGGAGCCTAATAAATAGGAGCTGTTATTATTATTATTATTATAGATTCAACTCCCAACCAAGTAGAGTTATATTATCAAAGAAAAAAAGTTTTATATTTCTCAGTTACCTAGGTACTCGTCTAGTGGCTGCTCTTTCTCTCTGCAATCTCTTTAATAAAATATTTCCCCTTCTTAAGTACTTGTTCCTATTCATCTTCCTTACCTCCTTAGTTTTTTCACTATATTCCTTACTTACACTTTGAATCTTTCCTTCCCCAGTAATTTTCTTATCTTTCATTTTTCATAAATGCAAATGCTCTCTAAAATATCATTCTTTTATTCATAACTCTTCTAACCATCAGTTGCCAACATGAAACTTGAGAGCCATCATTTCTTTATCGTTGATCATTTACTATGTGCCAAATATTTTTCCAGGCACTGCAGATATGGATGTGAGAAATTAAAAAGTCATTGTCTTTTGGAACTTATGTACTAGTGAGGGATACGGGCAATGAACAAATAAAGACGAGCAGATATGGATTTGTTTACCTAAGGCAGGTTACAAGTTAGTATAAAAGTGACTTACAAGGAATGCTGAGGCTTGAATGGATGTACTGAAACAAATGATTGATCAGAAAAGATTCTAGGAGCAAAAGATAGGCAAAACACATCTGAAATGCCAGATTAAAGAAGTGAAAAAAGATCACCAGGTCATATAATTGAGCAAGTCCAAATGAAGAACAGATCCATCAGGGTTCACAGTGGACAAGATCAGAATGTGATGAACAAGGCAATGCATGGATGAAAGTGGATGGTTTCAAAATCTGTATCCATTTCTGTTAATTCTGTTACTATTGTCTGAAAGCAGCTGAACTTAGGAGTTATTCCTAATGGTCCTCTAGGGATCTCGGGTTGTGCTTTGTTGGGGTATTAGCAGCAGTGACAGGCGACCATGAAGTTTACTTTATGATTTGGATCTTCTTTTTAGGTTATTAAACAGTCAGACAATTGTCATAACAGTCAGCTCAACTCCTAAAGGATATCAGAACCTCACTCTATTCTAGGAGAATAAATTGATACAGAAAATGATTAATTCAATTATAGAGATGTTAAGTTTGTGGGGTCTTTGGAAACTTTAATAAGAGCTGGCCAGATGGCAATTAAATAAGTAGTCCTAGGGGAGTAGATGTGGCTCAAGTTGTTGAGCACCTGCTTTCCACATGGGAGGTCCTGGGTTCAGTTCCTGGTGCCTCCTAAAAATGAAAAAACAAACAACAAGCAACAAACAAAAAAAACCAACTCAGGGTAGCCAATGTGGCTCAGTGGTTGAGCACCAGCTTCCTATATACGAGGTCCCAGTTTCGATTCCTGCCCCCAGTATCTCAAAAAACAAAACAAAACAAAAAAGTAGTCCTAGAGCATAAGACAGAGACCTGAGCTAGAAATAAATATTTGATACCATCTCACCCATTGAGAATGGACACTATTGCCCAGAAAGGTTGTGCTACATTTTTTTTTCAGTGTTTAGTGCCAGGTATGGGATGAAGTGAGAGTAAAAGGGTAATCTGGGAGAAAGCTGAATGGGTTATTGGATTGGAAGTCCTGGTTAAGATAAAAAGCAGGAACAGGGAGAGTAGCTGAGTGAGAGAGATGGAAGAGTTAGAGATCATGGTCAGAGAGTCTGATGACTGAACTTAATCTTTTAGATGTGGAACACTTCTGGGTGACAGTTGTGGGTATGTCCAGGGAGTGAATGAAGATGAAGAGAGGCTCCATAGAAAAGATTCTTAGGGAAAGGGGCAAAGGAGAGCAGTGATAGTGATGAAGGCATAAAAGAGATTGAATCGTGAAGGGGCTTACATCTCTGGAGACACGAGAGGGTGTCAGAAATATGAGGCATGGTGGGCTCCAGTGTTGTTAAGACAACCAATCCCAGCTGCCTCCTGGAGAGATGGCTATTGGGTGTGGGGGGGACTCTTGGACCCCTCTACTGTCAACCATATAAGGATAGGTTGCATTTTTTCAGGGAATAATCATTGGAGGATGCAGTGACTGAGATCTTGGTGGGTCTCCATTGCATGGGTCTGGGTCAGAGTTGTTGGTGTGTAGCCTTGTACTAGGGCTGCTGGGATAATCAGAAGTCTGGGGCTACAGGAGTTGTGCCCAGTCCACCATCCAACTCATATCCAAGGAATCTATGATCCCCTTCAAGGGTATAACAGTATGGAGTTTCAAAAAGCTCAGCATGATAAGGTGGGAGGAGCAGTGATACATCCAGCTCATTTATGGGTACCCCATGGAGGAAACAGGAACAAGGAGTGGAAGATGGAGAACAGGGGCTATGTGGGGCACCATGCGATGAGCTGAAGGATTGAGCAGAGAATGAATGTATACAAGGACCAAAGGCAGAGCCAGAAGTCATTGCCTAAATTTCTAAACCAAGGAGATAAAATGAAAGGACTAGCAAGTGTGTCCTAGATATAAGAGAATGGTCAGATAGCATGTGGATGAAAAAGGAAGTTGAGTTAGCAGGGCGAATATAAAAGGGAATCTAGAGTTGGTTATTTCTAACTTCTTTTTTATAGCAGAAATATATATATACAAGCAGAAATAAGTTTATATATATATAAACATTGTTACTGGAGAAGTAATTCCTGGCAGCTTCTGACCAGCAGAGTGATCTTGAAAAATCTCTTAAAGTCTTGTTACTCTGTCTCCTCATCTGTAAAAATTAAGAAATTGGGGGCAGATATGGCTGAAATGGTTGGGCATCCGTCTGCCATATAGAGGGACCTGGGTTCGATCCCCGGGACCTCCTGGTAAAAAAAAAAAAAAAAAAAAAAAAAAAAATTAAGAAATTGGTGAAGAGATTGCTGAAGTATCTGGTAGCTCTATGTGACAGTTTGGATTTTGTAAATCCCCCCAAAAGATTGTTTTTAACTATTCCATTCCTGTGGATGTGAGACCCTTTGGTTGCATTAGATTGTTAAGGGACCTTGATTAGATCATGTGACTGGATCACTTTTGATTGTACTATGTCAGTGAGGCATGACCTAGGTTGGGTCTCCTACTACTGAGTAAATTGTAATGCTATCACTCAGTCTTATATAAACTGAGACCACACAGAGAAAGAAAGAAGGGAGAAAGGGAGCACCACCATTTTTGACCCTGCCCTATATGACAGAGGACTCAAGGAGTGCTAGCAGCCAAAGCCGTAGCATGAAGCCCCCAAGAGGCTGGGCCCATGGAATAGCTTAAGGCTGAAGAGACAAGCCAGATGTCTGAACACCCACAGCTGGGCTTAAGGAGATAGTAGATTCTAGATGGGAAGGCAGGGACCTCAGCAGAAATCTGCCACCATCTTGCTCACCATATGGCAGGATGCCAGGATCATCAGTAGTTGATTTTGGTGAGAAAGCATCTCTGATGATGCCTTGATTTGGACATTTCACAGCCTTGGAACTGTAAGATTTTCCCCTAACAAAATATCCCATTATAAAAGCCAACCCATTTCTGATACTTTGCATTGGCAGCCTTTGGCAAACTAATAATACGATCTATGATTCTATAGTATTTATTCTTTGCTCATTCATATCTTCAGAATGCTCCCCCAACTCTCCACATCCCCTTCAGAGACCCATGTCATGCTGAAGTGGATCAGTGATTTTAGGTAAGGCCAGTTCTGTAGATTTGTTTTCTTTCTAAGGTTTTTGGGTTGAAGTAACTGTAGATGTTTGGGGAGGTTTAGCTCATATCCTGTTGGAGTTCAGTGAATGTCCTAATTTCTCTTCAAAATGGAACATGACTGCATTGTTTATATATTTCTTGTTTACTTTTGTTACCAGGCAATCAATACAGGAACCATTGGAATGATTTTTGAGCCTCATCACATTGGTAGAGAGGAATGTGAGGACTGAGTTGGAGAGTAGAGGAGGGTGAAAAAAAATTACTTAATTTCAGATTAATTCAGTACAGTTTTACAAGCATTTGGTGGTCTACATTTTATGCTGTATAATTCCTTTTCCATTTAATAACTGGTACCAGTTATTTCATGATTGGTACGCTGGATTAGAAATCAAAAGATCTGGAATTTGGAAAAAGAAGATAGATAAAGGCAATGAAATATCTGGAACTAACACCAAGAAAGTTTAAAAAACAATTGTTTATTCTCTTTCATTCAATTTCTTAGTAACCATTACTGTTCTCAAACTTACACACAAACACACACATACACACACATACTTTCTTTAAATTGCTTCCTTTTCTACCTTTTTCCTTCCTCTTCTTGTGCCCATATATTTTACTTTTCATCAGCAGCCTGGGCAATGGTTAACCTGCCTACATTTTCTGGGCTCAATTGGATTGTCACCTCCATGTATGGGAACCAGTCCTAGTGCAGTGGGAATGGAAATCAATTTGAATCTCAAGACCCTTTGCCTAAAGTGAATCATTTAACTTCTGAGTTTCAATTTTATCATCTGTAAAATCAGGGCAATAATACTTACTCCATGAAGTTCTTATGAGGATTGTATAAAATGTTTTTGAAAAACACCTTAGTCAGTAGATAGCTACTCAGTTTTTAATTAATCAGATTTAGAAACTCAACCAGAGACATACTGTCACTTTTCTAGGGTCTCTAGGCAGATGTCCCACTCACACACTTTCCTGCAATGCCTTGGGTTACAGCACATGGCAAAATTCTTCTAAGTGTAAACACTACTTTATGGGTGTAATCACTTGTCATATGGTTACTTTCTTGGTTACCATTTTCTATTAATTCTGGAAGGAAAGAGTTTTCTGTCATCCTGGGAGCATTTTTCTTTTATTTTGGTGTTTCCCTTTCCCCTTAAGAGCTGACATTTATGCCGTTTGGTAGAAATGTAAATGTGGTAATGAGATATTACAGTAAAACTATAGCTCCACAGAGGGTGAAAAATGTCAATCTTCAAATGGAAACCACATTTCCATTTCTTCCAGAAAAGAGAACTTCAAGACTCTCAGTCAGTTACATTGTTATATTGAAAACAATAGGCTCTCTGATGGCAGAAGGGGCTTCACATAAGAATCTAGTCATTTAACATAAAACTTAACTAATTTGTTCTTTCCATGGTCCTGAAAAACCTAACAAAGCAATGCTTCTAAAGTTTATAAATTATCTGCAACTAGGAACAATTAAATATATCACCCCATCATCCCTTAGGATCTCAGATGTCAAGAATGAGGGCCAAGTTCAGAACCCCAGACTGTGCTCATATTTGTCAGGCATAACTCTAGAATGAATTAATAGGTATCAAAAAAACCTGCCCAAGTTGAAACAGTTTCAACTACTTTCCTCAAAGCCAAACTCCTTAAAGCTGATTTTTTCTAAGTTCATTGTTATGTTTATTCTGATACCAGTTTATTTGCAAAGAGTATCACACTTGGGTTGACTGTAAATGGGTCTTAATGGATCTTCATCTTGGCTTGTCTTACCATTTGAAAACAGAGTATTCATGAGTCACAAAATAACATGGACTATTTCCAACACCATGTCAGACATTTGGGCTTTGAGGGAAGAAATGGATTTGTTCCATCTTGGGCAAAGTTTCCTTTATATCTATTAGCTCATTATAAAGTTCTTCCCTGGCAAATACAAGGACCATCTGGATTCCTGACCTTGGCTTTGTTCCTTAGTTCTGAGATTAACTTGTTTCTCAAAGCAAGTAAGTGCTACCTGAAGATGTGTATGTTGTGTGTGGGAAGGCAAGGTAAATGGCTCTGGGGCAAACTGTAGCAAATGTGTGTGTGATAAATGCCCCCATCTCTGTCTCCCCATCCTGGGGTGGGGGCATATGATCCTGAGGCGTGTTCCCTATGGTTTCTCAGAAGGTGGTCAGGAGAGATCAATCTCCAGTTGCCCACAGAGAGAGCCTATTCACTAATAATTCCAATATTGCCTTATCTCCTTTTCTTGTTTCATTTCCCTTGACTTTCTCACTCATGTTTCTGGGGTTACCTCCCAAATAAACTACCTGTATACAAGAGCTTGTTTCAGTGTCTGGTTTTGAGTAACCCAAACTAAGTTAGAACCATTAAAAAGAAACTCCTCAAAGAACAAAAATTCAACTTAAAAACGTGTTGATACTACTCAATAACAAAACATCCACATTTTTGTAAGAAGAGAAATGGTAAATAAACCAAACACTAAAACAAAACCCTAGATGGTTGTCAATGCCCCCACCCCTCCCCATCACTACACCCCAAGGGAATAGAACTGTACCAACCCCAAAGTACTCTGGGTAATATTTCCCTTTTCAATTTAATTAATCACTCACAATTCTTATACAATTAAATGTCTGATTTGAGAACCTGAGATCAGATTCCCTCTTCAGACTGTGAGTCCCAAACAGAAGAGTAGTTCCATCTCAAGAAGGCTTAACAGACTAATAATCTGTACTCCTGGAAAGCTGAATAAGTTCTGAATTACCCTAAGTGCTCCAAGGAAGGATGTTGTCACTTCTGTTGGTGCAATTTATTTCTCCTAGATTTGTCTAGAAGATTCTTGATTATGGATAATTATAATGTGGCCAAGATTTTAAAGTGTATAACGGACTATGCAACAGAATTATGAAAGAGTTCCTTCCCTCAAGGAGTTTATAAAACCAGCTGGGGGTGGGGGAGCTATGGTACATTATGAAATTAATAGAAACAAATACAAGTTAGTATTCACTCAGGTACCTATTAAGTACCTTCTGTAGGCATACTCTAAGTGTTTTGAAGGAAAAATAATCTAATTTTTTCCTGGAATAATTTAATACTACAGTATAATAATCCAAGCTATTCTAGGGGCCAGAACTGCTAATACTGAACAGTGTCCTTTGGAATTATTTTATCAGGTCAGATGGTAGATATGGAAGATGAATGTCAAAAGTAATTCCCCTGCTTCATTCTTTTTCTCCCTCTACACCCCAGCAGGAAAAACCCTCTCCTATCTCTAGAACTCTAATGAAAAAAATGCAAAATAATCCACTGATACCACTAAGATTAGTGATCAAACCCTGCTCAAATATGCATTTTTAAACCACATATGCCAAGCTTGTCTCAACATATAGGTCAGCTTGTGGTTTCCTACACTGTGGTCACTTTGGGGAGAGAAGCAGGACTGTTTTCTCATGAAGAAGGGAGTCACTGAAGAATAGACTGGGTAGAGGTGGTAGGCTGAGGAAACTAAGGAGAACCAGAAGTTCATCTTATTCATCTGGAAATTCTCCCATGGCCACTGTCCCTCCCAGGCCATGACTCTCATTCTGAGTGAGCTGCCACTGTTTGTCTAGCTGAGGAGGCCCAGGCCAGAAGAAGGACAATGTGGCATAGTGATGGCAATGGCCATCAACCTGTGTGGGCAGGATGCCTGTTTCTTACATTAACATGGTGAAGGACTGCTAAGAGACCTTTGAAGACTCAGGGAGAAGAAAAGAGGTTATGTTTTCATGGAATGGTAGAGAACTTTTGGAGGGGAAGGTAGAAGAAAGGGCATGCTGAACTTGAAGAGGAGATACACTGATTGACAGTACTTGAGGGGTAAACCCTGGAAATGGCATCAGGGACATTCTAATGTCAGAATATTATATTCCTTAGTCAATTTATGAGAAGGGTTGATTTTTAAAAAGAACCTGATAATTTTTTCATACATCTTTGTGCTCAGAAGAGATCTTGGGTTATATTTACTAAGTAAATCCCCTGATATTGAAGTAATTCTAGAGCCCGATGGTGTAAGTTAAAACTCCATTTCTACCACTAACCATCTGTGTGATCTTGGGCAATTTACTTAACCTTGCTGTGCCTCAGTTTCCTCTTCTATATAGTGGGAATAATAAAAGTATCTCTCAGAGCATATTGTGAAGATTAAATGAGGTAAAAGAGACAATATGCTTGGCACATAGCATTCAATTATTGTTTCCCTCCCAAATTACATGCAAACCCACTGCTACCCCAGGCAGCACACAGCTTAGTGATACAACACTTGGCCTTTGTTAGATTGAATGTGGGGTCAGCCCTGTTGTGCCCCTTGCTTGCTATATGATCTTGAGGAAGTTATTTAATCTTCCTAAATATCTTTTTCTCTATCTGCAAGCTGAGATAATAGTGGCATTTACCTCATTGTTCTGAGAAATAAGTTAGAATATATACATAAAGCTCTTGATGCAGTGTATGGCACACAGTAAATGCTCACTTACTATTGCTACTTACACACACACACACACACACACACACACTTTATGCCTTCAACTTAAATGACTGACTCCTTTTGCCCTTAAAAAGAAAACCTGAAAAATCTTCATCTTTCCTAGGGAAGAACGGAAAGATCTCACGTTTACCCTTTCTATTCTCCATATCATGAGCAGAAGAGCAGAGAACTCTGTTGCAATGCTGAGGAGGGGAAGGAAAAGAAGACCAAAGCTGACTTAGCACATGCCCCCTCTTCTCACTGGCGACTGTCAGCAGCCAGGACCATCGACATAATTTGTGAGGCTCAGCACAAAATAAAAATGTGGGGCTCCTGGTTCAAAATTACTCAGAATTCTAAGACAGTGGCAGCAGAGCATGAAATCAGGTGTGGGGCCTTTGTAAGAGCAGGGCCCTGTGTGGATGCACAAGCCACATGACCATAAAGCCTGTCCTGCTGTTCGCCTGGGGTGGTGGGAGACAGAGACAAGTTGAAGCCCCTTCTGTTGTTGGTGTGAAGCCAGCTTATAGGTTTTCTCCATCCCAGAGCCTGATCAGGTCATGTGAGCTTATTATTGGGTTGCCAGCAGCTTTCTGCCCCTGGGAGCTGGAAAATTAGAACTGTGAGATGGTCAGAGACAGATTTGTCTAAAATTAGAATTTGACCAGTTCTAGGAAAACTTCATAATTATGGGAGGAGAAGTCACCCACTGCAAACAAACAAAAACAAACAAACAACCAGTAATGCTAGGGATTGGCATATGTATGTGTGTGCATGTGTGGTATATCATGATGCAAAATGTTCACCTTCATGATTCAATTGTCAGTTAATATTTTGTACACATATCAAAGGTTTAAGGTCTTAGGAGGATGTAGCTGACTGTCAGGGAAGTGAAAGCTTGACCTTTCTTGCTTAGTTAGATACTACTCATGTTAGCTTGTGGGTGTTGGGTCGAAGATGAGATATGTGCAAGGAATAAAGGTGCTTTGGTCTTCGGACACCAGCAATGTATATTAGAGAGTTGCTTGCTACTTTTATTCTCTTATATATGCTGCAGGAAAATTTGCTGATTGGCTTTAATTCTTTGGGAGACTAACACAAGGTCCAAACCACCTGTATATTGTTCTATGGCCGGAATTTGAAGGGTGAGCTCTGGGGATACAGCAGCACCTGAAAGGGATGTTGAGACAAATGGAAGAGGGAATAGGGGTTCAGAAGGGAGCTGCTGGAGTCAGGGGAAGGAGAAAAGTGGTCAGGGTGAGGGTAGAAGAGAAGTTTAGGAAAAGGAGAATGTGATGGGGGCTGGGGAGAGAAGAAGAGAAAGCCCAGGAAGAAGGAAGTCTAGATTGAAAGTTTCAGGAGTTAGCTTGTGGGTAAGGAAGTCCCAGGGATGGAGGGGTTAGGAGTTTCTGAGCTTCTTCCGTAACAGGTCTTTTCCCTTCATCTATTAATAGGAAGCACTAAAAGGCCATAAAGAGAACATTAGTCATCTCGTATCTCCTGGCTTTACCACTCTTTCAACTCCATGGCCTTAGGCTGGTCCTGTGACCTCTTTGTGATTCAGAGTCTTCATATACAAAGCAAGGGAGTACAGCAGAAGACCTTCAAAATCCCAGTCTGCACCAGGCCACCAAATCCATGAGAGTCAGAGTAAGTGAAATGGAATGAAAAGGGAAGACTCAAGAGAATGCATGGGGCTCAGGGGTGGTATGTGTGCATGTGTGAGAGAGAAGTGTGGTGATTTTTGTTCATTATACTTTTTAAACAATAGCGTTAATTATATGTAACTTACATACCATAAAATTCATCATTTAAAAGTGTATAATTCAGTGGTTTTTAGAATATTTACAGAGCTGTGTAACCATCACCACTATCTAATTCCAGAACATTTTCATTACCCCAAAAAGAAACCCTATACCCATTAGTAACCATTCCCAATTCCCTCTTCCTCTTAGCCCATGGCAACCACAAATTTACTTTCCATCCTGTGGATTTGCCTATTCTGGACATTTCATATAAATGGAGGCATACGATATATGGTCTTTTGTGACTGGCTTCTTTAACTCAGCATTATGTTTACAAGGTTCATCTATTTGTAACATGTATCCGTACTTCATTTCTTCTCAATGGCCAGACAACATTCCATTTTATAGAAATATCATATTTTGTTAATCATCAAGCAGATGGATATTTGAGTTTTCTGAATAAATGGCTACTTGAGGAATGGTGCTTTGAACTTTCTTTTTGGTCATTATGAATAATGATGTTATGAATATTTCTACACATGTTTTTGTGTGGATATACAGTTTCATTTCTCTTGGGCATAGACCTAGAAGTGGAATTATTCAGTCATATGGTAGCTCGATGTTTAACCTTTTGAGAAACTGCCAAACTGTTTTTCAAAGTGGCTATTTCATTTTATAATCCCACCAGAGTTGAATGAAAGTTTCAATTTTTCCACATCCTTGTCAATACTTGTGCTAGTTTCTATCTTTATGATTTTAGCCATCCTAATGGAAGTGAAATGGTGGTGTTGATTTGCATTTCTCTAAAGACTAGTGATGTTTAAGCCTCATTTCATATGCATATTAACCATTTGTAGATCTTCTTTAGAAAAAGGTTTGTTCAAATTCTTTTGATTGGGTTATCTTTTTATTGTTGAGTTGTAATATTTCTTTACATATTCTGAGTATAAGCCCCTTATCAGATTAATGAATTGCAAGCATTTCCCCCATTTTGTGGGTTCTCTTTTGACTTTTTCATGGCAGCCTTTGAAGCATGAATGTTTTAAATTTTGATGAAGTCTAATTTATCTAGTTTTTCTTTTGATTCTTTTGCTTTTTGATGTTGTAACAAAGAAATTATTTCCTAATCCAAGTACATAATGATTTTTCTTTTGTTTTCTTCTAAGAATTTTATAGATTTAGTTATTACTTTTAGGTCTGTGATCTATTTTCAGTTAATTTTGTTTTTGGTGTGGCTATTCAATTGTCCCAGCATGATTGGTTGAAAAGACTAATCTTTCCCTATTGAATTGTCTTGGCACTCTTGTCAAAGTCAATTGACAATAAAAGTGAGGGTTTATTTCTGGACTTTCAATACTATTCTTTTGACTTATATGTCTATGCTTTTGCCAGTGCTACACTGCATTACTGTTGCTTTGTAGTAAGTTTTGAAAGTTTAAAATGTGCACTCTCTGACTTTGTTCTTCTTTTCAAACTTGTTTTGGCTCTTTTGGGTCCCATGAATTTCCGTATTCATTTTAGAATTACTTAATCAATTTCTGCAAATAGAATTACTGTTGTTTTTTTTTAATGGGAATTGTGCTGAATCTATAGGTCAATTTGGGTGTTTTTCCATGTTAACAATATTAAGTCTTCTGACCCATGAACATGTTATGGTTTTCCATTTATTTAAGTATTTTTAAACTTCTTTCAACAATACTTTGTAGTTTCAGGGTACAAGGCTTGCACTTCTTTTGTTAAATATATTCATAAGTATTTTATTCTTTTTTAATACTATTGTAAAATAGAATTGTTTTCTTAATATCATTTTGATTGTCTATTGTTAGTATATAAAATACAGTTGATTTTTTGCATATTGATCTTGAATCCTTCAAACTTGCTGAACTTGTTTATTAGCTCTAGTTTTTTTGTAGATTACTTAGATTTTCTATATATAAGATTAGGCAATACACAAATAACAATAGTTTTAATACTCCTTTCCAACATGGATCCTGTTATTTTTCTTTCTTAATTGGCTTGGTAGAACCACCAAGTGCACTATAGTATAGACATGGTGAGAGCAAGCATATACCTATTTTATTCTTCCTTTTAGGGGTAAAGCATTCAGCCTTTAGCCATTATGATATTATTTGAGGGTTTTTCATAGATAGACTTTCTTAGATTTAGAAAGTTCCCTTTTATTCCTAGTCTGTTGAATTTTTTTTTTTTTTTTTTTTTTTAACCACGAATAGGTGTTAGATTTTGTCAAATGATTTTTCTGCATTGTTTGAGATGATCAGGTGCTTTGTATTCTTTATTTGTGTGGTATTCTATAGTGATTCACTTTCAGATATTAAACTAATCTTGCTTTCTTGGGGTAATCCCTCTTTGTCATAGGGTGTTATCCTTTTTATATGTTGCTGGATTTGGTTTCTAGTATTATGTTGAGGATTTTTTATTCTGTTTTCCTGAGGGATATTAATCTGTAGTTTTCTTTTCTTATGGTATATTTTTCTGGTTTTGGTATCAGACTAATACTGGCTACAAGAATGATTTGCAAAGTGTTCCTTCCTCTTCTGTACTGGAAGAGTTGGTGAAGGACAGGTATTAATTCTTCTTTAAACATTTTGTAGAATTCACCACTGAACCATCTGAACCTGGGCTTTTTTTGTGGGAAGCTTTAAAATTATCATTCAATCTCTGCTTTTTAATAGTCCATTCATATTTTCAATTTCTTCTTGAGTCAGTTTTGGTAGGTTTTTTTTTTTTTTTTTTTTTTTTTTTAAAGTATCTCTTCATTTTATCTAAGTTTTTAGGTTATTGGCATGTGGTGGTTCATAGTTTTCTCTTATTTTCCTTTTATTTCTGTAAATTCAATAGTGATGCCATCTCTTTCATCTCTAATTTTAGTAATTTGAATCTTCTTTCTTGTTTTCTTAGTCAATCTAGCTAAAAGTTTGTCAATTCTATTGACTTTTTTAAAGAATCAACTTTCAGTTTAGTTGATTTTCTTTAATGGTTATCGATCCTTTTTTCTTTGTTTATAACCAAATCTTTATTATTTCATTCCTTCTGCTTGCTTTGGGTTTAGTTTGCTCTTCTACTCTCTTAAGGTGGAAGGTTAGAATATTGATTTGAGATCTATCTTTTTTTAAAAAATCCAGACATTTACAGCTGTAAATTTCCCTCTGGACACCGCTATAGCTTCATCCCATAAGTTTCAATATACTTAGGTTCAATTTTCATTCATTGTGAAGTATTTTCCAATTTCCCTTGGGATTTCTCCTTTGATCAATTGGCTATTTAGGAGTGTGTTAATTTTCACATATTGTGATTTTCTCAAAATCCCTTCTGTTGTTTATTCCAATATGACCACAGAATATACTTTGTGAGATTTAAACATTTTAAATTTATTGAGATTTGTTTTATCATCTGGTCTGTCCTGGAGAATGTTCCATGTATATTTGAAAAAAATATGCATTTTGCTGTTGTTAGCTGTATTGTTCTATAGAAGTTGTTCAAGTCTTTTTCTATTCCCTTGTGTTTATATGGCTATATGTTCTATTTTTTATCGATAGAGGGAGATTGAAGTCTTTGGCTATTATTGTTGAATTTTCTATTTCTCCTTTCAATTCTTTGTTTTTGCTTCATATATTGTTAAATCTTCTTGATGATTGGCCCTTTATCATTATGAAATTCTCTTCTTTGTTTCTAGTAACAATTTTTGCCGTAAAACATATTTTGTTTTCTGATATTAGTATGACACTCCAGACCTCTTTTATTATTGTTTGCATGGCGTATCTTCTTCCATTCCTTTACTTGTGACCTATTTATGTCTTTGAATCTAAAATGTAATTGGATTATGTTTTTAAAAAATTCCATTCTGTCCCTCTGTGACTTTTAATTGGAGTGCTTAATCCTTTTATTTTTGATGTAATTACTGATAGAGTGGGATTTATACCTACCATTTTACTGTTTTTTTTTCTATATGTCTTATATTTGTTTTATTCCTTTATTCCTCTATTGCTATCTTCTTTTGTCTTAGATATTTTCTAGTCTACCATTTTAATTCCCTTAAAATATTCTTCAAGTTATTTTCTTAGAGCCTTTCCTGGGGCTTACAATTAACATCTAAACTTAAAGCAATGTAGTTTAGATTAATACCAATTTAATTTCAATAGTATTCAAAACTTTGCTCCATGTCCTCCCCTTTTCTTTGTACTACTATTGTCATACAACTGCCATATTTATACATAATAAGCTGATCAATATAGTTTTATAATTATTGCTTTAGGCAGTTGTCTTTTAAATCAGATAGTGGGAAAAAGAGTTATAAACAAAAATACATTTATACTTTCCTTTGCATTTATCTAATTATTTACCTTTACCAAAGCTCTATATTTTTGTGTGGGGGATTCAACTTACTGTCTAGAGTCCTTTAATTCAGATTGAAGAAATCCCTTTAGTATTTCTGATAAGGCAGTTCTGCTAGCAGTGAATTCTCTCAGTTTTTTTTTTTTTGTATGAATGTCTTAATTTCTCCTTTATTTTTAAAGGATAATTCGGCTACATATAGAATTCTTATTTGAGGGTCTTTTTCTTTCACCACTTTGCTAAGTCCTCCTACCACCTTTTCGATGCCATGGTTTCTGACATAAAGTCATATGTTGTTCTAACTGAAGATCCTTGTATGTAAAGAGTCATTTTTTTCTTTCTGCTTTCAAGATTCTGCTTTGTCTTTGTTTTTTTTTTTTTTTTTTTTTTTGACAGTTTGGCTCTGATGTGTTTAAGTGTGTATCTTTGCTTTTAGGTGACTTGGTGTTTCTTATGTTTTTGCAATGGATAGATTAACTTTTTCCTCATATTTGAGAAGTTTACAATCCTTATTTCTTTTTATATTTAAAAAATAACAGCTTGATTTAGATATAATTCAGATACTATAAAATTCACCTAATTAAAGTGTAGAATTCTATGATTTTTAGTGTATTCACAAATATGTGCAACCATTACCACAGTCAATTTTGTACCCTTTCTTCAACTCAGATGGAATCCCCTAGTCTTTAGCAATCATTCTCTATTCCTCCACCCCACTCATTACTAAGAAGAAATCATGAATATACTTTCTATCTCTATAGATTTGCCTACTGTGGACATTTCATATACATACAGTCATAAAAATCACATAATATGTGGTCTTTTGTTGACTAGCTCTTTCAAGGTTCATCCATGTTGCAGCAAATGATATGTATTTGGCCAAATAATGTTCTGCTGAATGGATATACCACATTTTATTTATCCATTCATTAGTTAATTGACATTTGAGTTCTTTCAACCTTTTGGCTCTTATGAGTATTACTGCTATAAAAATACATGTACAAGTTTATGTGTACACATATGTTTTCATTTCTCTTGGCCATCTACCTAAAAGTGGAATTGCTGGGTCACATGATAATTCTATTTAACTCTAAGGAACTTTCAGACTGTTTTCCAAAGTGGCTCTACAATTTTACATTCTTTTTGCAGTGTATGAGCATTCATATTTCTTCACACCCTCATTAACACTTTTCATATTCTGAGTTTTTTATTCTAGTGATTCTAGTGGGTTTGAAGTGGTATCTCATGGTGGTTTTGACTTATCTTTTCCTGTTGACTGATGATTTTGTGCATCATGTGCTTATTGGACATTTGTATATCTTCTTTGGGGAAATATCTCTTCAGATGCCTTGCCCATTTTTAAAATTGAGTTGTCTTTTTATTATAGAGTTGTAAGTGTTATTTATGTATATATTCTAAATATATACCCCATATCAGATATATGATTTGTAAATATTTCTCACATTCTATGGACTATCTTATCACTTTCTTGTAGTGTCCTTTGAAGCCTAGAAGCTTTTATTTTGATGAATTCCAACTTATCTATATGGTATTTAATTGCTTGTGCTGTTGGTATCATGTCTATGAAACTGTCACCATATCCAAGGTTACAAAAGTTTGCCTCTGTTTTCTTTTCTAAGAGTTGTATAGTTTTAACTCTTATATTTAGGTCTTTGAGTTAATTTTTTTATATGATGTGAAGTAAGGCTCCCATTTCATTCTTGTTACATGTTGTTATCCAGTTGTCCCAGTAACATTTGTTGGGAAGACTATTCTTTGCCTATTGGGTGGTCTTGGAAACCTTTCTGGAAATCAGTTGACTTTCAATTCTATTCCACTGGCCTATATTCCTATTCTTTTACATGTACTGTACTGTCTTGATTACTGTTGCTTTGCAGTAAGTTTCAAATCAGGAAATATGAGTCCTCCAACTTTGCCCTTCTTTTCTAAATTGTTTTGGTTATTCTGGGCCCTTTGAAATTCCATGGGAGTTTTAGGATCAGCATATTAATTTATACAAAGAAGCCAGCCTGGATTCTGAAAAAAAGGTGTTGAATCTGTAGATCAATTTAGGAAGTATTGCCACCTTAAAATATTAAACCTATTCCATGAACATGGTATCTTTTCATTTTTAGATCTTTAATTTATTTCAACAATGTTTTGTTGTTTTCAGAGTATGTTTTTCACAGCCATTATTTCCTCAAATATTCTTTATATACTTTGCTCTCTTTCTTCTCTGCTGGGACTCCCTTTATGTACGTGTTGCTATACTTGACAGTGTCCCACATGACTCTTAAGATCTGTTCATTTTTCTTAGGCTTTTTTCTCTCTATTCCTCAAGCTGGATAATCTTAATTTACCTATATAAGGTTCTTTCCTCTGCCCATTCTAATCTGTGTTTAGCCTCACTAGTGTGTTTTTTAAAATATATTTTTTAATGAAGTATAGCATTCATACATGAACATGCATAAACAATAAATGTATAGTAAAGATTGTGAACTTACAAAATAAATATACACAACATCATACAGAGGTCTTATATACCATCCCTCCACCAACACTTTGCATTGTTGTGAAACATTTGTTACAAACTATGCAAGAGCATAGTCAAAATATCACTACTCACTATAGTCCCTATCTTACATTTGGTGTATTTTTCCCCCAACCCACCTTATTTTTTTAAAAAATATTTTTATCACAAAGGTTGTGAACTTGTAAAACAATCATACACATGTTTAGAATTCCCATACAACACCCCTTCACCAACACACCACACTATGGTGGAACATTTGTTACAGATTATGAGATAATATCATCAGACTATTATCACCAACCATGGTCCATAGCGTACATTTGGCACACTTTCTCCATACACCTCCATTATCAACAGTACATCTTTGGCATTGATGCAAGAATATTATAGTCTTGCTGTTAACCACAGTCTATAGGTCACACCAATTGTAGTTTTCCCATGCTTCTCCACATTCCCACCACCCTGCAATAGTGATGTACATCTGCTCTAGCTCACAGAAGGGCACTCTTGTATTTGTACCCTCAACCACAATTCTCATCCACCTCTGGGTTCACTGTGTTATTCAGTCCCTAGATTTTTCTTTAGCTTTCTTTCAATTGACATTTACTTCCCCAGACCACACTTGTACTTAGGACTTTTTCAGGGAGTTGCCATACAGGTAAAATAATGACAGTTCTCTGGAGATGGGGTTTTGCTCCCTCCAATGGCTGCTAGGCTGCTGGTTTTCACAGCTAACATGGTTCTCACATTGCTTAATTTCAAGCCTAGCTTAGAGCTAAGGAGAGGGGGATAGGAATAGAGTGAGTTAAAATGCCACAAACCTTGCTCTTCTTATCAATATTCAGTTATTTTTCTTGAATAAATGCTCCTCAGATTGTTGTAAGTCTTTGGTTTATTTCCAGAGTTCCAGAAGGAGTTGATGTTGACAATTTTAAACAGTAATCTCACTGCTTTTATGAAGGAGATAATTTTTGGAGGCCCTTATTATGACATTCTGGATTAGCCTCTCTAATCTTTTTTTATTTTTTTAAAAAGTATTCTCTCTTGATTATAGAAGAAAAATTGGTAAATATAGAAAAGTATAAAGAAGTAGAAAAGTTATAATTTCAACATTTTAAGCATCTTTCCTCCAGATTTCATTTTATCCATAGTATTTATTGTTGTTGTTGTTTTTTCCTAACTGTAGTAGTCATTGAAGGTGAGGTGCAGGAAAAAAGGTTTTAGGAGAGGAGGAGATTGTGTTTTGGGATTGGCGAGAATGTGGATTTGAGGTAAAAATCAGCCGAAGTTGGAAAATACAGAATAATTTAAAAGAAGAAAATTGAAACTACTCATTTTTTTTTTTTTTTTTTACCATCTGTAGTTAAATAGTGGTAATATATTGGAGCATTTCCTTTTTGTGTTCCTATGAATATATCCATATAATTCACACCCTATAGGCACACGCATCTACACACACATATATATTTGTGACTGTATTTTTTAACTTTATATTATAACAACATTTATACAAGTCAAAATTTTCAATTTTAACTATTTTCAAGTGTACAATTCAGTGGTGTTAATTACATTCACAATGTTGTGCTACCATCACCAACAAACATTACCTAAACTTTTTCATTATTGCAAACAGGCACTCATTAAGCAGTAACTTCCCATTCCCACCCCCCAGCCCCAGCCCCTGTAACCTGTAATTTACTTTGTCTCTATGAATTTGTTTATTTTAGGTATTTCATATAAATGGAGATCATACAACATTTGTACTTTTGTGTCTGGCTTATTTTATTCTACCTAATGTCTTCAAGTTTCATCCAGGTTGTGGCATGTATCAGAACTTCATTCCTTTTTATGGCTGAATAATCTTTCATTGTCTGTATATACCACATTTTGTGAATCCATTCATCTGTTGATGGCACTTGGGTTGTTTCCATCTTTTGGCTATTGTGTATAATGCTCCTATGAACATCGGTGTACAAATATCTGTTCAAGTCATTGCTTCCAATTCTTTTGGGTTTACACGGAGAAGTGGAATTGCTGGGTCATACAGTAATTCTGTGTTCTACTTTCTGAGGAACTGCCAAACTGTTTTCCACCAAGACTCCTATGCATGAATGCATTTATAAACAAAATTGCTATCATTCAGTGGGTTTGTTTTTTCCCATAACATATTGTAATGAACGTTTTCTCATGTCTTTAAATGTTGTTTAAATGCAATATTCTATTAAGTAGAAGTATTATAAAACATCTCAGATTGGACACTTCATGCTATTTGAAATTTTTCAGTATTATGAATAATGTTCCATCAAGTTTTCTGTGTTTATACCTTTGTCTGCATGACTGATTAGTTTGTTAGGATAAATTCTTAAAAGTTTCCTTTTATACTTTTAGTATTAAAAAGTGTAACAAGTTTGCAATTTTATTTAGAGGTGAATGCTGAGTTGGGAAACAAGGTTGAATAAACACGCTTTCCCTATTCTTATGTGAAATTTTTGTAGAATTATATATTAGATATAGAAAATACACAAATCATGGGCTTGATGAATTTCCACAAAGTAAACACACCAGTGTAACCATCACTCAGATCAATGATGATGATGAGGCAATAACAGCCCTGTGCTAGATGCAGTGGGGAAAACAAGGGGCACAGCACTCCTCGTTTTACATGCATGTGGATAAATGATTAGTTATGTGATTCTCATGAGAGCTAGAAATTCTGATTCTAAGCCATGCAAGGCTGAGTAGGAATTTCCATGTGGGAATTGTACAAGGGAAAGAAGTTGATAACAGGCCCAAGTGCCAGGGGTGAGAGGGACAATACGCTCATAATAACAAGCAAGGTTTGAGACAATACTAAAACCTGGGATGAAACGAGATGTTGGTGAAGACTTGGCTTTACTGCTGTCACTTTAAAAACTGCACATCTTTCTTTCTGGCTAAGTCAGCCAGTTTGCTTTCTATGTGCCCAGGACAGGAGTAGGCCCTGTGCAGATAGGGAGCCGAGGATAGTAGGAAGGTCAGATTAACCTGGGATTGAGTCCCAGGTTTTTCACTTTTTAACCAGGTGACCTGAGGAAAGATAGTTAAGTTATCTGTAACTTAAGTTCCTCATGTGTACAGTGGGCACAGCACGGGATTGTTGCCAGTGTAAAATGTTTTAACCAATGTTAAAGTGTGCAGCATAATTTCTGGCCAGAAATTCTTGTTTTCCTCCTACATGACACAGACTCTCTTTTGAGAGTTTTCTAGTTTAAGTAGGGAGAAAGAACAGGGAATGCAACAATTAGAGGCTGTGTGTAGTTCAGTACGAAGTGGTGTGGTCAGATAATAAAAGAAACAGTAGGATGGAGAAGGGAAATATGGATTATTTTTCATCTGCCATACTTTCCTTTCTCGTGATAAAAAGTTATTCACATGCCAGCCCCTACGAGGGTACCTGAATGAATTAGACAGGTGTCAAGATGGGTGAGACTACATAAAATTATACACATTAGGTAAGCATTCAGCTTTGGTCCGATGTAAGAGACAAATATGGGTTCCCCTAGACAAGGAATAAAAAATGGAAATTATTTTGCTCTGGATACTTTGGTAGCCTGCTCTGTATTTTCCCCAGATTCCTAAGAAAAATTTTTACATGTTTATTTCTGATTTCACTGTGATTGAACTCTAGAACTTCCTCCAGATTCAATATCCTGGGTTCTAGTTTTCAATACCATTTATTGAGTGTCTATTAGATAGATGTAATCCTTTTCTTTTTTTTTTTTTTTATCTCTGTCTTTTCTTCCTGCACTTTGGGCTTCCAAAGCTCTATTTTGGTCACTGGGATCAAAAACTACTTTAATTCTTCCTAAATGAGGTATATTTACATTAAATTTATATTTGTGGTAACGTAATATATTTTAAAATATTATTTATTTATATTTAATATGCTATATATTAAATATTAAACATATATAATATAAATATATAAAATATATTTTATTACTTTTATAAATTACAAATTTAAAAATTTATAAATATATTTAGTTATCATTAATACACATGGAATACTTCTATATAAATATGTACAAATATGTATGCATAATTAACATGTGGTTAATAATTAAAAGCATAGCTGTTTATCATACTTTTAATTTGCTAAGGTTTATATAGATTCCTTTACTGTGATGAATAAAGTTTGCAGTTGAAGAGAAGAAGATGGAACAAGGAAGTCTTATTATAAGTCAATGTTGGTCTATAAAAATGCTAGAAGAAAACTGAGAAGGATCTGGGATAAAATCCAGGGATATGATTAATGGATATCTAAGAATTACAGCATTTTCCTTCTAAAGAAGAATGTAAAAGCCAAGTTTTATATAATTGAAGAGGGGCAGAAGGGAAAGAGTAACCTAAAGAGGCGAACAAAGGAAGTGGCATACTGGAAGGGGGAGAAGATTTTTTAAAAAGAGAGGAGGTAGAAAGAAGAAAGAAAGTAAAAATACGGGTATTACAATGAGGAAACCAAATAAAAAGGTTAAATTGGATGATTAAGAATGAGTTTGTAAAACAAAGACGGTATGAATAAGCAAGGGAATGGGGAATGTACAAGTTAGGAATAAAAGGTTGGGGGCCTTGAAAAAAATGGAAATAGGGA
Organism: Tolypeutes matacus; assembly: GCA_026826555.1. Classification (NCBI taxonomy): domain Eukaryota; kingdom Metazoa; phylum Chordata; class Mammalia; order Cingulata; family Chlamyphoridae; genus Tolypeutes; species Tolypeutes matacus. The sequence goes on from JAKSZT010054304.1 coordinate 11,726,828, forward strand.
AAAAAAAGTAACAGTGCTGAGTTTTGAAGGCATGATCGAGGAAATAAAAAGGGTACAATGGTGGAAATTGGTGAAGATTGGGAGAAAAAGGAGCCTGGGTCATGGTGACAAGAAAGAGAAAAGATGAAGCTATGCCTTTGGTTCCTGGTGTGACTGTGTTACTGAAGCTGAAAGCACAAGACTTGTTAGGTTATAAAGTGAGGTAAAGGGTTCCAAGGGGAGAGAATAAGGGCACCTAGTATCTGTTCGTATTACAGCTCTTCCAAGATTTTTGCTTCGTTGAAGGATCTCAGTCTTACCTCCTCGTTCTCTAATATAGCAGTATTCTAACACTTCTGTGCAGCAAGGTGCTTGTGGGAAAGAAGATCCTTTAAGAATAACTAATAAAACCTATCAATTCCTGATTCTTAGCCCTGGAGGAGTTAATTAAAAAATAATAACAAAACCAAAACCTATAAACCTCTCCTGAAGCTCATTCATGGATCCCACCCAGCTCTTTAGCTCACCTATTTACAGAAATGTAAGAAACTTGACCAAATTTTCAAGTGATTTGTTATTCATTGTACATACTAGAGGAAGTCTACCATATTTTCACTCAATAATATATAATCATTTAGCAGATATTTAATTTGTTATGTGACAGCTATGTACTCTAGGCACTAGGGATATAATGAGTGAATAATATTGGAACAGAATTCATCTTTTTTTTTCTAACTCCTTTCTCTTCGTTGTGCACTCAGACAATTTGAGGACAACGAGGGGATTGTGGTGGTGCCGACAGTGGAGAATATGGAAGAACTATCCTGGGAATAGCTTTATTACTGAGGCCTGAGTCAAAAGACCCCTGACCCGGTTATTCCAGATAACAACTTTGCTGTCTCTTGGGCTGCATGTTTGGTTGAGATGCTTACCCTGAGGGAGAAGGGGAGCAGAGCTGCACAGTGCCATGGTGCAACAGCAGAAGGGAAAACAATGAAGTGGCACCATCCGTGGGGATGATGTTAGAAGAGACGGAAATTGCTCACCTATTTTCAGCACATGTGGTGAAATGAATTATGTTCCCCAATTTAGACATGTTCTTAATCTTAATCCACATTCCTGTGGGTGTGAACCCATTGTAAATAGGACCTACTTAAGGTGTTGGCCCAACGGAATGAGGGTGGGTCTTAATCCGGATTACTGGAGGCCTTATAAAGAGAAAGGAACTGGAAGCCAAGGTCTGAGAAGGCCATGGTGAGGAGTGGAAATCAGAAGTCAGTCAGTAGAACCTGGGAGAGAGAGGAGAGGACATTGCCTTGTGATGAGAGGTAGCACTGAAAGCCAAGGAACCCCGCAGCTTGCCGGCAAGCCAGCAGCAGCAGTTGACAGACTTGAGAGAGAAAGCATTGCCTTGCTGACCCCTTGATTTTGAACTTCTCTTAGCCTCAAAACAACAGGCTAGTAAATTCCTATTGGTTAAGCCAACCCATTGTGTAGTGTTTGTCACAGCAGCCTGGAAAACAAAGACAGCACGTAAAGACCCTTTTTCTTCTACTGGTACTCAGGCAAGGCAGGCTGGTTTGAGCTATCTGCCCCAAATTTCTACTTTATTTATACAATAATAGATAGGGAATTGAGATGTGTTTGTGTGTGTGTATAAGACTTGTGTCCTCTTTCATCCCCTGTCATTTCCAAGGCTTACATTTTTGACTAAGCTGATGGAGGCCCCTTGAGGTTCATTTAATGATAACGTATTAAAAAAAACAAAACCCACAAAACTCAGCATAGCCCTGCCTTGTCCCCTGAGAAGTCTAACAGACTTGTTTTGCCCTCTAGCTTTGTGGTGGGAAACTCATGATGTTTTAGATACTTTGAGAACACTACTGGGTTTTAGGGCACCAGGAAGTGAACTCTTTAACAGAAATGTCTGCTGGTTTCAGTTTCTGCCCATTACCCCATGAAACCAAGGCACAGGGTAAAAACTCTGTTTTGTTTTCTTGTGTTCCAAGGCCTTCATATCTTCCACCCAAAATTTTAATGCATGAGAAACCTTTCTTTCCATATGTAGACTTGAGCTTAAGTTTAAACTAAATGTTTTCTTTGGATTGAGAAGGATCTTAGAAAATCCATCCATTTTTCTCCCTACATTCAGTGGCAGCCTCAGTGTCCTCGATCTACTTTTCCCATGGTTGGTTAGTTCAGGTGACAAAAGACTTCGGTGTCAACTGTGTATGAGGGACACGGATTAAACAAGGTCACACAGTACTCTGCTAGTCAGTCAACACACATGCATTATTGAGTGCCTCCCCTATGCCAGGGCGGACACAGGGCCTCTCACACCCACAAGAATACTGGCTTATTTTTATCGTGTAGCCGCTTTTGGGCCTGGGGTGCTGAGGAACTTTGGGAAAAGCTATCAAGCCTGAAGAAGATCTAACACATTAAGAAATTCCTAGTGAGGGAGATTTTACAATGTCTTTCCAAATTTTATTTATGGAGGCCTTTTGTCTACTTTATATATTACTCAGGTTAGACTTGCTCAGCATGGTAGCATGATCGAGTGTAGATGAAAGGCACTATATAGCCTTGAGGCTCGTGCCTCTGTTTCTCCTTCCATGTGATCCAGGCTTTCCCCTGTTTCACCAGTGTCTGAGAACAAATCTGATAGGCAGAGAAGCATGGTGGCTAAGAGCTCCAGCATCAGACATACTTGGCCAAAGTTCTGGCCATCTCTTATTTACTTAAAACTGTGAATCCCTTGAGTGAAGAACTTTTCTCTCCGAGCCTCAGTTTGACCTCATAAGGTTATTTGCAAGGATTCCCTCAGAGAAATTTTTAAAAATTTAGCACATAGGAAATGTTCAATAAATGGTAATTTCTATTATTAAAGACATTCATAGACATAACCCAAATTTTATAGCCCATTGCTCACTCACCTGCTCTCTCAGGACCTTGATTTTCCACAAATCTTCCTTCTCCTCATTGACATCACCATAGTAATTTGCTGAGCTCTTACTATGGTAGTATGCAGTAAGAGCATTTATTTGCATTGTGTCAAGTAGTCCCTCAATTGTTTTTGTCTCACTGGAGCCCGTTTTAAACATGTTCTTTAAAATTGCAAACTAGACCCCCAAACTCTCAATTCCCCTTATTCTGCTTTTTTTAAATAACATTTATCACCTTCTAATATAGTGCATATCTACTATGTTATGATGATGATTTTTTTTTTTTTGTGTCTATATCCCCCTTTAGAATGTAAGCCCATAAAGGCAGGGAACATTTTGAAATCTTAATTTTTTTTTCTTAACTGATGCCAATAGAATGCCTAGCATATAATTGTTGCTTAATAAATAATTGTTCAACAATGTATGAATGATATTTATTGAACCAAAAAAATGGTTGAGTGTAATGACCCTTATTTGACAGATAAGAAAAACAAATTCTAATAAGTTATATAAATTGCCCAAGGTGATAACTGGTAGGATTTGGAATTTGGGTTTGAATTAATCAGATTTGAGAGTCCAACCTCTTAACCTTTTTTTCTCCTACCCTTGCTACCTCAGTATGCTTGGGGTTTTTCAAGGGATGTTTCCTAGGTAGTCACAAAAATATTCCATTCTTGTCTGATACCACAACTGATGTGCTAGAGCTTTAGATGGCAGAGCTGGGTAGTCTGTGTCCATGTGGAGAAGGCCTTTGTCACTTTTGTGTTACCTGCTGTTAGAAGGGTCCCAGAGAGGAGTTGTTTGTGAACACTGAGTTTCCCAGAGTGTTAGCTGAGTCTTCAGTACTGCTTAGCGCCATAAGCACATGGGCTGGACCTGGAGTGAGCAGTCACCATGCTGCATTCTTATCCTAACTTTCCTGTGACAGCTGTTTTATAGTTGGCCACTTATGGTGAATCCCTAAACAGCATATTTTGTGTGTAGTTTTTGAAAATCTGTGTGACAAGCATCAATCTATCTGTATATAGAAAGGGCAATAGTGCCACCATCATGTGTCTGCTTCTAGGAGATGGTGAACAGTCTCTGGGTCATAGTCTGACTTTGGCTTTAATGAGAATTTTTTTTTTTTTTAAATGAGAATTTATAAGTTTCTTGGGGGAGGTCAGCAAGCAAGAAACATCTGGCAGTGGGGACATCTGGCAGGGCTGTAGTGTGGACCAGGCTCTAGGCAGCTGATAGAAATATGGCCAAATGGAGTGACTGCTTTGTATCTTCTGCTGCTTATCTCAGCAGCCATCTACTTGCATCCTTCGGGAGCAGGCACTGCAGAAGGATTCTTTGGTGCGAAGAGTGTCCTCAGCTGAAGGGTGTGGAACAGAATCTAGGAACCTCAATCAGCACAAGGTCAAGACAAGCCAAGGACAGATAAGACTGGACCTGGCTCACGAGCATATTCTATACTTAAGTTTTTTAAAAACTGCTCCAGTTGAGGGGAGGAGCTTAGTGAGAGCAGCCCTCATCCCATCTGACTCTTGTCCCACACCGCTGTAATTTCGTCTGGCTGGCTGGATTCCAACTTCCTGCCTGGAGGGTAAGGGCCTTTCTGCCAGTGTTCTGGGAGCAGAGTGGTGAAAGATGGCAAGAGATTGTTGCATTCAGCATTCACTCTTCTGTGCCTAATCCCTTGCTCCCCACGTTTTGGGTCAGTTACCTATGCCCTCAACTGTACCTGCTATCCCCTAGAGCCCTCTTTGCTACCCTTTGCATACTTCTGGCTTCTGCCAAGATGGAAGAGGTAATGTGGAAAAGAGGAGGACGTCTAGGAATCCTACCTGCTTCTTAAATAGGTTCACTCAGTTCTGTTTCACACAGCTCTTTCAACCCAGTCCCAGAGGTCCCGGATGCTTCCAGTCCCTGACTTTGGAAGAGTCTGCAGTATTAATTGGGTTAGTTCTTCTCAGCTTTGCCCACTGTCGATATGGGATTCAGCTTTCTCATAGCTGTTGCGTTAGTTATCACTTGTCCATCTGTTTCTAGCTCCTAAATTGTGTTACTGTGGTCTCTTCTCTTCTTCTCATCCTTATTCACTTATGTCTTTTAAAAGCTTCATTTACTGCAGTTTTGGTTTCAGAAAGGAGTGAGAATAGATGCATATGTTAAATATGCCCCCTTAATCTGGAACCTCAGAAAATATAATGCCTTTCTTTTATCTGGAGATGGTCTTCTGCAGGTGAAAAATTAATGTATTCACCCTGGTTTTAAATTAGTTCAGTCTGATAATTTAATCAATTCATTTAGGTAATTACCAGTCTTTCTAGGGAAAAAAAATTCTACATTCTTTTTGTTTCTTTTGCTCCTGTGTTTATCCCAGAGAGGGTATCCAGACATCTGGAGAAATCTGAGGAGAAGACATTGGGTCTTTGGGTACCATGTTCTCTGGAGTCCAGGTGTTACTTTTTAATTACATGGCTGCTAGCCCTTTGCTGGCACCTTCTGATGAAGTTAGTGGCTGGTTACTGGCCACTGCCAATGTGGAATTAACAGGGGGAAGGCTGTAACTCAACTCAGCCCCAAAGGCCTAAATGTTGCTTTGGAAAGATAAACTCCCTCCACTCTGAGCCTCCCAGCTGAAGTGGCCCTATGCCAGGTTGGTATAGGGGCAGCCTGAGGCGATTACTCTCCACAGCCCTAAGTGGGGAGCAGGGCAATCAGCAACCCCTTCTGTCCTCAGTGTTACACTAACATCCCTCTCCCTCTCTGCGGACAAAGCCTGGAATGGTGGCAATTGTGACACACATGTTTAACAGGCTTGCTCTATGCCTTGCTTTCCTCTTGTATTAAAAAATGAGGCAAAGTAGCTTTTTCTCTTACTTCAGAATCATACCTTCCTTTTTATCTCTGAGCAGCAAGACTTGCCCATCACAGGCCCAAGGCTCTATCATCTCCACACTACAGAAGAACTTTGTGTGTTGGGTCCTTGATGTAAGGAATTTGGAAAAACCCTTTCCCAGGACTACAGATTATTGTTTTATGCATAAGTCTATCTTTTATATCAGAAGTTGAATATTAGCTTATTTTTTTCTCTTTGCACTCCTTTTATAAAAATCCTGGTATTTCCTTAGAAAATGTACTCCTTGGGCTGACCAGACTTAAGGTCACCTATTTAAAAAGACCAAAGAGAAAAGCAGGTATAATGCTTCAAGACAGTAATACTGCACTTGTAATGTGTTGATTACATTTGTGTAGAGCTGGAGAAAAATAGGGAAGCCTGGGGCTGTCTAAGCAATGAATGCCTGGAAAATGTTCTGAGCTATGGAATTCTGGTTATGAAGCTGTTACAATTCCAGAGTTTGGGGCAGAGTCTAGCTATCTAAATATTAGCGGTATGGCATAAGGCCATTTATTGAATCTTGTTCCCTTCATTTGTAAGATGGGGCCACCGAGGTCACTGGGTTGTTAAGAATTTTAAGTGAGAAGTTAGTAAAGCACTTATAATAGCTTTAGCAATTGTTACCATAATCATTACTGATACTACTATTATTAGTATGGCATTAAAAAGGAGTTCATTGATTTGAATTGAAAAATTGCATAGCTTGGAGTCTTCTAGTTTTGGTGATTTATGGTGCTCCCATTCTAGATGATCTAAAATTTAGTGGAAACATCTTTGTACTAGCCAATGCAATGAGGACTGTTTGAAATAATGAAGGACAGCTATCTTAGTTTGCCATGATTGCTATAACAAATACCACATACTGGTTGGCTTAAACAACAGGAATTTATTTTCTCACAGTTTTGTAGGCTAGAAGTCCAAATTCAAAGTGTTGGTAGGCCTTCCTTCCTTCCTTCCCTCCTTCCCTCCTTCCCTCCCTCTCTCCTTCCTTCCTTCCTTCCTTCCTCCCTTTCTTTTTCTTAAGATTTATTTATTTACTTTATCCCCCCCCCCATGATTCTGTCATCTGTCTGCTCTTTGTTTGCTCACCTTCTCCAGGAGGCACTGGGAACTGAGCCTGGGACCTCCCACGTGAGAAGTGAGTGCCCAACGGCCTGAGCCACATCTGTTCTCCATGGGCTGCGGCACCTGCTGGCTTGTGGCATCTGCTCATTGTGGAGGGAATAACTTCTAGCTCTTTGCGGCAGGAGTGGTGTCTGCTTATCGTTTTTTTTTTTAGAAGGCACCGAGACGGAACCTGGGACCTCCCATGTGGTAGGTGGTACCCAACTGGTTGAGCCACATCCGCTTCCCTGTTCATACTTTCTTGAGCTGGTTTGCGGTGATCAATCTCTGCCACATTACATGGCTTCTGGTTGTCTCCTGTCTCCTCTTACATCTTCTACTTCCATGTCCACATTTCTTTTGTTTATAAGGACTCCAGTCATACTGGATTAAGGCCTACCCTGATTTATTTATCTATTTTTTTTACCCCAATATAATTTGGCCTCATCTTTACAGGATCTTCAAAGATCCCATTTACAAATGAATTCACATCCACAGCATCAGGGGTTAGGATTTGACAGGTCTTGTGGGGGCATTAATGAATAAGTCAATGGCCTGCTTGAGGAAAAAGTCTTGGACAAAGTTTGCCCAAAGCTTGTTAATTTTGCTCTGTTTTAACTGTTTGATATTTCTTTAAGTCCCAGAGTTGGTGATTGTTTTAAAATGGGCTTAAAATAGAGTGAAAGAATTTCTGTAAATTTGAGGAACTTTTTAAAACCTCTCACTTAATTCAGTGGAATAAATAAAATGATTAGTTAGATATCTTCAACTCAAAGTATTTAGAAGGGACTGAAAGTGCTTTAACAAAGATTACTGTTAGGTTATAGGACTATGAGTAATTTTTTAATGTTTTTTTCCTCAAAATTCCAAGTTTTCTTCAATGTCATTCTGTTATTGTTGTAATCAGAAAATGAGAGCACAAAGCAAAACAGTAAAAAATATAGAATTTTAAGATAATAAACACATTCTAATAATCACCTTAGGCTTAATTCTTAGTAGGCATGTTTCCTGTTTCACCATTCCATTTGAACTCACATACATTTTCAATAAATAATTCAAAATGACTCTATTTAAATAATACTTTCATGGTAACCACATGGCAGCATGGTTGTTGCTAAAAATTAGCTTAAGAACAATGATCAATACAGGTTGTTGCATTTCATCAATGTGTTGGATTTAAGACAGAATTTAAGGGCAGGATGCTGCCCTTAGGTTTGAAACTTAAAGATTGTGGATGCACTTTTTGCCTTTTATATTTGTAATCATTCATCTATATAAGAGATCCATAAGCAAATTAAAAAGATATTTTAAAAATTAAGCAAGTCACTTCTTCTCTCATCATCTGTGAAATGAGGAGAGGTTTCTAAGATTTCTTCCTGCTGTAAAATCCTTCTTTTCTATGACTCAACCCAGCAGCTAGCTGTAAGAAAAGTTGAGTGACGTGTCACTCTTAGGACAGGCCACACGGTGGTGTAATGACTCCTCACAGAAATGGTACTCAGCTTCTCTGGAGGCAAAATGATTTTGCCCAAGAATTGAGCTATTCAAGGATTCCTGGAGACCTCTGGCAAAAGGAGAGCTGTCAGGTTGATATGCTAATGTTTCCTGCAAGAACAGAGACTTCTTAATTTTTTTTACACAAAATGTGGTTAGGATGATTTAAACTGACTTGTCTAAAGGCAGTGTCAACATGTGTGACTTTATTTCTCTTTTGGTCTTGTGATTGAAAGAGATAGTTGAGTATTGATTACTGTATATTAGTAGACTGTTTGTTTTGTTCTTTCTAAAGCAATGGATTAAATAGAGACCAGTAGTTCACTGTGTACCTTTGCAATCTTTTTTCCTTTAGCCTCAGTCAGCTTTCTTGCCCCAGTATGCCCTCTTTCTTCTCCTTACCTTCTCAGCTCAGTTGTTCTTCATGACTGTAATTCATTCACTCTTTAATTGACTACAGTTTGGTACTCACATGTGTTTTTAAAGTTCTCCATTGAACTTCACATTGCCAAACCCAAGTATGTTTTCTCAGTCCTTATCTCACACCCCATCTTCAAGTTCTTTGAGGTTCACTCTCTTGACTCCATTTGGTCCTGGCATTCCTCCTGCTTCTTTGACCATTCCTTTCTGGTCTTTATGGTATAACTTACTCTTCTGTATAACTATTAAGCACTTGGTCCCTTAGGTTCTGTCCTTGCCCCTTCCTTTACACTCTCTACTTGGGAAATCTCACCACTATTATTGTTTTATCTATCAATGAAATGATGTCAAAATTTTATATTTAACCTTGTCCTCACCTAATAGCTGTGGTCTTATATATCCCATAGGAATCTCAAACTCAACATATCCAAACTGTCCTCATCGTCTTTCTCTGTTTATCCCCTCCAGTCCTCACCACCAGTCCCCCAACAATGCAGTATGGTCCCTTTATTCCTAGCTTAATTGCTGATACCACATCCAGTTGCCTAAACCAGAGATTTCAGGGTTATGTTACACTTCTCATTTCTCTGGACTTCCCATGTCTAAGCAATCAGCAAGTTCTGATAGCTTTAACTCTTAGATGTCTCTCAGATCTATGTCTCAGCTACATCCTTGATACCAATGACCTCATGCAGACCCTCAGCCTCTCTGCCTGGAGCATTGCAATATATCCTCTTTCTCCTGTCTTGTTTCCCTTAAATCTGGCCTTTACAATGTAGAGAGAATCTTTTCTCTAAAAGCAAAATCCAATAATTTAACCCCCTGTTTGAACATTTTTAGTGGCACCTTATCATTTACAGATTAAAATGAGAAGTTCTTAATGTAATTTATAAAACCCTAACATGCCTGGCTTACTCCTGCCATTGCTTCCCAGCTCATTTCTAACCAATTCTTGTTTCACATTACAATCTAATAATACTAAGTTGCTTCCAGTTCCTCATCTCTTCCCACTGTTTGTGTGTCTGGCTTTATTTATTTTTGTCCCCTTTGTCTCAAATTTCCTTCCTATCTTTCTTTGTCCTGATAGCTCTTACTCATGTTCCAACATTCTCATTGTATGATACCTTTTATGGGAAGCTTTCTTCAAACCTCACATTGGACTAAATATCCCCTCTTCCTACTCCCACAGCACGGTGTCTGACTTCATCTTAGAACTTTTCCATATTGAATGAAACAAGCATATTTATCTGGCTCCTCTAGTAGGCATCAGCTCATTGGGAGTAGGGATCACATCTATTCAGTTTTCTTGTCCTCAGTCCCTTGCAGAGGACTTAGTACATGATAAATGTTTGATAAATTTTTGTTGAACAGAATTTAATTAATATTTTTGAGGCTTAGTGTCTTTGAGGGTTATCTGTGAAATCTGTTCCAGTTCTAAGAAAACTAAACTATGGTTTTAGTTGGGCCAACTTCCTGGAAGAGAAAGGACTTCAGCAGTGTGGTGAAGAATTGGTGATCAAAGTTTGAACTAATCGAGAGAAGTGAGGGGTTTACTCAGATAGAACCAAATGAGCAAAGATGAGAAAGCTTGTGTTGGGGAAGGTGCAGAAATGATCCTGAACAAACATGACATCTCTAATGCAGTGTAGTGCGAGATGAGTAGAAACCTCTTATTTGAAACCTCTGATGAGGGCCTGCTAACTTGGGTCTTGTTTCCATAGGCAGTAGGAAGCGTTTGTGATTCTTGAACAAAGAAATGACATTTCAGAGCCATCTTTAGGAAGAGCAATCCAGTACGGACAACAAGATGAATTGAAGTGGGGAACAGTTTGGAATCATTGAGGCCAGGAGGAGGTTATGGCAGTTAAACAAATACCAGATGTTGAAGGCTTGGATCAGAGTGGTAGCTAAGAGTTCATTTTTGAGCCATCAGAGGAAAAAATAACAGATTGTGGAGACTAATTCGGTGACAAGAGAGGAAAGAGTTCTGAAGTTTTGAGATGAAACAGCAGGAAGTTGAGGGTAAAATGAACAAAAAAGGGAAATTGGAAAGGAGGGGTGTTTTGTGGGGCAGCAGCTGACTTTGGTTTGAAATATTTGAATTTGAGATGATGGAACTTTACAATACTTCATTTTTAGGAGGCATGCTTAAGAGGGGCTATATGGATTTGAATATCCATTGATGAATGAACAAAATCTTCATAAAGTGGTCCTTCAAGCAAATGAGACCATAGTACTGGATTATGAGGTAGACTGAGTCAGGGCAGTGATATGGTTTAGGAATTGTCAGTTCAGAGTTATGAAAACTACCGGAGTGCATGTACATCTGGAGGAAGAAATGCAGGGAGAGAGAGAGACAGAGGGCCAGGTATGAATCTTAGGAGACTTCCTTCTATCTTTGAGGCAAACAGAAGAGCCATTGAAAGCCAATGAGTGTGTCAGATCAACTAGGTATAGATTTGTGACTCTGAGCCCAAGACTATAACCCGCTTGTTTGCCTCTTAAATAGACCAGAGTTGATCAAACAAATCAAAAGGCAAATTTCTGAAATGAAAAATATTTTTAACAAATAAATGGCCAGAATATGTGAAAGATTTTATAAATCGGTAAGAGAAAAATGAATATTCTAATGGAAAAATGGCCAGAGGGAATAAGCAGGCAATTTCTAAAATTGGAGATATATACAAAAGTACAATAAACATGTGAAAAGATGTTCAACTGAATTGGAAAAAAAGAAAAATTAAAATAATATGAGGGAGAAGAAATAACTTTACCACTGGTTTCCACACCTCTTCTCCATCCTGTACTTTGAGACCCACTTCAGGGTCATTAAAATTCCCAGTACTGGATTAGGGGCATGAGCTCTGGGGCCACAAGGTGTCACGGTTTGAACCTCAGGTCCACCACTTGATAGTTGTATAACTTTCTCTTTCTGCATGTCAATCTTCTCATCTGTAAAATGGGGAATAATAGTAATACCTAAATCTTAAGGTTATTAGGATTAAATGAATTGACATATGAAAGGCCTTTAGGCCAATCTCTGGCACACAGTAAGCCCTATGTGTTTGCTAAATTCAATTTTTAAATGATGAACTAATGTGGGGGTGAAGGAAGGGGTTAGGGAAGGGATAGATAGGTCCAGAATCTTTCCTGTCAAATACCTGAGGGTAGCTTTAAAGTTAAATTTAAATCCATGAATGTTTGTTGGTTGTCCAAAACTCTCAGAGGCTGAGCTCAGGATCCCTGTAGGAACAGCAAAGGCTTTTCTTACCATTGTGAATAAACCAATCCTTGCCATAGGCAGCTTATCAACCAATTGAATGTATATGCCCCCAAACCAAATAAAAACCACCACCAACAAAAACAAAACACCAAAATAATAATAATAATAATAATAATAATAATAATAATAATAATAATAATATGGGGGAAACGGATGTGGCTCAAGCAATTGGGCTCCTGTCTACCATATAGGAGATCCAGGGTTTGATTCCTGGGGCCTCCTAGTGAAAGGCAAGCTGGGCTGCACGGTGAGCTGGCCTGAGCAGAGAGCTGGCCCACACTGAGTGCTGGCCCACGTGGGTGCTGACCCAAGCAGAGAGCTGGCACAGCAAGATGATACAATAAAAAGAGACACAGAGGAGAGACAATAAGAGACACAGTGGACTCAAGAGATGGAGCACCTCTCTCCCACTCCGGAAGGTCCCAGGAATGGTTCCCGGTGCTGCCTAAAGAGGAAACAAGCAGATACAGAAGAACACGCAGAGAGCAGACAGTGAGGGCAAAACAATGGGGCGGGGGCAGAGGGGCGGGGAGGGGAGAAATAAATAAATCTTTAATGAAAAAAAAATATGATAAAATTTTTTTGTTTAGCAAATTGGAATTTTTTTTTTTTATAAAAAACAATACCCAGAATTGGCAATGGTATGCATATAAACCTTTTGGATGACATTTTGGTGATATTTATCAAAATCCTTAGAATATTTAACATATTTGATCCAGTGATTTGGTTTGACAAGTTCCTGAAACTTATCTTAAAGAAATGATCATTGTGAGGCACAGATATTTAAATATAAAGGTGCTCATTTCAGCTTTACTTATTATGTATACAAGGAATACATAAACTCTTTTTAACTGATATTTTTTTAAATATATTTTTTATTTTTGTAAAAAGATATTTAGATTAAATAAATGTTACATAAAAAATAAAAGGGATTACTACCAAGCACTGCCTGGTGATATAACTGGAAGAAGACCTTGAATAAAAGGGGGAAAAGGTAAAGACAAATGAGTGTATATGGCTAAGAGAATTCAAAGTGAGTCAGGAGGTCATCAGAGAGGTAATGCATATGCATGTCTCAGCAGGATCTCATAGATGGCCAAGGTAGATACTGCCCCAAATAGTGGGGATCCTGGGGGCTCTGGAGACACCGAGGACCTACGGTCATAGCAGATAGCTCCGGAGTTTGTTGCCTTGCCTGTGGCCCTACTTTGGAGTTTGTGCTCCCGAGTGTGGCAGAGTTGGACTCAGATGTGACTTCTCTACACATGCCTCTTCTGTCCCTTTTATTTGAACTTATAGTTCGTGCTGGAGTTGGTAGGTGTATGTCCAAGGGACTTTAATCTCTGGGCTGTCCATGTGCCAGCTGGGCCCTGAAATTCAATGGAATTGCAATACCGACTCTCCAGTTCATTGGACTCACCTAGGACAACTAACAAGGAGATGATAATGGACAATGACTATCCCAAGGAACGAGATAGTCTACAACTGCAAGCAAGATAATCCCATCCATCTGCCCCATGGGATCAAAGCCCCCTCTCAATTAGAGGTAGAGTGGGCATCACCATCCCAGAATCCTCAGGATTGGGGAATGAACTATGGACTACAGTAGACTTACTGGTATTCTACTATAGACTTATTGTGATTCTAGCAATGGAAGAAACTCTGTCATTCATGTGGAAGCAGTGGCCACTAGAGGTTCTGAGGGCAGGAAGAGGGAAATACAGGTGAAATATGGGGATATTTTTGGGACTTGGGAATTTTCCTGAATGACATTACAATAACAGATACGGACCATTACATATCTTGCCATAACCTACAAAATTGTGTGGGAGAGAGTGTAAACTACAATGTAAACTATAATCCATGCTTAGTGGCAGTGCTCTAAAATGTTTTCATCAATTGTAACAAATGTACCACAGTAATGAAAGATGTTGTTAGTATGGGAAAATGTAGGAGGTGTAGGAAGCAGGGCATATGGGAATCCCCTATATTTTTATGTAACATTTATGTAATCTAAATACCTTTTTTTAAAAAAATAAAAAAATATATAAAAAAATAAAAAAATAAAGGGGGTTCCCATATGCCTATCTCACCACACCTCCCCATTTTCCCACATTAACAACATCTTTCCTTAGCAAATGAAAATATTTTAGAGTACTGCCACTAAGCATGGATTATAATTTACATTGTAGTTTACATTCTCTCCCACACAATTTTGTAGGTTATGGCAAGATATGTAATGGCCTGCAACTGTCGTTAACTGATCTTAATAGCTAATGATAAACTATTATTATATGCACTGAATTGCATTTAACTTTTATTCTCAATATCTTGCATTAGAGCTCTCATAATTGTAACATATTTCTTATGAGATGCTATTGTACATTGATTTTTTGCATCTGGTACTTTTATTGATTAATCTATGGCATTTAGCTCTCTTCATTTTTAATTACATTTCCCCTCCTTCAAAATTCTCTGCTGTTTCATTCTTATCAATTCTCATTTTGGTATGGTAGGCTATCTGGTCTGTCTTCACTTTTCATGAATATATCTTCTACAATTCCTCAGAGACATTGCACATGAATCAATCATTTTTATACTTATTCAAACTCTCAAACTTTTGAAAAAGCAAACAGTGGTTCAAAAACATGTAAAATTTTTGGACTTCAGTGGCACCTTATCTTTTACAGACTAAACCAACTTAACTTTACATGTTGTGGAAATTCTCAATTTAATATTTAAAAATATTAAGTAGTTATGTACATAGAAGCTTGTACAATCCCTATAAACAGTGAATGAACCGATCAGCTGCCATGGTTAACATTTATAAACATATTATTTAGAACCAAATGCTAGCATTTTCATTTGCTGTGTGATCATATGCAAACAAATCTCTTCTGATTCTTGGGAAGTAGTCATTTAGATAATGAAAGCTGATGATGAAGATGATAGATAGATAAAGACAGATGGCTAATATTTGGAAACAATGGGGGATTCATTAAATAAATTATAAATATATAATAAAATAAATTACTTAAATTTCTTAACAAGCATAGAATGACGTAAGTCACTGCAGTTATTAGTTATTGCCTATTTGATCATTCTTTGTTTCTTTGACATTGCCAAGGACCAGGTAGGAAATAGGAGAAGCATAATTATTAGTCATTAGACATACATGAACTGGTTTGTTCATGTACAGTTTAAGTTTGTCCTGAAGTTTCACACTGCTCATTTTTTTTTCTGAACTGTTCTTCTCTTCCTAGGGCAATGCCATGTATTTAGCATATTGATAAATGCATCTTAAAAATACTGAACTAAAGAGCTTCATCACTTAGTACTGGATAGGAGTGGAAACCTGTAGTCTCTTACAAATCTCATTTGAACAGAGCCATTGAAAGTAATGGAAAGGTGTTATATCTCGCAGGTGGACTGGCCCAGAAAAAAATGCAAATCTTTGACCTTGTGTCATAAGGACAATTCTCTGGACAATCCTGGTCATCTGCAGCTGAGAACTACAAAAGGTTGCAGGAAATACCTGACCTTACTTGTTCCAGGTCCATTCTGCCTCTTTCATAGGAATGTGGTAAAGGTCTTCATTCTACAGTTTATCAATTTTTTATATGTAAATGACATGCTATTTCTGTTGTGTTTGTCAAGTGGATAATATTGGTATTTGATGCGAGATCCAGGGTTGCAAATCCTTGAGTTCTGCATGGCCAGAGCCACTCCTTACCTCCAGAAGGTCCCAAGAGGAATATACCCATAAAAGTCCACATAAGGCAAAGCATGTTCCCTATTTCTGTGGAACTCTCGGCCCAAACTCCAATAGAGTTATTTGTTGAATTATACTCCTCTTTGCCTAAGCTCCCACTGAAGTGAACTGAGTACCCTGCCCCTTCGCTGGCTCTATCCAGTCTTGGTTTTATACCTGTCCATGCTCATGACCAAGGGAATCAACTCCAAGGAGGTGTAAGCTAGAGAATACCTTCTGAAGATGTAGTGTTTTTGTGGTCTAACCTGCACACTTCAGGGGTATATCCTCAGCCACATAAGGCAAAGAGAGTTACTAAAGACTACCCCTACTGGGGTTGGAGGCTTTGATCTCTTGGTTATATCAAAAGCTGGCACTTTAGGCCCATTAATGTTTTGGAACTTAATCCAAAGAGGATGGGTGGGGGAAATAAACAGTGAGAGGCCAATATGTAACGATTGTTGAGAGGAAAGTTGGATGCAGTACAGTGGAGTGGTCCAGAGAATGGGCTCTGGTGCCAGACTGCCTGGATTAAAATCCAGGTTCTGCCGCTTCATAACATAGTCAAGTTATTTAATTTCTTTGTGCCTCAGTTTTCTCATCTGTTTAACGAGGCTAATGATATCCAACTCATGAGAATTAAATTAGTTTATAGAGGCAAAGTACATTTGGGAAGTGTAAGTGCTTGATAAATATTGATCATTATCCTGAGGTACCACGTAGCCATTCTGCCAGAAACCCCCACACTGGTGTTTCTAAGGAGTGGTCACCAAGACCCAGAAACTTTTTTTTAATGTCATATTCATGGTGGACTCAGGTAGACGTATTTGTCCCAACTACATTTACAATAAACTGATTTTAAAAATAGGCAGTTAACATAGTAAGTTGTGATGGGAGGTACATTGCCTAGTGATCAAGAATGTTTTGGTGTGATTGTCTGCTCAGTGAATTCTCTTCCTTTAGGGAAAAACTACATGAGCTGGGAAGTCAAATTATAATCAGAAACCTCATCGGAGAGTATTTAATAGATTACGAGGTGATTATACGGAGACCAAATTTTAATGCTCAAATATATCCATCATTCCTCAGATTAAATACACTGATTGATAGATCAGAGAGACATGTTTCTTAAATAGTGTAGAAACTATAGGAAGAAACATTGATTTTTGGCCTTCTATTTACTAGGCTCCAAGCAAGCTCCATTAACAGGTTCCCCTTTCAGATAGAATATACCAACGAGTTAAACTTTTCAGATTTATTGGTTGCAATCATATTCTAGTCTCGTTTTCTAAGTCTACTTGCTATATTCCCTGATTCAAATGGTTGGTTCCCAAATTATAGTCACACAATTACAGACAATCTTGTGGAGCAGTGCTTCTCAAATGTTAATATGCATAGGCACCCAGACATCTTGTTGAATTATAAGATTCTGACTCAGTAGGTCTGGGGTGGGACCTGAGACTCCTAATTTCTAAGAGCTCCAGGTGATGTTGACACTGCTGGTCCATGGATGCACAGTGAGTAGCAAGATGGTGTATTACTTGTTTAGATCCAAACGCCAACCATTGCCTGCAAATTTTTTCTGGTTTTACTATTGGAGAAAAATATTATTTCTAAGTTTTAGGAGTAGCCTATGAAGTGGGCAGGGGAGTCATTTGCTATTGTACACAGAGATTTTACTTCTCCTCTGTGTACTAACAGCAGAAGGCAGTTCACATGGTTCTTCTTAGAATTTTTCTGAGTGCTTTGAAAACTGCGAAGAGTTATACAAACACAGTAGCCTGCTCTGTATCATTAACTAATTCCTACTGGTTTCTGGCTATGCAGATTGTCCATGTGAGAAGAAACTGGATAACAATGCAGCAGCCCTTGTCTTTTGATGTGGGCTTTCATTTGAACTCATTACTGTTTTCTGTCTCTGATGTCTAGAACACAAAACCAATGAGCAGTCACATGGGACTTTTTGTCCTTATTCCAGCTTTTCGGAGGGTAACTCCCCATCTCTTTGAATGAACTGCCAAAATGTATTTCTGTACACTACAGCCTTTTAGTTCAAAACCATCTCAAACACATCCTCCATATTTGGTGAAAATCTGTTTTGCTATTTTTACCTGAGAGGGGAATAAACAGACAGTATTTGCTTTATTGACATAGATTAGTCTCAGATATTGTTGTTGAATCATCATCATAATCATCATCATAACTACCATTTTTTGAGTTCTTTGAGCTATGAACTTTTATACACTTTATATACATTTTCCCCCTAATCCTTAAACCTAAGAAATCAGGTTTTTCTTTTGTATTTGTCAGTACAGCCTCAACCAAGCTGTTGTACCAAATTACCCCTAAAATTTCTATGGTTTAGCAAAGCAAATGTTTGTCGTCCAAGTCATGCAAAGTCCAATTTTGGTTAAATAGGATTCTTCATCTTATGAGGCCATCATCTCAACACATGACTGCCTAGTTTGCCAGAGCAAAATGAGAGAGCTGGATGTCCCTATGGGCTATTTTTGAAGGGCAGGATTTACTTGTCCACAACCCAGTTCCCATGGCCCCAAGTTCACTGTGAGGAAAGCTAAGAAACATAATCTTTCTGTTGTCTGGGAAGAAGAAAATAAGATGGAATTTGGTGGACACATATCAGACTCTCTGGCATAGTATGATTATCTCCAATTTACAAAAGAATAGTGTATTAGTCAGCCAAGGGGGTGCTAATGTAAAATACCAAAACTGGGTTGTTCTTTATAAAGGGTATTTATTTGGGGTAGAAATCCACAGATACCAGGCCATAAAGCGTTAAGTTTCTTCTCTCACCAATGTTCATTGCCACATGTTGGAGCAAGACAGCTGTCGGCATTTGCCAGGGTTCAGGCTTCTCGGTTCCTCTCTTCCCGGGGCTGCGTTTCTCTCCGGGCTTAGCTCCTGTTTCTTCCACAAGGTCAGCTGTAGACAATCAGGCAAACGGCTTGCTTCTCTTCTGGGGTCGGATGTGGCTCAACTGGTTGGGCATCCGTCTCCCATATGGAGGGACCCGGGTTCGATCCCCGGGACCTCCCAGTAAAAAAAAAAAAAAAAGACTGCTTCAACTGTCCTTTGCCTTGCCTTTTATATTCAATTCCCCACCCCAATGCCCTAATCCTAACCTAATCATGCCCAGATTAACAGATCAGTTTACAAGCATGATTCAATTATATTTTTGGAATTCATAATTACATCAAACTGCCACAAATAGCCTGAGATTCAAGCAGCTTATGATTTATCCAAAGTACAAAGAACTCACCTTGCAAGTAGGTGAGCCAGGACTTGCACCCAGTCATTCCAGAACCATCTTCTTTCCCTAAATCATATAACCTTTAGATTGAATATAATAATCTTGGCCATGATTGACACTGGGGTTAACATTAGTATTAAGGGCATTATACATTAGTATAAGTATTAATACTGACACTGGGAGCATAGGAACCAGCTGGGCCTTGGTCGGCCATATGGAGCATTAACTATAAAGCAAAGTGCTTGAATTCTTGGTTATATTATCAAATTTTGAAGATCAAAAGCTAGGAGAATTAAATCAGTCTGATAAATAACAGCATAGGACTTGAGTTTTTGTCTGAAAAGCAAAATCTTATCACTAGCAGGTATTTCTTGGTAAAGTAGATTGGTGGGGAGAATCTGGCCCATCAAGCCCGAAGTCACTGCACCACATTCTTGCCAGTGCTACCTTGATAACCAGCTGGGGAGTCGTTTTCAGTATTGCTGATGGGGAGATCAGGAGGATACAGTCCAACACAGTGGTGTAGAAAGTCCCCAGTTTTCACCACAGTGAGTTCCTGGAAACAATGACATAAAGCAGGCCATTATGAAGTGGATCATATTTTGCCAAATGAACAATGCTATACATTGGATGAGGATGGTGCTACTGATGAAGAACAAGTTCTATTATAATTTAAAAATAGTGATGTCACATTCTAGATTTTATAAAATGAACCCAAATATAGAGTTCACATTGAATTTGAAGGATGCTTCAATAGAGTATAAAGTGTATCTCTACTGTTTCATGAATTTGATCCAAAACAAAATTTGCTAGTAATAATGAATAATAATTTTATTTTCAACTTTGGAATTTAAAACTTTGTTGATATTACCCAGATGACTCAAGTCTCTTTAAAGAACCTGTCTGAGACTGGGGTGATATATTGACTTTTTTTATTTTTATTTTTTTAAAATTTTACCAGGAGGTCCCGGGGATCGAACCCAGGTCCCTCCATATGGGAGACAGATGCCCAACCATTTGGGTCACATCCGTCCTCCTATATTAACTTTTGCCCTCTATGAATTTCCCAATATTAAGTACATGTTTTCATAATCATTCTGTGGATTCATTGAGCAGAGCAAGAGTCATGCCAGGGAAATGTGGGCTTGCCTACTATAAGAAAATGGCCAGAATTGGCTCTGGACTTGAAGGCAATTCAATAAAAATTGATAAATTCCTCCCCCAGGAATAGCAGCAATATATCTGAGGCACATCTTATTTCAATTAATGTGTCCCATCTCCCTAATAAATCTCAATCGATGTACAACTAATTTAAATATCTGTACATTAAAACTCCATGTGCCTGTGACTCAGCAAGTCCACTTGTAAAGATAGACCTAAGAAAAATGAAAACATATTTTCAGAAAAACATGTCCCACGAATGTTCACAGCAGCATTATTTATAATAGTCGCAAATTGGAAACAACTCAAATGTCCATCAACTGATGAAAGGATAAATAAAGTGTGTTATGTCAATACAACAGAATATTTTTCAACAATGAAAAGGAACAAAGCACTGATACATGGCAAAGCCTGGATGAACCTTGAAAACATGCTAACATGTTGTATGATTTCATTTGTGTGAAATATCCAGAAAAGACAAACCTGGGGAGATAGAAAGTAGATTAATGGTTGCGTGGGCCTGGGGGAGGTAGGGAGTTTGGGGATGATGGCTAAAGGGTGTGTGATTTCTTTTTGGAGTGATAAAATGTTCTAAAATTGATTAGGGTGATGGTTGCACAACTCTGTGAATATACTAAAGCACTGAATTATTCACTTTAAGTGAGTGAATTGTATGGTATGTGAATTATATCTCAAAAAAGCTCTTTAAAAACCCCAAAGTCCATCTGCCAGTCAACGTAGCACCCCAAGGAGCAGTTCAAAAATACTTTTTCACATTATATGCTCTGATTTGAGGCTTGTAGATATGATCTTTTGAAACAACATTCCTGGCCCTCTTGTGTGAAGGAAGCAAAATAAATAAATGACACAGTCCCAGCCCATATAAAGTTTAGAATATCATTAAAGTAGGACTTATATCAAGAGAACAGTGTTTTACTTACTATTACCCTAATGACTTTTTTCCTTTGGCTGTTGTTAGGTCAGATTTTTCTTTTTTGCTCAAGATGATTTTTTTTTTTTTTTAAATGTATTTATGCCACAAATATATGGTGCCATCTATGTTCCAGATACTATGTTTGTAAAGGACTGCTGTTTCATCTTCTCTTCCTCCTCAAAATTCCATGGCCTAAGGGAATAAAAGGTTAAGAAATGTTGAGACCATCATTCCCAGAGGCATTGCAGATGCAGGAAAGGGCTCTATGATGAGGTTTAGGAGACCCTGACTGGTTTGGGCATAACTATTCCTTGGCTCTGTATTCTTGGGCAAATTCATCTTTGAACCATAGTTTGCTCTTCTGTAAAATGAGGGAGTTGTATTCTCTCAGATTCTTTCCAACTCTCTGTCCTAGTTATGTTGCATAGGTTATTGATATTGGTTATTTTAGAAAGCTTTTCTCTTTTTGGGATGCTTTTTAGGAAAGAAAATGAATGCATTTGGAAGAGAAACTTGTTTTATAATTTGTTATATAAAAGCTGTATGTTTGCCATGGTGATATGAAACCCTATGGTTTTATGGTAAATAGTTATTGCCTCACTTCTTACTGGCATATGTGTAATTCATATGTATGGCTGAAAGGTGCTCCTCAAATAACAACTCCTCTCTACTCCTGGAAGGTATTAGAGTTGTAACTTTTACCTATTGTATCACATATATTTACAATTTTAGGAAGAATGAAATTAATAATGAAACTTGAATAATCACCCATAATGTTACTGGTTTCCATATACTGCATTATTGAAGACTCATTTATTTATCTCTAAGCATCTGTTGGCATTTGATCAAAACCCAAAAGATGCACAAATGAGTCATGGCTTCGTGAGTCTTACTTTTTCTTTGTACCCTTTACCTTTATGGCTGTGAGTGAGAAAGAAGGTGTGTCATATCCAAACCCACTGATAGCCAGTAACAGGAAATGAAGGGAGCTCTTCAAAGCCCAAGGCAAGAATGCATGTTTGTTGTGGTGACTAGCTTGGAAAAGGAAAGTTTGATGCTGTCTTTCTGCGATAATTATTTTGACTTTCCAGTGTTATACTCCTAGTAGAGGAGGAGAAGCAGGAAAGAGCAGAACATTGTGTAAAGAGCACATTCCCTGAGAAAATGAGAGAGTCATGTTTTCCACATGCTCTTGTGCCACTGGACATCTTGTAATGAATGGAATGTACCTGCTATAAAGGGGAAAGCAGAGAAATTTTCCTTCTGTAAGGGTGACTGTGTTCCAACCTAGCACAGCCAACAAAACTTCTCTTCTGGAAATAGGACCAAGTAGCTATTTTAGGTGGGGGAGTCATTCCACAGCACATATAAATAGTAACACAAAAGCAGTTCTTAAACTTTGAATCATAGATACCGAAATCTGGGAGGAAATTTAGAGATCGTCAAATCTAATCCCTTATTTTATAGATGAAGAGCCCAAGGTCCAGGAAGGTTAAGTGGTTTCTCCAGGGTTCACAGACATTAACAGAGATGTACTCAACACCTTGATCTCTTGAGGGTAAATCTGGCATTGCTTTCAGAGGATTATTTTTTAAATTTTCAAAAAACTTAAAAATTAAAAAAAAAATAATTTTCACATATAGAACAAGGAACCAGGTTTTGTCTTCCTTGTTTTTCTCCCAAGTGTTTTGTGTATAATTGTTACTCAAAACTTTTTCACTGCGTTTCTCTGTAAAATATGGTTAGGAAAGGTATTAACCATCCTGACTTGACCAGTGTAAAATTAAGGCAGAGACTTGTCTGGGTCTACCACTTCTCTGTGCCTCAGTAACCTAATCTGGAGACTGGAGATGATAGTACAACTTACCTCATGGGGTTGCTGTAGAAGGTTAAAGATGGTTACAAATTCTTTGCCACTCTTCTCATCAAGACTGGTATATGCTTCTCCTTCCCTTGAATCTGGGCTGGGCCAGGACTGCTTTGACCAATAGAGGAAAATGGAAGTGATGATGTGTCACCTCTAGCCTGGCCATTAAGACTACTGGGAGCTTCTTCCTTGGTCTCTTGGAGCTCTGAGCTACCAAGAAGCCCAACTATTCTCTGGAGACCCCATGTAGACTGGCTCTGAGACTACATGGAGAAGGAGAGGGAGAGAGGTTCAGTGGAGCACATAAGCAAGACCATCTTAGACCCTCCAGACCGGTCAGATCACCAGCTGAATATACTGAATGTATGCCATGCAAAACTGACAAATGGCCTTGCCTGAACTCCTGACTCTGTTTCACACTACTAAGTTTGGGGATAGTTAACTATGCTGCAAGAGATAACTGGAACAGTTGTTAAGAGAAGTAAATAAGTCCATACATTAAGAGCCTTTAAAACAGGGCCTGATTAATATATGGTAGTATTTCCTGCCCTCCTTCCTCTACTCCTAATTTTATTTCCCTCCTCCTCTCCCTTCCCTTCCTTTCACTCCTCTTCCTCCTTCTTCTTTTTCTCCCTCTTTCTCCTCCTCCTATTATTAATTTCCAAAGCTTCTAAAATAAATCAATGACAGAGCCAATCTTAAAGCCCAATGTCTCTGACATTAATTTTACATTTTTGCCCAATGTTATTAAGGAGCATTGTCTCGAAGACATCAGAGAAACTGCTGTTCTCCCTGACTTTTCACTTCCTTCTCAGTCATGTCAAAACGGAGCCATGAGCATATGAAACTTCAATTTGGCATATTATTTATGAATTTCTACTCATTCATTGATTCATTGACTCATTCAAGAAATATTTATTGAGCAGCAACTATGTGACAGGAATTGATGTTGGGAAACAGAGGTGAATGTAAATAAGGCAGGGCAGGACTGTAGCCTTATGGTGCTTAGTTCAGTGCTTCAATTTATTTATTAATAAATAGACAAAAATATTTCAGAGAAAAATGCAACAGAGACAAGAAATATTATGCTGCAAGAATGAATAACAGAGGGCTGGGAGGTGGCTGTGGCTCAATCAGTGGGGCTCCCGTTTACCATATGGGAGGCCCTGGGTTCGGTTCCCGGGGCCTCCTGGTGGGGGCGGGCCCGCCCGCACGGCGTGGTTGGCTGACCCGGCGAGCATGGGCAGCAAGCGGGGGATAGATGAATAAATAAATAAAATCTTAAAAAAAAAAAAAAAAATAACAGAGGGCTGCCTTCCAGACAGGGAGGTGAGGGAAAGCCCGGGTGTGAAAGTTGAGGCCTGAAGGATGAAATGGATCCTGTCATATGCAGACTCTGGAAAACATCATTTCAGGCAGGGAGCAGCAAGTGTGAAGTCCCAGATCAGGAAAAGATCTGGAATGGGAAGGAAGCCAAAGTGTCCAAGGCTAGTGTGAGCTGAGGTGAGGGAACTCAGCAGGGGCCACATCAGCAGGGCTTTGTTTACTCAGTTTCTCTATCTGTAAAATTAGAGTAATGGGCACTATAAGAGTTAAATAAGCTAATCCTTATAAAGCAGTTTGAAGACATTTCTGTAAAATCTTTATGTAAAATGTTAAGAATCAAAGGACAAAACGATAATGTAATTATATTTGCATAAAGTTTTATAGGACATTTTTCTTACAAAGTTAATTAAAAATATATGTGTTCCCCTATGTGTTTTGTGTAAAACATTAACCCCTCACAAGCTCTTGGCAAACAGAATTCCTTTATCAAATAAGTTTGGGAAGCGCTTCAGTGGAGGTCACTCTCTTTGAAATGCAGAGAACACAAAATCCTGGAGGAAACAAACGTTTTCACTTTGTTTTTCCCAGCTTTCCTCCGACTAATTTGCCTCCAAAGCCCCTTTCTCATGAAACATCTATTAACATTTCCCAGAACCCTTGTCTGCAGAACAACCTTGGAAAACGTGGGCCCAGGACATCCTTGCACCTAGGCCCTGGTGACTCTCCCGGTGGGATGCTCAGGTTATCACAGGACAGGGAACCTCCTGGGCTATGGATGACACTGGAATCCTATTTTCTCTTTACCTTTTCAATCATTTCAGAGGTGTCTGACTTTTATATCTGATGGTATTTCAACAGATAGTTGTGTAGTACCCTTTCTGTTTCTGGCCTCCCTATTAAAAAAGTAATCTGTGAAGCAGACTGGTAGATACTGGAGATTTTCCATTTAAATGAATCAACCTGTAATGGATTCATTTGTAAGAGGAGGATATTTTTGGCATGCAGATAGTCCCCCCTGATTTACTGATTTTAAAAATAATTTTAGAACTGAGTATATTGAGTTTTCTTGGACATTATAATAGGAAAATGTGTCCTCCGTATGGAGGCTGGACCAACCAAAGAGGGTGATGGTGAAGGCAGTACATTGGTTAGGAATCCCAGGGAATGCTAAGGAAGTGTTGGATATTATTGGTCCTCTGGATTCTTTGAAGTTTTGAAACTCTTATAAACAGTAATATTTCTGTTTGTATTTTTCCCTTTCATTATTACTTTTTTCTTGAACTATGTTGGTCGAAGAAAGTTGACTAAATGATAGGATATGATGAGTTTATAGCTCTTATTAAATCCTGCCAGATGGCTCTCTAAAATGGCTGAACCAACTCATTATTATACATACATTTATGTCATATAAATTTATTTTTTAACTAATTCAATAAAATGCAAGAGTTCTTTGTGATTGTTTTAAATTGAATTTCTTAAATTAAAACAGCCTGAACCTTTCCTACATATTTTGTTGCTGTTTCCTGATCTATGGTTATATCATTTTAATTCTTGTTAGCTTAGTTATCTTTATGGAAAGTTACTTATTAAACTCAGGAAGTAGAAATTAAACCTAAGGACAAACTGCTGAGTTTCTCCTTACTTGGAACTAAAAGATTAAAAAAACTTGTTTATTGAACTTGACCAGGTAGACTTACTTCCCCCCTCTCCCCACCCCTGCACGATTCCCACCCTCTCACATCTCACCCTAAAATGTAAGCTCCATGAAGGCAAGGGTCATGTGAGTCATGGTCATTTACTAGGTGCCTGGGATATGGTTGGCATTTAGTAAATAGTCTTGGAAATAAGAAGGAAGGTAAGAAGACCGGAAAGAAGGAAGGAAGGAAAGAAGGGAGGGAAGGAGGGAGGGAGGGAGGGAGGGAGGGAGGAAGGAAAGAAAAAGGAGGTCTTGGACCACTCAGAAAGCTAAATGTTCACAATCAAGTTTTGCCTATGATTCCTTATAATGTGCCCTAATAATAAATGGCATTATTTTTTAATTTATTCAGAATTCAACAGCAGGAAATGTGCTGTAGTTTCTACTTTCATGCTTCCTTGATCAAGTCACATAAACTCACTGGTCCCATTTTATGAAGAGTAAATGCTGGAGGTTCTCTACAGTTCCATCTCATCTTAAAATGAGGCTGTGATCTGAAAGATATACTCCACTTCATCCAAACTAGGCGAGAGAAAAAATATATACATCCAATCTCGTGTCCTTTTATTTCCCAATCCAAGTGTGCCCCTTATTGATCCTCTCCACCTTTGCTTCCAGGCGTGCGTGCTCACACACACCCGCCCACCCGCCCAATAACTGCTGCCTTACAGTCTTTCTCAGGGTGCTTCCCCTGCTGAAAACACCCTCTCCTACCTTCTCCACTTGTCTAAGTCCTTCCCACCCTCAAAGGTCTGCTTAAGTCATATTTGAAGCCCTAGAATCATAAAGTTGCTGCCTATTCTCTCACTTGGCTTTGAAGTTTTCTTCTTATGAGATCCTTCAACAGCCTCGTGAGCCCCTTCAGTCCCCAGATGTCCCATGGGGACTGTGTCCTTGCCTTCTTTGGGTGCAACTCTCCCAAACCCTGGACATGTCCCTTACTGTCCCCTGGGGCAATCCCCCAGGCCTGGAGCTGACGTGGTTTGAACTCTCACACGGAGCTGCTCTTCTGTCGTACTTCTGGATTTTACTGTAACTTGCTTAGCAGCTGGAGGTGCTGAAGGTGCAGAAAGGCCCTGTGGGTTTGCTTTTGATGATGTTCAAATTGTTTCCAGAACTGTTCAGCATTTCCTGCCTTTGTTAATAGGCTCTTTGAGCTCTCTCTTTTCTTTCTTTGTTTCTTTCTTTGTTTTTTAATTTAAAAACATTTTTTAAAAGATACTTAGATTACACAAATGTCACATAAAAATATAGGGGATTCCCATATGCCCCTTTCCCCACACCTCCCACATTTTCCCACATTAACAACATCCTTCATTAGTGTGGTACATTCATTGCAATTGATGAACACATTTTGGAGCATTGCCATTAAGCGTGGATTAAAGTTTACATTGTAGTTTACACTCTCTCCCACCCAATACTGTAGGTTATGGCAAGATTTATAATGGCCTATATTTGTCATTGCAATATCATTCAGGACAATTCCCAAATCCCAAAAATGCCCCCATATTACACTTGTTTTTCCCTCTCCCTACACTCAGAACCTCCAGTGGCCACTGCTTCCACATCAATGATATAATTTCTTCCATTACTAGAATCACAATAAGTCTATAGTAGAATACCAGTAAGTTTACTTTAGTCCATAGTTCATTCCCCAGTCCTGAGGATTCTGAGATGGTGATGTCCACTACACCTCTAATTGAGAGGGGGCTGTGATCCCATAGAGCTGATGGATGGGAATCTCTTGCTTGCAGTTGTAGACTCTCTCAGTTCCTTGGTATGGTAGTTGTCCATGATCACCTCCAGGTTTGTTGTCCTGGGTGAGACCAATGAATTGGAGAGTAGGTGTTGCAACTCTGTTGAGATTCAAGGCCCAGCTGGCACATGGACAGCCCAAAGTTTTAAGTCTCTTGGCCATACACCTACCAACTCTAGTACTAATTATGGGTTCAAATAGTAGGACAGAAGAGCCATGTGTAGGGAAACCACAACTGGATCCAACTCTGTCACTCTGGGTAGCATAAATTCCAAAGTAGGGCCCACTGGCAAGGGACCAAACTCCTGAGCTATCTGCCCTGACTATAGTGTCTGGATGTCTCCAGAGCTCTCAGGAGCTAGATACTACTTTGAGGTAGTATCTACTTTGGCAGTCAAAGAGATCTTGCTGAGATGTGCATAAGCATAACCCTGGA
The DNA here is from genome assembly GCA_026826555.1 of Tolypeutes matacus. Classification (NCBI taxonomy): domain Eukaryota; kingdom Metazoa; phylum Chordata; class Mammalia; order Cingulata; family Chlamyphoridae; genus Tolypeutes; species Tolypeutes matacus. Next base: position 11,755,141 of record JAKSZT010054304.1, read on the forward strand.
ATGACCTCCCGACTCACCTTGAAGTCTCTTAGCCATGTACCTTTTCCCACTTTTGGTCAAGATCTTTTTCCAGTTGCATCTTTCTTTGTTTCTTTGCTTCTTTCTTTTTTGTTGATAAGTTGAAGGATTTCTTTATACATACTGGATATTAATCCTTTATTGCATAAGTGGTGTGGCAGTTTGAAATTATTTTATGAATCTGAAAAAGAGAAAGATTATGTTTGTAAATTAATCTATTCCTCTGGGACAGATACCCTTTGATTGCATTAAATTCAGCTGAGGGGACTTTGATTAGATTACTTGATAATATCACTTTAGGGCTTTTGATCAAACTATGTCAATGAGGCATGACTCAAGTTGAGTCTCCACCCCCTTGCTAGGTCTAATGGAAACAGAAACACAAGAGAAAGACTCACTCTGATAAACACAGGAAGAGAGAGCTCTGCTATTTTTCATCCTGCCATGTGACAGAAAGGAAAGGTTCAAATAGCTGAGGCCCTGGGAGGAGATGAGCCATTTGCCTGATAGCTTATAGTTGAACATGGGAAGAGAGTGGAGCCATCTAGACTGATATAAGAGGCCTAGAAAGAAACAAGCCCTATGCCAGGAGAGAAAGGACTACAGGATCATTTAAGTATGAAGCCCCAAGAGGCTGGGCCCACAGAGCAGTTCAAGAGGACACTGTGAGCCTGGAAGGGAAGGCTGAAACCTGGACAGAAATCAGTGACCATCTTGCTTCACCATATGGCAACACACAGGAATCAGCAGTAGCTGACTTTGGTGAGAAGGCATCTATGGGTGGTGCCTCAATTTGGACTTTTCATGGCCTTGGAACTTTAAGCATTTATTTCAAATAAATCCCTTTTATAAAAACCAACTGATTTCTTTGCATTGTCAGCCCTTTGGCAAACTAAAACATGTTGTTTCCAAATATTTTCTCCCATTGTGTAGGCTGTCATTTTACTTGCATGATAAAGTCCTATGAAGACCAAAAGTTTTTCATTTTTATAAGGTCCCATTTATCTATTTTTTCTGTTCTTGCTTGTGCTTTGGGTATATAGTCTACAAAAACCATTGCCTAACACAAGACCTGAAGTTGCTTCCCTGTTTTCTTCTTGGAGTTTGATAGTTCTAGCTCTTATATTTAGGTCTTTTATCCATTTTGAGTTGATTTTTCTAAATGGCATGAGGTAGGGACCCTCCTTCTTTATTTTGCAAATGAGGATCCAGCACCATTTGTTGAAGAGACAAGTCTTTCTTAATTGAGTATTCTTTGCTACTTTGTCAAAAATCAGCCCCAAATCATCCATAAATGTGAGAATTGATTTCTGAGCTCTCAATTCTATTCTATTGGTCTATATATCTGTTTTTGTACCAGTACCATGCTGTTTTGATTACTGTGGCTTTGTAATAAGTTTTAAGATCAGGAAATGCGGGTTCTCTAAGTTCATTCTTCTTTTCAAGGTGGCTTTAGCTATTTGGGGCTCCCTACCCTTCCATATAAATTTGATGATTGTCTTTTCCATTTCTTCACAAAAGGGTTTTTGGAGTTTTGATTGGGATTGCATTGAATCTATAAATTTCTTTGGGTAGTATTGACATCTTAATGATATTTAGTCTTCCAATCCATAAACGTGGAATAGCTTCCCATTTATTAAGGTCTTCTTTAATTTCTTTTGGCAATGTTTTGTAGTTTTCTGTGTACAAGTTCTTTGGTTAGATTAATTCCTAGATATTTGATTCTTTAGGCTGCTATTGTCAATGGATTTTCTTTTCTTGATTTCCTTCTCCAATTGGTCATTGCTTGTGTATATAATCACTACAGATTTTGGGGTGTTGATCTTATACCCTGCCACTTTTTTCCTAGCTCTAGGAGCTTTGTTGTGGATTTTCTCAGGATTGTCTTTAGATAGGATCATATCATCTGCAAATAATGAAAGTTTTACTTCTTTCTTTCCAGTTTGGATACCTTTTATTTATTTTTCTTTCCTACTTATTCTGGCAAGAACTTCCAGGACAATAATGAATAATAGTGGTGACAGTGGGTATTCTTGTTTTGTTCCTGTGTTAGAGGGAAAGCTTTCAGTCTTTCACCATTAAGTAGATTATTAGCTGTGGGCTTATAATATGTGCTCATTATCATGTTTATAATAATTACATCTTCCCATTGATTTGTCTCTTTTATCAGTATGTAATGGCCATCTTTGTTCCTCATAACTGTTTTAGACTTAATGCCTATTTTATCTGATATTAGTATAGCCAACACAGCACTCTTTTGGTTACTACTTGCATGGTATATTTTGACCATCCTTTCACTGTCAACCTACTTGAATCTTTGACTTTAAGGTGCAGACAGCATATTGTTGTGTCATGCTTTTTTTTCCTTTTTCCCCATTCTGCCCATCTTGGCCTTTTGACTGGAGAATTTAATCCATTTACATTTAAAGTCACTACTGATAATACAAGTCTTTCTTCTGAAATTTTGCCTTTGTAATGCTTATACATTTTTTGTCCCTCACTTCTGTTAAAGCCTAATTTTATATTTATTTGCTCTCTTGTGTTACACTGTATTGAGCATTTTCTCATTTCTATCTGGATATATATTTTATCTATTTTCCTTGTGGTTACCATAGGGTTAAAATTTAACATCATAAATGTATAACAATTATATTTAGTTTGTTGCCAACTTAACTTGAATAGCATGTACATGTAGTTGATTTTCTTATGTTGAATTGGAGAAAGAAAGGCAATTAGTCAAAGAGAACTCTCAACCCCCTACCCTATTGCTTGAACAGAAGAGGACTATAAGGGTTTTCCCCTGGACCCTTGCTTCCAGACAGCTTCCAGCTAGCTCCCTCTTCCTTCTTCAATTTATTTATTTACTGTATTTCTAATCTTTAAACATTGTGTTCTTATTTTCTTCCCCATTTTTTTCTCTAATATATTTTTATATTTTTTTATTAGTGTTCAATTTTGGTTAATTTGGGGGCCTGTTTCATGTTTTAAATCTTTTACCTCATTGATGGAATATTTTAAAATCTTAATCTTTTATATCTTTTCCTTTTTATTTTAAGCTTTTTTATCTTATTCAGTTTGGGCCTTTTATTTTACTTAAAAGATATATATTTTTATTTTAAAATTAATCTTATAATGGGACCTTTTTTTTTTCTTTTTCTTTTTTTTTTTTTTTTTAATATACTTAAAATTTTTTTTAAAGATACTTAGATTACATGAATGTTACATAAAAAAATATAGGGGATTCCCATATGCCCCGCTTGCTAGCCCTCCCACATTTTTCACACATTAACAACATCTTTCATTAGTGTGGTACATTTGTTACAATTGATGAACACATTTTGGAGCATTGCCACTAAGCATGGATTATAGTTTACATTGTAGTTTACACTCTCCCGCACATTTTTGTAAGTTATTACAAGATATATAATGGCCTGTATCTGTCATTGCAGTCATTCAGGACAATTCCCAAGTCCCCAAAATGCCCCCAGATTATACTTATTTTACCCTTTTCCTCCCCTCAGAACTCCCAGTGGCCACTGCCTCCACATCAGTGATAAAAGTTCTTCCACTGCTAGAATCAGAGTAAGTCTATAGTAGAGTAACAATAAGTCTAGTCTAGTCCATTGTTCATTCCCTAATCCTGAATATTCTGGGATGGTGATGCCCACTCCGCCTCTAATTGAGAGGGGGCTTAGACATGGGATCTTTTGTAAGAACTTATTTTTGGGGAGCTACTATCTTTCAAGTCTAATCCTTAACTTGTAGCTATTTTTAAAAAATTTATTTTGTTTGCAGGTTCAGGCTTTTGTCTATATCATTTAAAACTTTAATGCTTTTTCTTGTTTTAAACTTTAATCATTTTTATCAGACTTTAAGATTATTATTCCACTCACTTTAATCCTCATTCATTCATTCCTTCATTCATTTCCTTTTTTAATAAGCCCTACTAAGTGGAAAGTATATTTGATTTTCTGGAATATGGTTCTTTATTGGTATCTCATATTGTTCACTCCTTTTACAAGTAACTACAAGTCTCAAAAATCCAAAAACTTTGGTTATGCATAGTAATATGTACTTTGGAGAAAAATAAAGTAGGAAAACAGCAATAGTTAGTAGAGAGAGTACCTGTCTATAAGGTGACATTTAAATAGAGTCCTGAATGCAGTGATGGAATCAGCCATGCAGATATCTAAGAGTCATCGAGGCAGAATGAATAGCATGTGCAAAGGCCTTGAGGTAGGAGTAGGCCTAGAAATTCCAAGAACAGCAAGGAAATAGTGGTTGAGGGGAGAAAAGCAGATGAGGTCCAAAAGGAGCTAAAGGGATAGAAAAGTTTATGTAGGGCCTCGTAGCCATTGTAAGGACTTTTACTTGTGTAAGGTTGAGAAATCGCTAAAAAGTTCTAAGTCAGAGAAGATGTATACTCTGATTTATGTTTTAACAAGGTAACTATGACTGCTTTTTTGGAAATAGCCTGAAGAGAGGTAAGGGTAGAAGAAGGAGGCTATTGCATTAATCTGGGCAAGAGATAAGAGCACAGCTTGACCAGGGTTGTTGGCCTTGAGATAGTGAGAAGTGGCAAGATTCTTGAATCCTATGAAGGTCTGAGGTGATGGAATTCGATGATGCCTTGAATGGGGGGGAGGGGGGGGAGAGAGAGAGAGAGAGAGAGAGAGAGAGAGAGAGAGAGAGAGAGAGGGAGAAAGTTAAGGAAGCCGACAAGGTTTTTGACCTGAGGAACCAGAAAGATTAAAATGCCATGTTCTGAGATGGAAAAGACTGCAAGAAGATCAGGCAGGGGGCACACATGTGGGGTATCAGCTGTTCAGTTTTGGTCAAATTAGTTTGAGATACCTCACAGATATCCAAATTGACATACTTAGTAAATGGTTTGATAGATGAGTCTGGAATTTAGCAATCGAGTTCCATTGAGGATGTAAAGTTGTATTTATGAGTTATTAGCAATGGGTTGGTATTTAAAGCTATGAGACTGGATGAGATCACCTAAGGTAATATTTTTCAAACTTTTGGACCACAAGCCTCAGTGAGAAATGCATGTCAACTTACAATGTGGTAAACACATAAACAAACACACTCATAAGCAGCATGAAATAAATCCTACCCTTACCACATATGTTGTACTCTGACTTTTTCTATTATATTTTATTTTATTTTGCTAAAAATGCTGGTCATGTCCCTCTAAATTGACTTTATAACTCATGAATGGGTTGGAACCTACATTTTGAAAAGTCTTAATGCAGGATATGAATACGGCTAGAGAAGAAAAAAAGTTTGAAGACTGAGTTGTTGCCTAACTAAAGTTTCCGATTTAGGAAATGAGGAGGAGCCAGGGCAGCACAAGGAGAAGGTGGGGCCAAAGAAGAAGATGGAGAACCAGTTCCCCTGGACACAGCCTGGTCTGTATTCTAGCTCCCAGCTGCCTGGCTCTGGGTCCCCTCTCATCTCACCTCTCCTAGCTGCTTTCCTCTTTCTTCACCATTTCACTGCAGGGATGGACATAGATGCACCTCCTTTCCTGCCCAAAGGCTATTGGATTTCATTGACCAGTATTGTATGTTTGAGAATAACCTAGTCAGATGACAGCACAATACAGGAAACAACATGCAATTCAATACTAGATACTTCCTTAAATTTCCTTGGCAATCCCTAGCATAGCAAATTTCTCACTGGTCCCTTTTCTCGTTTAGGCCTCAGTGACCTCAGAAACCCATTTGCCTTAGGTCTGCCCATCCCCTTTTTACTCAGGTCCTACTTTATCTTCTTTTCCCCAGCGTCCCATGAGGTCTCTGTTCCTTTATTAAACTGGAAGGGTGTGATCCACCTTTCTCTTCCAGGCTAAACGTGAGATCCATTTTTAAGTAGTTAAAGGCTTATTAAAGTGTTTAAAAAAAAAAAAAATTTCTCTACCCCCAAATAGTTCTGCACTCCTACACTCCTGTTAAGGAAACCAGCTTGATTACTTACAGCTTTCAGAAACACCGTATTCCCCATGCCTGCCTTCAGTTGGCCATTACTATGTACTATGTAGTGTTTGTCCAGAAATCGTGCCCATGAATGAGGCTAAAAAAAAGGAGTTCTCGCAATCGTGGCCGTTTGATGGATCGCCACAGTTGTTGACAATAGTGCTATTTCTATGGCACTTGGTAATTTTAATTTCTAAATGAGACTACTAATTAGAAAGTTTTATTTTAGTATCAGAATGAATGTAAAGGAAATGTACTTATAAGCAAATATTGAAAAATACACTTTTAAAAATGCAAGCCCACTAAAAACTTTTAAAAATCTAATGGAATAGTGAGGTAAACTGTGTTTATACCAGGGAATCTGATATAATATCAATATTAAATGAAGGAAATAAAAGCTTGTTGTCAGGCATATAACTTTCAGTACTACAATAAAGAAATTTCTTATGAAATATGATTCCTTCATCAGAGTGCTAGTGCCAAAGGAATCAAAAATTGCATATTACATTATGAAATAATAGGTTAGGTCTTTAATTTGTATGTTTAAGCTAATTTCAACATTGTTTTAATCTAAGATTGTGTAAGCAATCTTGAAGTGATTTTGGAAAATGCTCTTGTTTTAGAACAGAGGTTGATCTGGCAGGCTGTTTTTGTAAAGAAAGGTTTATTGAAACACATTTGTTTAGTATTTTATGGCTGTTTTTATGCCACAACAGCAGAGTTGAGTAGTTGTGACAGCAATTGTATGGTCCACCGAGACTAAAATATTTACTACCTGACCTTTTATGGAGAAAGTTTGCTGTCCCCTGCTTTGCTTTATGAGGTCAAAAGCTGTTGCTACAAAATTTTCTGTCTCACCATTATGATGTTTTCACCCAGCTACAAATATGAAAAATTAATTCTGATCTTATTAAGATATTTTGATGAAATAGATATCATGATTGTGAAAGTCTTGAATTTGATGTTCTTTCTGGTGTGATAAATGAGCAATGATATAATAGGTTTTTATTTTCCTTTTCAATAAAGTAGCATACTTGATAAGTTATTTTGAAAACCCACTGAGACACAAAGTGTACAGGTGCTAATAAGCTTTTAGTAAATTATTGGTAAATATCAGAACAACTGCTAGGCATGGTTGAATGAGATATATTTGCACCAATTTAGCTTACATATTTTGATAGTCTTCTTGACATTTAAATTATAATAAAATATTCATATTTACATGGTATAGGGAAGACATCAAAATAGTTCTGTAATGATTTGCAAAAAGTAGAGAAAATAATTTTGTATTCTAACACAAGATTTCTGAAGTTAATGCCCATTCTTAAAATATTATTAGACAGTATACCATTATTTTAAAGAGATATTTAGAAACTTCTAAGGCAGATATTCAATCTTTTTAAAATTATATTACCTCTGTTTTCTATGATGCTCTTCCCAAGGTTGGGGAAAATGTGTATTAGAACTAATACATTATTTATTTAGTACCTGCTATGAATTAGTGTTCAGGGGATTTTGAAGGAAAATACCTGGACTTCCTCAACTTACTTTTCTTCAATCTCCAAATTTACCTTATAGGGTCCTTCTTTCCTGTTTAGAAGTTGGATTTCTCCAAGGTCAAACTATCACCTGTGATACATTCCATACCTTTTTGCTTCTGCTGAGTTCTTCCTCATTCCTCCCCATTTTTGCCTCTTGCATCTTTGACCTATTCATATTCACTGGATTTTTCTTCTCAGTAAACCAATCTCTCAATTCTCCCTCTTCCCAAAAAGAATCTCCACTACAAAACTACCTGTCTTGCAATATATGAGATCTCCATTCTTATGCACTTTACTATGATTCTTCTTCAACTAATAATTTCCGCTAGTTGTTTCCATATTAATCTGATTTCTTCTCCTACCCCCCTGCTGGATTTGCTGTTCTTTCAAATGACTAATATGGTAGCTATTTCATAAGTTCTCAATCAGTTCCTAAGCCAAGGAAATAATATTCAGATTGGCTTAAGCCAATTAGAGCACACCACTGCAACTGGACTTGAGTCAATCCCATCCAAATAGCATGACTAAGAATGAGGAGGGTTGAATTATCCAAAGAAAAACGAGGATACTTAGTGAGATGTGCTCCTCAGACTGGATGATTTCAATTGTTTTATCTTCAAGGTCACTGATTCTTTCTTCTGCTAGCTCCAATCTGCTCTCGAATCCTTCTTGGGAATTCTAAGTATCTGTTACTATGATCTTCAGTTCTCTTTGGTTCCTTTTCATAATTTCCATCACTCTATTGATATTCTCTCTATGTTCATCTATTATTTTCCTGATTTCCTTTAGTTCTTTGTCCATGTTTTCTTTTAGTTCTTTGAACATATTTATGGCCATTTAAAAAAACTCCTTGGTATGTCCCAGAACTGGTCCTCTTCATTAGTGGTTTCTAATATTTTAATTTTCTCCTTTTCCTGGGTTATCACCTCCTGTTTCTTTGTAGGTTTTGTAACCTTTTGTTGAAACTTGGACATTTTGATATTTTAATGTGTTATTGCTCCAATTTAGACTCTGAGGTGCCTGTTCCTTAAGCTTGTATCCAGCTAGTGTTATGACAGAGCTTTCCTTGAATACAAGATGCTAACAACAACAAAAGTGGGAAAAAAAGAAAATACATTTCCAAGTCTTTGCATATTACCTGTGTGAGTGCTCTCCTTCCGGGCTTATCCTTACAATGAATTTAGAGAATAACTTGGGACAAAGTGTAGAGGCCATTCTGATCCTTTCTGCATATGTCTTATCTTGGGTATGCACATGTGGTCCCAGGAATCCCCTTGTTTACATGGATACAAATGCCCTCTCTTCCTGGACACTGTACTGTATGTTCTGTAGCCAGCAACTCCTTGCTCTAGGCAGCACAACTTGACTGCTTTCCCACAGTTTTCTGTAGGAGAGCTCAGTGAACTGCCTTCTACACATAGGGCAAGTTTTGTCATAGTGAGTCCTTCAGACCCCCACCAGACAGGTTGGGCAATACATATATGTTCCCAGTATGTTCACGAGAATTATTCTATTTCCTCTGGAACCAGAATCATATATCCACACTGGGAGCACAGGTTGACTCCACTCCAAGCTGGAGAAGAATGGGGGAGGGACCAGCCAGGGCACCATGAGATCCTACTGCTTTGACATAACCTTTTTCTTGATTTGGCACTTGTCCTATTACTGCAGTCCTATAATTGTTTTCTGGAACTCTGAGAAAGAAGTTTCTGCCAGTTCTTGCTGGTTGTTCCAAGTGTATGTTGGGGTACAGAGCCCTGAAGTATCTCATTCCACCATCTTGATTGAGGCACGGCCTCGCTTTGCTTTTTAATGTTGGAGTTTTCCAGAGTTGAGTATCTGGCTTTTCTTATCATTCTACAAGCTTTACCTGATAAATCTCTTGTTGTCAGCCTTGCCTTCCATTTCTTACCACTGATAATTTGCTCCCTTGCAAATATAGATCTATAATTGGGATCTCTCTTCTGGGCTCTAGAACTCAGCACCTCATATCCATCATGTCCCAAACTGATCTCATTGTCTTCCTGCTCAATCTGCTCTTCTTCCTATTTTCCCCCTCTCTGAGAATGGTTCATATAGTTATAAAAGACAAAATCCTTGTAGTTATTACACATTCCTCTCTTTTATTTCCTTCACACTTGATTTGTGACCAAGTTGTATCTGTCCTCTTTTCTCTGTTCCCATTGGAACTGCCTCAGTTCAATATTGATACCCCTCTTCCTGGACACTGCTGTAATCTTCTAAGTAGTCCCTCTGCTTACTGTCTCTCATCCCTTCAACCCGCTCCCCTTCCTGCTGTCGTTTGAGAGATCTTTTGTAATTGTTAAAATTTCAAAAATAAATTTATTTTCATGTTTATCAGAGTTATATTTCTATATATGTTTAAAAAGACAAAAAATTCCTAGGAAGTTTGTCATAAAATAAAGTCATCTCTGTCATTCTGTCATTGCCCAACCCTGTTATACTCCACTATGGAGGTAACATTGTTCCATTTGGGTTTATCTTCATATTTCTAAGTAGCATGACTATGTAGCTATTTCTTGATTTGTTTCAGTTTTAGTCATTCTGTTGATTTTCCACTATGGACAGTAAGGATTTAGTGCTCTTTCACAGCTTCTATGCCTCAACACGCACACATTTTCAAATATATTTACATTATAACTTTGGTAAGATCAATATTCAGTTTGTATTATTATAATTACATAAACACTATTCAAAGCCATGCCATGTAGAAAACTAAAATTCACTTTATCTCTTTTCTTTTACATCTTTTTGTTTTCTTTGGAGCTAATAATTCCCTTTGTTTGGTATGTTTGTTTTATTTTCTAAGATTCTTCACCATAAATATTCCGTCAATTTTTATCTTTTTGGAAATCTTTCTTGTAGCCCTTTGAATGCCTCTACAATATGGACTGACTGTTCTTCATCCTGCTTCCCAGCTGTCCCCTGTGATCTCCCTTCACCATCATCCTGGGGATTTCCTTCATCTCTCTTCTGCATTTTATCTGTGTTTCTCATTCATATGTCTTCATTTTCTATGATTTATTCCCTTATTTTGATGGAGTATCTGCTTAAGGAGATCCTTGGCAAAGAGTCCATGGAAGTACGTGAGACTCCCCCCTGTCTAAAAGTAATTTTATTCTTTTACATTAAACTAATATTTTGGCTAGAATATGCTCTTTCTTTCAATATGAAGAGGTGTTGCTAGGAAGTTATTGGTTACCAAGGAATTATACTTCCCTGATTTCTTGCCTCTAGGAGGTTCCACATGGCTAGTTCTCACCAATGGTATGTGAAGGAAAGCAATGTAGGTCACTTCTGGGTTAAAGAGCTTAATAAGTCAGTGTGTTTCCTCTCTTTTCTCTTCTTCCCATCCACAATCTGAAGGCAGAGGACACTAGGCCCCTAGAGGAGAGCAAACCATAAGGTATCAGCAAGTGGAAGGCCACCTATTAACCATGAATACTTTCATTGCCCTGTCACATAAATAAGAAATAAACTTCTGTTACATCAAGCCACAGGAATTTTAGGATTTATTTGTTACAATAGCTAGTATCACTGTTTTAGTTTCCTAGGCTGATTAAGCAAATACTATGAAATGGGTTGGTTTAAATGATGGGAATTTATTAGCTTACAGTTTTGAGGATAAAAGAAAGTCCAAATCAAGGCATCATCAGGGCAATGCTTTCTTCCCCAAAAAGGACTAGCTGCTGGTGATCCTTGGCTCTTTGTCACATGGCAAGGCACATGGTGGTATCTCCTGGTCTCTTCGTTCACTTCCGGGTTCTGTTTCAGCATCTTGCTTCCTGTGGCTTTCTTTTTTCATGTCTGAATTTATTTCACTCATAAAGGACTCCAGTAATAGGATTAACACAAACCTTAACTGAAACAACCTTATCAAAAGGTCCTACTTACAAGGGGTTCACACCCACAGGAATGAATTAGATTTAAGAACATATTTTTCTGGAGTACATACAGCTTCAAACCACCACACTTCACTCTCTGGACCCCACAAAGACATCTTTTTTTTCTACATGCAAAATACATTTATTCCATCACAATATCCCCAAAGCCTTAAGTCATCCTAGAAACAATGCTTAGTACAAAGTCTCATCAGAATTGGTTATGGGTATGCTCCTTCTGTCTGTGAACCTGTGAAACCTAGAGAACAAGTTATCTGCTTCTGGCATACAATAGAGAGACAGGCATAGGATAAGTATTTCCTTTCCCATAGAGAGAAATGGAGAGGAAAACAGGGTTCAGGGTCTCAAACAATTCAGAAACCCCACAAAGCATAATCCATTAGATTTCAAGGCCTAAGAGCCATCTATGGAGCAAGGTTTTGTCCTCTGGGCCTAATGTAAGTAGCATCAGCCCTGCACCTTATAAGTGATTACCCAGTGGCTATATTTTCCTCAAATTCTGGGGTGAAGGCTCCACCCTCTCCAAGCATCTGGATAGCAGCCAAGTTCTCTGGAAATATAAGGGCATAGGCTTCACTCAGAATATTGGGGTGGTGGCCAGACTCTCCGTAGTCCCTGGGGCATAGGATCCACCCTTTCTGAGCACTGGGGTGGCAGCACTCTTCCTAAACAATGGGGCAGAAGGTCTACCCTCTCCAAGCATCAAGGCAGAGTCACCCTCTCCAAGGATCAAGGCAGAGTCACCCTCTCTACACATATGGGCGGGCCTGCACTCTTGGTCTGAGAAGATACCTTCAGTCCAGACAGCTTCCAGATTTCTACCTTTGAAGTGATTTTTCCTTCAATTTGTCCCTTCTCTGTCCCTTTTAATCCAGGCTGGCAGTAGTTTCATTCATACAATAATTATGCAAAAAACGTGTTGGTTTTGCGTGTAGTACACATGGGTCCAAACTATCAGACAAAAAATCTTCCCACAAATCCTTCCTGGATAATCACATTTCCAGTCTTGACTTCCCTGAAAATTGCTTACTGGTTCCGTGCTCAGTTTAACCCTCACATGGAGCACTATTCTCTTGAGACTTGCTTTCTGGAAGCACAGAATCTGCCAAACTATTAGTTTCTGGTTTCTTTGTGCCTAGGAGTTCAATTCTCAGATTATCCCTTTCCTCTTACATTTTACTATACACTGCAAGGAGAAGCCAGGCTGCACTTTTCACTCTTAGCTTCGAAATCTCCTCGAGTAATGAACTCCTCAGTTCACCACTTTCAAATTCTGCCTCCCCTCTAACATCAGAACTCAATTTTGCCAAGTTCTTTACCTCTTTAAAACAGTGATAACCTTTCCTCCGGTTTCCAATAATGCATTCATCATTTCCTTCTAAGGCCTTATCAAAAGTACCTTTCACATTCTTATTTTTACCAATAGTTTCTTCAAGCAGTCGAGGCTTGTCTTCAAGATAGTCGAGGAAATTTCTATCAAATTTCTCACAATTCTTCCAGCCTCTACACATTACCCAATCCCAAAGCCATTTCCACATATTTGGTATTTGCAATAGCAGCATTCCCCTCTACTGGTACCAACATCTGTTTTAGTGTCCTAGGCTGCTTAAGCAAATACCTTGAAATGAGTTGGCTTAAAGAATGGGAATTTATTAGCTTACAATTCTGAGGCTAAAAGAAAGTCTAAATCAAGGCATCATCAAAGTGGTACTTTCTTCTCAAAGACTAGCATTATGGAACTGGCTGCTGGCAATACTTGGCTCCTCTGTCACATGGCAGTGCACATGATGGTGTCTGCTGGTTTCTTCCAGGTTCCATTTCAGCTTCTTGTTCCCTTTGTGGCTTTATCTCTTTCCTGTCTGAATTCATTCTGCTTATAAAGGACTCCTATAATAGGATTAAGATCTGTCCTAATTGGGCTGGGCTATACATACCTTAACTGAAGTAGCCTCATCAAAAGGTCCTTCTTACAGTGGGTCTACACTCACAGAAATTGATTAGATTTAACAACATAGCTTTCTGGGGAACATACAGCTTCAAACCATCACAATTATCTTCACAAATTTTTTGTAGACTTGGTATAAAATTCCAGATTAGATATCATTTTCCCTCAAAATTTTGAAATCATGTCTTCCAGCTTTGCTGTTAAATGCAATCCTGTTTTAATATCCACTATATGTGATATGAATTCACTTTCTTTGAAAGCTTTTAAAATGTTCTCTTTATACCTAGAATTTGAAATTTCATGATGATGCTTCTTAATTTGGATCATTTCCCTCATCTATTTGCTGAATACTTGGTGGAAATATTCAAACTGAAAATGTATGTCTTTCTGTCCTGGGAAGTTCTCTTGAATTATTTCTTTTATATATATTCTCCTATGTCTTTTCTCTTTTCTCCTTCACTTGAGTTCAATTTACTCAAATTTTGGATATCTTTACTATTTTCCTAATTCTAACATTTTCTCTCCTGATCTATACTGTTTTGTTCTTTCTGGAGAAATTTTCTGAAATTTATTTTCTAAACTTTCAATTGAATATCTTAGTCATGCTACCATTTTTAAATTCCAAGAAATTTTAAAAATTTCTCTTGTTTTCTTATAGATCCATTTTACATTTCTTGTATGTAATAATTTCTATTATCTCTTAATATTAATAATGTTTTTTTCTTTCTTCTCCTAAGTTACATTTTTTTATGTCTGTTTTTCAGGTTAGACACTTTCCTCAAATTTCTGGTAATTCTTTGATGTCTGCCTAAATTTAAATGGGTCACTATGAAGCTGTCTGGAAGTTCTGTAGCATAGGTGATGTATGTTAACAGTTGGCCTTGCCTTTATGGTGTCTTGACCAAGAAATTTGGGGAGATTCTCCAACTGTTAGTACTTTTAAGTCCCTTGTCTTGGGTTAGACTGAGTGCTCAGATAAGAATCTCCTAATCTTCTGCCTAGAAGCCAGCATTATGGAGTGAAGAAAGCAGGATAGGAATTCACCAATCAGGATATAATCTTTTATTCAATAGTTGGCATGCAACTCTCACCCTCAATCATGCCTCTTATCCTCCAGTCCCAGTCTACAGTTCTTTTGTTATACTTTCTCCAGAAAATAATCATCCGGTCTTCTGTTAGTTTGGTGACCAGATAACAGGTTGGTGACCAAAGTGCTATCTATGAGGAGTGTGCAATTTTAGTGATTAAACAGATCTCTTAAGCAGTCCTCTTGTTTTCAGCCCCATCCTCATTCTGAGTTTTAAACATAGCTGAGGTCACACATTCTTAAACAAATTTGCCCAATTCTGGTTTATGTTTAAGCTTCTTGTATACTTTGAATTAGCACTCATTCTATTTTTCAGCATGAACATTTTTCTCTGTTTTCTCCTCTCCCTTATCTTTGTACTTTTGGTATGCTTTTTAAAAAATTATTTTCTGCAATTTTAGTAAGATTTTAGAAGAGAGTAGAGATAAATATGTATGTCTAATATATTGCCCTCAAATAGAACTCTAGGGTACTCTTTTGAATAAAACAAATTCCCATAATATTTAACTAAGTGTACTGAAATTATCTGCTTTCTTGTTTTCTTACTTGCTCCTTAAAAGTATGATAAACAACATTTTTTATTTACCACATATATCTTTAATTCCTAATATAACCACACAGGTCAAGAAATAGAATGCTTCTAGCCAAAACCCTTTCCCTGAAAAAAGAAGTGTGGATTATTTATAATTTCTGTGTAATCATTTCTCTGTGTGTGTGTTTATGGTTTTATCTCCTAAGTATACATTCCTAGACACCATGTTTGTAAAAAACATTGGTATTTCATCTAACTCTTTTTCAATCTACAGATTCTCCTTTCATCTCTTTCTTTTCCTTAAAAAAGTATTTGTGGTAGAACCTGGACCATTAATCTGTAGAGTTTCGCATAGATTAGATTTTGTTGATTGCTTACTCATGGAGTAGTTCAACATGTCTCTCTTCCTCTCTATTTTGTGCAAATTGGTAGCTGGATCCAGAGGCTTGATAAAACTCAACTTTGATTTCTTTGGCAAGATTATACGTAGTGTTGTATTCTTTTACCTGAAGGCACCCAAAGCTTTATCACTCTTTTTTTTTTTTTTAATTATGTTAGTGGCTGTTAATGGTTAATACCCATATCCACTAATTTGTAGGATGTTGCAAAATGGGAATGTTTTAATTCTATCATTTTGCTTTCATTTTTTAGCTGGATTAATTTTTTATGGGAATATTTCCACTTATCTACTAACCTAATCAGCTCACATAAGAACTGTCAGAATAAATACTTGATTCTTTCTTTTTCATACTAAGTTTCAAGATGATAAATTGTTTCCAAGTCATGCTCAAAAGACATAAAATTAGTTTTTTGTGATATCTTTTTTTTTTTTTTTTTTTGAGGTACCAGGACCGGAGATTGAACCCAGGACCTTGTATGTGGGAAGCTGGCGCTCAATGGTTTTCCTAAGTTGTTTTTTTCTTTGTTTTGCTTGTTGTTTGATTATGTTTTTTCAGGAGGCACCAGAACCTGAACCTGAGACCTCCCATGTGGGAGGTGGGCACTCAATCGCTTGAGCCACATCTGTTGCCTGTAATTTATTTTGAAAACATGGATGTAAATATTTGATGGATTTCAAGTCATTTCAATTTGGAATTCAATATATCTTTGCCCAGTGGGTACCTTTTAGTTTGGCTCCTGAATCCTCTTTTTTATTATAGAAGTTGTGGGTTTAAACAACAATCATGAATAAATATGGTATTCCCCTATACCACCCTATTATTAACACCTTGCATTGATGTGGTACATTTGTTATCATTGATGAAAACAAATTTTTATAATTGCATTATTAACTATAGCTCATGGTTTAACTTAGGGTTCACTGTTTGTGTTGTGCAATTCCATAGATTAAAAAAAATTATTCTAGTACCATATGTACAACTAACATTTTCCCTTTTTAACCACATTCATATATATAGTTCAGTGCTATTATTTATATTTAAAATGTGTGCTACCATTCTGAATCTTTCTTACATGACTTACTGGTCTGAAAATAATTTTCTTGTCATCTGGATGTCAGGATGTTCCAGAATCTGGTACATTTCCTGTCCCAAACTGGAAATCAAACATTTCTCCAAAAAGCCCTGCATATTTTTTGTGGGCAGTGGTGTTTATAGATTACAGTGTGGAGGCTAGCAATGCACATTCCTGCTGAGTTGGTCATTGTAGCCCTTCCCAAATGACACAGCTGGGGAAATTTAGACATAGAAATAGATAGATAAATCTCATTATATATATGCATACAAAAATACCTTTTGAAATCAAAATGATATTTCTAACTCAAATATTCAATTTCAGCACTTAAGGTTTTCATGAAACATCTTAAATATTAAACTTTTTGAGATTCCTGGTTTTCAAGTACATGGAATAATAGAATATCCTATAATTTCTCATTTGCTTCAACTCACATACATGCAGTGATATTAGAAGTAAAATAATAGTACTACCAATGCTAATTATGACTAGTGAAAACTGTCAAAAAATTGTAGATATGTTATCCCCATTATCCTCCATTTTGTTTTATTTCTTGTTTTTAAAATTTAATAAAATTTTTAGTTACTAATTTAAAACTGCAGTTCTTATCAGTTAAGATTAGTTTATAAATCTTATTCTATTTCAAAGTCTAGAAAATATAATAGTCCTTTTAAAAAAAATTCAATGATTTTTCAGTATATTTACATGCTGTGCAGCCATCACCACTATCAAATTCCAGAACATATTCATTACCTTAAAACAAAACCCCATGACAATTTGCAGTCATCCCCCGATTTTCCTCTCCCCTCAGTCTTTGGCAAGCACTAATATATATTCATATATTGAACATTCTTTGCCTATCTTCATATTTGTTATTTTTGTTTAAATTGTTTTTTATCTTTTTTACCTTTTTTACCTATATACCCTTGCCTATTCTGGACTTTTCATATACTGGAACTGTACAATATTTAACCTTCTGTGATTGGCTTCCTGCACTTAGCATAATGTTTTCAAATTTCATCCATGTTATTGCACGTATTAAAGTTTCTTTCTTTTTTGTGGCTGAATGATATTCCATTGTATTAGCTATCTCACCTTTTGATTATCCATTCATCAGGTGATGGACATTTGGGTTGTTTGGCTATATGAATAATGTTGCTATGAATATTCATGTACAAGTTTTTGCTTGGACATGTGTTTTCAATTCTTGGAAATATGTATAACTATGGGTGAAATTCCTGTATCAGATAGTAACTGTTTGAATTTTGAGGAACTTCCAAACATTTTCAAAGTGTCTGCAGCATTTTACATCTACATTGGAATGTACGAACATTCCAATTTCTCCACATTCTTGCCGAAATATTTTAATTCATACCACTTGTCTTTATGCTGATGTCTCCTAGTCATTTTGTTGCCTGAAGCTTGTTCTTTAATATATATATTTTTGGAAGATCAAAGGCATTTTTAATCAAAAGTAGTTAACTAGCTGTCTAAGTTAACAATACAAGATAGCCATTCTGAACTTAGAAAGGGTTTGGTAAACTCCCTGCAGACTCCTGCTCCAGTTAGGCCATGTGCCCAGTCAGGTCTCAAGGGTGGTTCCACTCGCCACCTAGAACTTCCTCGGATCTACACAATGTGGGGTCTAGCCCCTGCCACCTCTGGCGAGGGAGCCAGGAGTCTGGGCAGACCGAGTTTATGTCCTTTGGGAGCTTACCTAGGAGCCCCTAGCCATTAGCCCCCTTTAAAACAGTAGAACTAAAATCGCACAGACAAGCCTTAAAACTCACCAGTTTCTGGTGCGTGTCAAGGAGCACCACTCACTTATTTTTCTCCTGGATGGCTGGTTAAATGAAGATTGAGGAGCACTGGACTCCTCTAGGCTCTTGGTTATGATACATAAGTGAATTTATGAACAAGCCAGTTTAGTTAGGCCAGTAAAAAGAATTTATTTGGGAAATGAGGGAAAGAAGAGAGCTTGCTGAGAATGAGAGAGAAAGACAAACGTACACACCAAGATTTGGTGCGGGCTCCTCTAGGCAGAGAGAGCTCTAATGTATTTTTAAGGAAATGTTCATGAAACCAAAATTTGCTGAGTTCTTTTATCTTGGTAAGAGTTGTCTATGCTCTTTATTCTTCAAAATGACTTTTGCTGGATATAAAATCCTTTGATCATTAGTTTTTCTTGAGTACATTTACTATGTTATTCTTGAATAATACACAAGAAGAGGTTAAAAGAAGTTTTCTTCTTTCTGAAAGGTGAGTACTTTTACTATAATATATCGTAGTGCTGATTGTTTTAGGCTGATATTCTGAGGTGCGTGGTGTACTCTTTCAATACATGTTTCCAATCACATTTTTATTTAGGAAAGTTTTTTTAATTGCAGATTTTACTTTTTTCTATTCTTTGTTTTAGTTTTCCTCTTCTGATGACTCAGTTATTCATATATTGAACATTCTTTGCTTATCTTCATATTTGTTATTTTTGTTTAAATTGTTTTTTTTATCTTTTTTACCTTTATTATAATTTCAAAATTATTTTCCTTTTAACTTCTATTTTTATTAAGGCACTCTTTGTTGTGTTTGCTCATCTTTAGATTCCTTCTTGTTTAGTATTTATTTCTAAAGTGTTGTTTTTTCTTTTCTTTTAACTCATTCTTTTAAATGAATTTACATCTGTAATGAGATATAACTGATCTACAATAAACTGCATGTATTTAAAATATACAATTTGTTAAGCTTTGGCAAATGTATACCCATAAAACTATAATCAAGATCATTAAGATATCCATTAATATTTTGCTACTTTGTAACCAGTCTCTCTCTCCCCACATCCCTGTCCTTGGGCAACCACTAATCTGTTTTCTGTAACTATATATTAGTTTACGCTCTCTAGAATTTTAGATAAATGGAATCATATAGTATATATTCTTTTTTATCTGGTTTATTTCATTAAGCATAATCATTTGAGATTCATATATCTTGTTTGCATGTATCGGTATTTCATTCATTTCTATTCCTGAGTAGTATTGAATTTGCATGGATATATCATAACTTGTTTACACTTTCACATATTGATAGACATTTTCAGTTTTGGGCTATTACAAATAAAACTGCTATGAACATTCATATACAAGTCTTTATACATGGACACAAGCTTTTGATTTTGTTGGGTAAATATTGGGAGAAGAATTATGAATAGAAGGATAGGCATTTATTTAGCTGTTTAAGAAACATCCTGACTGTTTTCCAAAATTGCCATATTATTTTACATTTCTACCAACAGTGTATGTGAGTCCCAGGTGCTCTACATCTATACCAACACTTGATATGCTTTTAATTTTATAAATTCCAGTGTGTATATAAGTGATTTCTCATTGTGGTTTTACTTTTTATTTCCCTAAAAACCAGGATGTCAAGTCCCTTTACATGTACTCTCTTTTCATGGATAAGATATATATTTTCTTTATATTTTCTCCTGGTATGTAGCTTACCTTTTCATATATATAAGGTATTTTGAAGAGAAAAAAGTTTTGATTTTTACAAGTTCTAATTTATTTTTGTTTTCTTTAATCCTTTGTCCTTTTTGTCATATTTTAAAAAAAAAATTGTTGGCCAAGCCCAGGGCCCAAGATTTCTTCTCTATTTTATTCTAGAAATTTTATAAGGTTGGCTCTTATGTTTAGATCTATTATCCATTTTGAGTTCATAGTTCTATATTGTGTGCGGTACAAGTCCAAGTTCATTCTTTTTGCATATGTCTAATGACACAGCACTATTTGTTGAAAAGATTATCTTTGCCCATTGAATGGCTTTGAAATCTTTTTCAAAAATCAATAGACCAGGGAGGAGGTGCCCATGGCTCTGGGAATTTTGGTCCATGTCCACAGGCCAAGAATTGACTTTTATTTGGCAGTATAATCTCATCACTGGTAAAAGCCTGGTTCAAAGTGATCATTACTTCCTCAAGAATGTTGTTGAATAGCCAGAATAGAGAGAAAACATGTAACCAAAAAATAACAGTGAATTTTTAAGAGTAAATAAAGAAGGCAAGGATGTCATCAACATGGCAATGTTAGACATCCCCTGTAAAAGCCTCCCTTGAGATTTAGCAAATAAAAGTAAAAATTCCACTTGCTTAGAACTCTGGAAGAAGGTAGAGACTGGAGAATGACCCCACAAATGCTGAATTGAAGAAACAGAAAAATCTCAGGTAGGAGAATTCCATCCTGATCCACCAGTCATTTCCCTTTTCACCTCCCCCTCATTCTGTCCCATACAGCTTGGGAGTCACACAGAGGCAGCGGAGCCTGACTTCCTCCAACTATGGACAGAGACTGTAAACCAATTCACAGCATATCCAGGCATAGGGACCTATGTCTGCCGAGACTCAGGACTGAACATAACAGGACAGAACATAACCCACTGCATACAAAGGGGCCCTTGGAAGGGGGGCAGAGAAAACACCATAGAAAGGCTGATAAGAACTTCTGTGACCTCTCTCAATATAGTTTCAATAGGCTGGACCACCTAAAGGCAAAGTGGACTTTTCTTAAGAGACCCACCTTTCTTGTTTAACCCCCATCTGGATTCCCAGGGTAGGGTAACTTAAGAGGGGAGAAACTGGAAGCAGGAAAGCCTCACAGAAAAAAAGGGTTAAACTGAACTTCTGTAATATAGGACATGTCCCAGGACTGAAAATATATAAAGAAAATGGGGCACTGTGAGGGAGAGAATTTAAACAAATCATAGAAGCTTGGGAGAAAAGTCTGCACAAAAACAAACAGAATGTCAAGCTTCCCAGAGAAGGAACAGAAGAAGTGAGATTCTTGGAGATGAAGCAGCTACATAGAAGATGCAATATCAAAAATTGTACCATATATCCAGGGAAAGAATCAGATGGAGAAGAGCAGGTGAACACAGGCTATTCTAAAAGTCTAGAATAAGTTATACCAAGAGTCAAAGAAGTGCCTTAACACAAAGTCAATCAACAATAAAAACTGAAACAAGAGGGAGAAATGGACCTTCAGAGATAACTCATCAAGATAATCGATGCCTAGACATCAGCAAAATATTACAAGTCATACTAAGAAACAGGAAAATATGGCTTGGTCAAGGGGACAAATTAAAACTTCAGAGGAGACTCAGAAGTTGGAATAACTAATAAGAGATATTCAAATAAATCTCCTAAATCAATTCAAGGAGATGAAGGAAACTATGCGTAAAGAACAAAAGGATATTAAGAAGGCAATATGTGGACGTAAAGAAGAATTTAAAAGTGTAAAAAGAAACATAACAGAATTTATGGGAATTGTAGCAGTTTGGCAGTTTGATATAGTTATGAATTCCAAAAACAGATACTGGATTATGCTTGTAAACTGGACTGTTCATCTGGGTATGATTAAATTATGATTACAGATTTGATTGGGCCACATCAGTAGGGTGTTTAGCCCTGCCTCTTGGTGGGTGGGGTCTCAAAGATAAAAGACAGGGCAAAGGACAGAGTTGGAGTAGTTTTGATGTTGGAGTTCTGATGCTGATATTTAATGCTGAAGTCTTGGGAAGTGAACACACAGAGGAGCTTGGTTGTGAGGAAAGAGAAGGCCCCGAGAAGAGAAACAAACTTTGCCTGATAGTCTACAGCTGGGCTTGTGCAGAGAGGCAAAACCTAAAGAGCCTCACAGTCTACAGCTGACCTTGTGGAGATAGCAGAAGAGCTGAGCCCAGAGATAAGCAAGACCTGCTGAAGAGAGGAACCCAGGAAGCCTGAACCCTTGCAGACATCAGCAGCCATCTTGCTCCAAAACATGGCAATAGACTTTGGTGAGGGAAGTCTATTACGCTTTATGGCCCGGTAACTGTGGACTTCTACACCAAATTAATACCCTTTATAAAAACCAACTGATTTCTGGTATTTTGCATCAGCACCCCTTTGGCTGATTAATACAGGGATGAAAGGCACAATAGTAGAGATTAAAAATACACTAGAGGCATACAATAGCAGATTTGAACAGGCATAAGAAGGAATAAGAACTAGAAGACTGGACAATTGAAATTGCACAGTCAGAAAAAGAGCTAGAGTAAAGATTATTTAAAAAATGAGCAGTGACTCAGGGATTTAGTGACAGCTCAAAGCACACAAAATTATGTGTCATGGGTGTCCCAGATGGAAAAAAAGGGACAGAAAGAATATTTGAGAAAATAATGGCCAAAAATTTCCCAAATCTTAAGACATAAATATACATGTCCAATAAGTGCAACATACTCCAAACAGAATAAATCCTAATAAACCTACTCTGATACATATACTAATCAGAATACAAAATGCTAAAGATAAAGAATTCTGAAAGTAGAAAAGCCATTTATCGCAAAAAAGACTGACAATTTCTCATCAGAAACCATGGGGGTAAGAAGATAATGTTATGATGTATTGAAAGTACTAAAGAGAAACACTGCTAGCCAAAAATTTCTTAATCAGAAGAACTGTCCTTCAAAAATTAGGGAAAGTTTAAAGTATTCACAGATAAACAGACACTGAGAGAGTATGTCAACAACAGACCTGCCTTGTAAGAATTACTAAAGGGAATTCTGCAAGTTGAAAAGATAGGAGAGAGTGGCTTGGAATAGGGTGAAGAAATTAAGGTCAATAGTAAGGATAATTAAAGGAAAAATGTAAAACCTAAAAGTACTGAATCCTCAATATACAACTCTACTATTTAATTCATTTAAGAATCAGAATACAGTTGAATAATAAAAAGGCATATTTCCTGATAATGGATGTGCAAAATATAAAGTGGTAAAGTGGGACAAAAAACAACATAAAAAGGGGAAAGAGAGGCTATTGGAACAGAGAAAATGTATGCTATTGGAGCTAGGTTGGCACCATTTCAAATTAGTAGGTTATATATGTAGATTGTGTAATATGAACCCAAGGGTAATTACAATGAAAGTATTTTAAAAATATGCAGAAATAGAAATGAGGAAAGGATCAGTCTGATACACCATGAAAGATCAATTACACAGAAAAAGAGGTTGGAATAAAGGAAAAGAGAGACAAATATATATATTTATATATATGACATATAAAAATTAAATGTCATAGTGGCTGAAGTAGGTACTACCTTTACAGTAATAATATTGAATGTTAATGAATTAAACTCCCCAATCAAAAGACACACAGTGGCAAAATGGATAAAAAGTATGACTAAATTTATGTTTTTTAAAAGAGTTTCAACTTAGACACAAAGACACAACAATTTGAAAGTGAAAGGATGAAGAAAAATATTCTGTACAAATTATAACCAAAAAAGAACTGGAGTAGCTATATTCATATTGGACAAAATAGACTTTAAGTCAAAGGATATTATAAGAGACAAAGAAGGACACTATATGTTAATAAAAGGGAGAATCCACCAAGAAGAAATAAAAATCATAAATTTTTATGAACTTAACTACAGTGCCCCAAATATATGAGGTGAACACTGACAAAATCAAAGGAAGAAATAGACACCTCTACAATAATATTGGAGACTTTCATACATCACTTTCATTAATAGATAGAACAACTATATAGAAGAACAATAAGGAAACAGAGAACTTGAACAGTATGATAAATGAACTGGACCTCACAGGCATATACAGAACATTGCACCCCCAAAAGCAAGATGTACATTCTTCTCAAAAGCACATGGATCATTCTCAAGGATAGAACACATGTTAGGTCACAAAACAAGCCTCAATAAGTTTAGAAAGATTAAAATCATACGAAGCATCTTTTCTGACCTTAATGGAAATGTAGCTGAAAATCAAGAAGAGGTGGAAAACTGGAAAATTTACAAATATATGGAAGCTAAATAACACTCTCTTGAATTTTCAGTGTGTGAAAGAAGAAATTGCAAAGGCAATGAGTAAATATCTTGAGGTGAATGTAAATAAGAACACAACATATCAAAACTTATGGGATGCAGTGAATGCAGTGCTGAGAAGGAAATTTTAGCTCTAAATGCTTATATTGTAAAAGACAAAAGAGCTAAATTCAAAGACCTTTCTGCATACATGGAGGAACTAGAAAAAGAACAGCAAACTAACCCCAAAGCAATCAGAGGAAAGACATAACAAAGATTAGAGCAGAAATAAATGAAATTGAGAATAAAAAACAAAAGAGAGAATTAACAAAACCAAAATTTGGTTCTTTGAAAAGATCAATAAAATCGACAAACACTTAGCTAGACTGATAATGAAAAAGAGAAAGAATATGTGAATAAATAAAATCACAGAAATAAAAAGGATCATAGGAGGAGTCTATGAAAAAATAATGCCAAAAATTTGACAACCTAGATGGAATGGACAAATTCCTAGAAACACAAAAACATCCTACACTACTTTACAAGAAATAGAAGACCTCCACAACAAATTACAAGCAAAAAGATTGAATCAGTCATCAAAACCTCCCAACAAAGAAAAGCCCAAGACCAGGTGGCTTCACAAGTGAATTCTACCCATCATTCCAAGAACAATTAATACCAATCTTAGTCAAACATTAAAAAAAAAAAACTGAAGAGGAGAGAATACTACTTAACTCATTCTAACTCACCTGAATACCAAAGCCAGATAAAGATTCTGCAAGAAAATAAAATTACAGTCCAATTTCTCTTATGAATATAGATGAAAAAATCCTCAACCAAATACTTACAAATTGAATTCAACAGCATATTAAAAGAATTAAACATGATTATCAAGTGGGTTTTATCCCACATATGCAAGGATGGTTCAACACAAGAAAATCAATTACTGTAATACAATATGAAAGGGTAAAATCACATGATCCTCTCAATTGACACAGAAAAGGCATTTGACAAAATCCAGCATCCTTTCTTGATAAAAACATTTAGAAAAATAGGAATAGAAGAAAACTTCCTCAACATGATAAAGGGCATATATGAAAACCCCACAGCTAACATCATACTCAAAGACTGAAAGACTATAAGATTTGGAACAAGACAAGTATACTTATGGTCACCACTCTTATTTAATATTGTATTAGAAGTATTTGCTTGAGCATTTAGGCAAGAAAAAGAAATAAAAGGAATCCAAATTGTAAAGGAAGAAGTAAATCTTTCACTATTTGCAGATTACATGACCCTATGTATAGAATGTCCTGAAAAAATGATAACAAAGATAGTAGGAATTTAGGAAAGTGGCAGGGAGCTAGAACAACACCCCAAAATCAGTAATGTTTCTATACAGTAATAATGAGAAAACTGAGGAGGAAGTCAAGAAAAAAATTCCATTTACATTAGCAACTAAAAGAATAAAATATCTAGGAATAGATATAACCAAGGATGTAAAGGACTTGTACACAGAAAACTATAAAACAGAGATAAAAGAAATGAAAGAAGACTTAAATAAAGGGAAGGAAATTCTGTGTTCATGGATTAGAAGACTAAGTATCCTTAAGATGTCAATTCTACCTAAAATGATTTAGTTTCAAAGCAATCCCAATCAAAATTCCAACAGCCTTCTTTGCAGAAATGGAGAAGCTAACTATCAAATTTATTTAGAAGGGTAAGGTGTTCCAAATGGCCAAAAACATCTTTGAAAGAAGTACGAAGCCAGAGAACTCAAATTTCCTGGCTTAAAAGCATGAGCTCTGCCACATTCTCTAATGGAATAGCAACAATCCCTAAAGTACAGGGTCAATGACTAGTGAAGGAAGATGGTTTATTGATGGGCCATTGATATTGATGACTATGCTTATGAGCTTTTGCTCTTGAAATTGAAACTTAGCCTAGTGTTGTAGGGTGCCTAAGAGTTACTTACTGGGAGCCTCCTTCTTGCTCAAATGTGGCCTCTCTCTAAGCCAAACTCAGCATATAAACTCACTACCTTCCCCCCAGTGTGGGACATGACTCCTGGGGATGAGCCTCCCTGGCATGGAGGCATTGCGATCAAGTACCAGCAATCAATGCAACTGGAAAAAAAATACCTTGACCAAAAGGGGGAAAAGGTAAAGACAAATGAGTTTACATGGTTAAGAGACTTCAAGGTGAATTGGGAGGTCATTCCAGAGGTAACACTTATACACATCTCAGCCGAACTCATTGACAGCCAAAATAGATACTACCCTAAATAGTGGGGCTTCTGAGGGCTCTGAAAAAATACAGACACTATAGTCAGGGCAGATAGCTCAAGAGTTTGGTCCCTTGCCAGTGGGCCTACTTTGGAATTTATATCCCCAATGTGACAGAGTTGGACTAAGTTGTTGTTTACCTACACATGGCTCTTCTGTCCTATTTGAACTTTTAATTAGTATTAAAGTTGGTAGGTGTACAACCAAGAGATTTAAATCTTTGGGCTGTCCATGTGCCAGCTGGGCCCTGAGCCTCAATGGAGTTGCAACATCTACTCTCCAGTTCATTGGACTCACCCAGTACAACTAACAAGAAA
The DNA here is from genome assembly GCA_026826555.1 of Tolypeutes matacus. Classification (NCBI taxonomy): domain Eukaryota; kingdom Metazoa; phylum Chordata; class Mammalia; order Cingulata; family Chlamyphoridae; genus Tolypeutes; species Tolypeutes matacus. The sequence goes on from JAKSZT010054304.1 coordinate 11,782,090, forward strand.
GAGATGATGGATAACCAACATACCAAGGAACTGAGAGAATCTACAACTGCAAGCAAGAGAGTCCCATCCATCATCCATATGGGATAGAAGCCCCCTCTATTAAGGTGGAGTGGGCAGCACCATCCCAGAATCCTTAGGATTGGGAAATGAACTATGGACTAAAGTAGACTTACTAGTATTCTACTATAGACTTATTGTGATTCTAGCAATGGAAGAAATATCATTGATGTGGAGGCAGTGGCCACTGGAGGTTCTGATGGTAAAGAGATGGAAAAACAGGTGTAATATAGGGGCATTTTCGGGACTTTGGAATCATCCTGAATGACATTATAATGACAGATACAGATCATTATATATCTTGCCATAACCTACAGAATTGAGTGGGATTAAGTGTAAACTGTAATCCATGCTTAGTGGCCATGCTCAAAAATGTGTTTATCAATTGCAATGAATGTGCCACACTAATGAAGGATGTTGCTAATGTGGGAAACTGTGGGTGGCGTGGGGATCAGGGCATATGGGAATCCCCTATATAGTCTCTGAAATATTTATGTAATCTAAGTATTTTTAAAAAAATAAAAAGTGAAAAGACCAAAACAAAACAAAACAAAACAAAAAACAAATAAAAAAAAAAAAGCATATTACAAACTACAGTGATCAAAACAGCATGGTATGGGCACAAGGATAGATATATTGATCAAGAGAACCAAACTGAGAGTTAAGAAATAGACCCGCACAACTATGGTCAATTGATTTTTATCAAGGCTGTCAAGTCCGCTCATTTGGGGAAGAATAGCCTCTTCACCAAATGGTGGTGGGAGAACTGAATATCCATATGCAAAAGAATGAAACTGGACTCCTCTCATAAACCATGCACAAAACTTAACTCAAAATGGATCAAAGACATAAATATAAGAACCAGGATTATAAAACTCCTAGAAGAGAATATAGTGGAGCATTGTCATGTGTTAGGCAATGGTTTCTTAGACTTTAAACCCAAAGCATAAGCAATGAAAAGAAAAAATAAGATAAATGGGACCTCCTTGAAATTAAAAATTTTCTGCATCAAAGGACTTTGTCATGAAAGTGTAAAGGCAACCTATTCAATGGGAGAAAATATTTAGTAACCACATATCCGATAAAGATTTAATATCCAGAATACTTAAATAAATCCTACAACTCAACAATAAAAAGGCAAAACACCCAATTAAAAAATGGGCAAGGTAGGGAAGCGGCTGTGGCTCAATCAGGAGGGCTCCCGTTTACCATATGGGAGGCCCTGGGTTCGGTTCCCGGGGCCTCCTGGTGAAGGCAAGCCCGCCCGCCTGGCGTGGTTAGCTGACCCAGCGAGCACAAGCAGCAAGGGGGGGAATAAATGAATAAATAAATAAAATCTTAAAAAAAAAAAAATGGGCAAGGTACTTGAATAGACATTTATCCAAAGAGAATATACAAATGGCTGAAAAACACATGAAAATATACTCAACAATGCTAGCTACTAGGGAAATGCAAACTAAAACCACAGTGAGGTATCATTTCCTACCCATAGAATGATTGCTTTTAAAAAATAAAAAAAGAAAATTACAAGTATTGGAGAAGATGTGGAGAAATAAGAACATCCATCCATTGCAGTAAAATGATATATCTGCTGTAGAAGACTGTTAGTTCCTCAGGACGCTTAATATAGAATTACCATATGACCCAGCAATCCTGTTTCAAGGTTTGTACACAGAAGAACTGAAAGTGGGGACTTGAACAGATATTTTCAAACTGATGTTCATAGTGTCATTTTTCACAATTGCCAAAAGAAAGAAGGAACCCAAGTATCTGTCAACTGATGAATGGATTTTAAAAATGTGGCACATACATAAAAATGGAATATCATTCAGGTGTAAAAAGGAATGAAATCCTGATGTGTGAGACAACGTGAATGAACCTTGAGTACATTATGCTGACTGAAATAAACCATACACAAAACGACAAATATTGTATGAATTATGTTTGTTAATGTGGTTTAGAGGGAAAGTTTTGGGTGTTGTATGTTGCTAGAATGAATGTTAGAATATAAAATATGGGACTGTATGACACAGTTGCCCTTGCTGTAGATGATGGACTGGGGTTAGTAGTCCAGGAATAAGCATGTCTTTCATGAAGTATAACAAATACATGACACTATTACCAAGTATTAATAATAGGATTGTATATGGGAAAATATATCTAATGTAAACTATGGACTATAATTAACAGTAGTATTTTATTATTCTTTCATCAACAGTAACAAAGGTACCACACTAATGTGAAGTGTCAACAATAGAGGGGTATATGAGAACATTGTATTTTTTTACATGACTTTTCTGTAAACCTACAAATTCACTAAATAAAAATATAACAATAATTTTAAATAAGTATATTAAATGAAATAAATCAGAGAAAAAGTACTATCTATTGTATTAAAAAATTAATAGAAAAAAAATTAATAGACCACACATGTAACGATCCATTTCTGGACTTCCAATTCTGCTCTGCTGTTCTCCTTGTCTATCTTTATGACAATCCTTAACTGTCTTCATAATTATAGCTTTGTAGTAAATCTTAAAACCAGATAGTGTAAGTTCTTTTCATTTTCAAAGTTCTTTTGGCTCTTCTACGTCTTTTGCTTTCCCTATAAATTTTATATTCAGCTCACCAATTTCTATAACCAAGCCTGTTGGAGTTTTGTTTGGGATTGCCAGCTTGATAGATCATTTTGGAGGGAAGTTGATGTCTTAATAGTATCAAGTCTTCCAATTTATAAACATGGTCTATCTCTCCACTTATTTAGTTTTTAACTTTTCTCAGCAATGTTTTGTAATTTTCCGTGTATGCCTTACATGTCTTCTGTCAAATTTATCACCAAGTATTAAATATTTTTATGGTAAATGTAAATATATATATATATTTTTAAGTGTTTGAATCTTTCTTGCTAGTATGTAGACATACAATTAATTTTTGCATATTGACCTTGAAACCTGCATCCTTAATCCACTCACTTATTAGTTCTAGTAACTTTTTTGTAGATTCTACTGGATTTTCTATATAGACAATCATGCTGTCAATGAATAAAGCCAATTTTACTTTTTTCTTTATAATTTTTATGCCTTTGCTTCTTTTTCTTGCCTTATTACACTAAATAGAACCTCTACTACAATGACAATGGTAATAAGAGTGGAGATATTTGCCTTATTCCTGGTCTTAAGAGAAAAGCATTCATTATTTAACTATCAAGTATGATGGTACCTCTAGGTTTTTGTAGATGCCTTTTAACAGGTTAAAGAAATTTCCCCCTATGTCCTCATTTGCTAAGAGATTTTATCATGAATTGTTATTGCATTTTGTCAAATGTTCTTCCTGTATCTATTGATATTCATCATATGTCATTTCTTTCTTAGACTTTTTACATGGTGAGTTGCACTGATTAATTTTACAATGTCAAACTAACCATGCAATCCTGGGATAAATCCTACTCTGTCATGATATAGTGCATGTTTCATATATTGTTTGAAGTCAATTTGCTAAAATTTTTAAGTTTTTCAGAGACATTGGTCTGTAGTTTTCTTTCTTTTTTTTTTTCTTAATTATGTCTTTCTCTGGTTTTAGTATCAGAGTAATTAAATTTCATTCTCACAGAATGAGATGGGATGTGTTCCTTCTATTCTCTTTCCTGGAAGAATATGTGTAGAATTGGTATTATTTCTTTCTTTAAAATTTTTAGAATTCCCCAGTGAAGTCCTCTCAGTCTGGAGTTTTTTTTGTGGAAAGGATTTTAACTAAAGATTCAGTTTCTTTATCAGGTATAGACCATTCAAGTTTTCTATTTATTCTTGAGTGAGCTTTGGAAGTTTCTTTTAAACAATATTTCCATTTCTTCTAATTTGTTGATACAAAGTTGTGCATAATATTAATTTATTATTCTTTTTCAGTTTTTAGAACTTGTAATGGTGTCCTTTCTCTCATTTCTGATATTGGTAATTTGTAACTTTTCAATATTTTTTTTCTGACCAGTATGAGTAAAGATTTAACACTTGTATTGCTTTTCTCAACTTTGAGTTTCATTGATTTTCTCTACTGTTTTTCTATTTTATTAATTTCAGCTCTGATTTTTATTATTTTATTCCCTCTGCTTCCTTGTGGTTTATTTTGTCCTAATTTTTTTTTAGTTCCTTAAGGTGGATGCCTAGGGCATGTATTTGAGATATTTCTTCTTTTATTAAAGAGTCATTTAGTGTTGTAAATTTCTCTCTAATGAAAAGGCTGAGGTGTTTATTTAATACCTCTAATTTGGCAAAACTCAAAGTTCAAACTCTGCTTCTCTTAAGGTGGGCAGCAACTGATACTTATGTTCAGTTTTGCTTTCCAGCAGTTGCTTTCCATTTACCTCCTTTAACCTCTCCCACACAGGTACAGATCAGGAGTCAGCCAAAGATATGAAACAGATTTATATGCAGATTTTGTGTTTCTTCCTTTGTGGTTACCTCCTTCTAGAATTTACCTCCTCCATTTCCAGCCACTCTGGGAGCCCAACTCTCTCTACAGTGAAAACTCAAGATAGTGTCTTGTAGCTTTCTTCTTGAATTGGAGCCGCCCTGTGACATAGACATAGATCTTCCCAATGTAATTTCTTTCACTCCATGGTCAAATCTCTTCCAATTTCTGACTGCTTTTGGTGATCACTTTCTAGCACCTTCAAATACTTGTTTTTTATATTGTTTCCAGATTTTATATACTTTTTTTCGGTGAGGTTAGTGCAACATAAACTACTCCTTCACACAATTGCTCTGCCTCCATTGTGTTGTTTTTCTCAAAATACCTTTTAAAAATTACCTAAATAACATTTGCTCAATGTAAAGAATAAAAAGTTATAAAAATGAAAAACTGAGAAAAGAAAAGAAATAAATTCTATTAAAATCCTAAATAGGGAGCGGATATGGCTCAAGTGGTTGAGTGCCTGCCTCCCACATGGGAGGTCCTGGGTCTGGTTCCCAGTGCCTCTTGGAAAAACAAAAACAAACAACAAGCAAAACAAATGAAAAACTCAAGAAGTTGAATGTGGCCAGTGGTTGAGTGCTAGCTTCCCACATATGAGGTCCCGGGTTCAATCCTCAGTCCCCAGTACCTAAAAAAAAAAAAAAAAAAAAAAAAAAATCCTATAATCCAAATTTTACCTGTGTTAACATCTTGGCATATAAACTTCCAGGTTTTTTTTCAGTTTATATCAGTATATATTCTTTAAGAAGGATATATAAATATATACATATTCAAATGTATTGTAAGGGTGCCTGTTTCTTATTTTCAGTTGAATTATTTAATTGATTTTTTAATGTATGAAGTTTTACATTTTTATGTAGACAGCTCTAGTGATTATTTCTTTTATGTGCTTTGTAATAATACTTAGGAAAGCCTCTCCCCTCCTAAAGTATAAACATTTATTTTATTCTAGAAATTTATGGATTTGTTTTAAATATTTAATGTCTAGTATTAATTGAGTGATTTCTCATTTCAGACACTGTGCTAAATGCTTTATGTATTTTTCATACTTTACATTTAATCTACACAACTATTCTTTAAGATATGTATTAGTATTTCTACTTTATAGACAAATGTAGTTAAGAACTGACAAGGTCAGCATTCAAACCCAGCTATGTCTGTCTCCAGAGACTCTATACCATCCCCCTATCTCCAATCCTCACTCCTTTATCTCTGTTACCAGTGACACCATTTTCACAGTCAAAGAGGGGTGAAACTTTGAAGTCATCATTGGCCCATTTCTTCTTCATCCCCTAAAGAAAATCAGATATCAAGCTGTGTATAATTTTTAAATTTCAAATAACTCATGTAATCTTTCTTTCTCCCTGCTACCACTAAGATAGAGATGCTATATGGTGGAAATAACACTGAATTAGGAGCAAAAGATTTGGGTCCCAATCCCTACATTGCTATTACAGTCACTGTGTGCCTTTGGACACATTACTTAACCTATTTGGACTTTAGTTTCTTCATCTGTAAGGAGATGCTCTCTGAGTTTCCTTCAAATGTTACATAATAGTGTGGCCATTTAAAATTATTTTAATATTTCATTTCCTACCATATAAAATTTAAACTTTCCTACAAAAAGTATCCAGAGCCCTTTTTCTTGTCTAAACATTATTCTCACCACTAGCCCTAGCCCCATTCTGACCCCCACCATTCTATATCATGGAGCACTTTTTTTATTCTAGATATTTCTTCTTCCTGCCCAACTGATCACTTCAGACCTTACTTGTTCTGATCCTTTGCAGCCCTAAAACACCCATAACATATACCACACAACTTATTCCTAGTATATCTTACCTTTAATTTTATCTATACCTATACCCATACCCATACCCATACCCATACCCATACCCATACCCATACCCATACCCATACCCATACCCATACCCATACCCATACCCATACCCATACCCATACCCATATCTATCCCCCATAGGAAGAATCTTGAGGATAGGGATTGACTCTTAAATATTGACTATCACAATGCAGGAAAAAATGCTGGGTGTTCAGGAAATTCTTGATGAATATGCAATTCTTCTATGTTGTATCAGCTGTCCGTCTGTGTCAGTTTATTTCCTAAATGTCCAAGTTAACCAAGGGTAGAAGTTGTGACTAACTTTATTATCTATTTGTTTTTCTCTTTTGATGATTAATTGTTGCTTGCTTATCTCTGTTCTGTAGTATCAATTTCCCCCACCCCAAGGTTTTTTTTCTTAATGTTTGTGTTTCTTTTATTTTTAAAGAAGTTTTAAATTACATAAATGTTGCATCAAAAATATAGGGGATTCCCATATGCCCTACCCCCACCCCTGCCACATTTTCCCACATGAACAACATCCTTCATTAGGGTGGTACATTTGTTATAATTGATGAGCGCATATTGAAGCATTACCACTAATCATGAAATATAGTTTACACTCTGCCCTGCACGATTTTATAGGTTTGACAGAATGTATAATGGCCTGTATCCATCATTGCAATGTCATGCAGGACAATTCCCATGTCCTGAAAATGTCCCCATGTTACACTTACTCTTCCCTCTCCCTCCCCTCAGAACCTCGGTGGCCACTGCCTTCATATCAATGATACCAGTTCTTCTATTGCTAAAATAATAATGCCTATAATAGAATAATAATAAGTCCATTGTTCATTCCCCAATCTTGAGGATTTGGGGATGGTGATGCCCACTCTGTTTCTAATTTAAAGAGGGCTTAGATCCCATGGGGCAGATGGATGGAACTGTCTTGCTTGCAGTTGCTGACACTATCTATTCCTTGGGATGGGCATTGTGGCTAAGAGATTTCAACATGAGTTGGGAGGTCTTGCCAGAGGTTATACTTATGCACCTCTCAGTAGGATCTCATTGACTGCTACAGTAAACAGTGACTCAACCAGTGGGACTCCTGAGGGATCTAGAGACATCTAGACACTATAAACAGGGCAGACAGGCTCAGGAATTTGGCACCCTGTCAGTGGGCCTTACTTTGGAATTTATGCTCCCAGTATAACAGAGTTAGACTCATTTATGGTTTCCCTACACATGGCTCTGCTACCTTTTATTTGAATCCATGATTAGCACTATATTTACTAAATATGTGTCCCAGAGATGTAAATCTTTGGTCTGTTTATGTGCCAGTTGAGCCCTTAATCTCAGCAGAGTTGCAACACCTACTCTCCAGTTCATTGGACTTACCCAGGACAGCTAACAGGGAGATGATGATGGACAATGCCCATCTATGGTATCATTTATGCCTTTGAAAGGTAGCACTAATTTTCCCATCATGAATATGATAAATATAATTCTATCCATATATGTTTCTAGGATCTGCCTATATATGGTTGTGGACATGGTCTATCTGCTGCTGGCCCAGTGTAATGATTCTGAAATATTGATGAATAAAAATATCTTAAACTCCAAATCTAAAGATAACTACATCAAAGGACAAAGTTTTTTTAAAACTTTGTTCTGTGTAAGTTTGTACAAACCAGCATTACAGTAGTAATGTGACACAAAACTAAAAAATATGTATTTACTTGTCCTCTGACACATTCCCACTAGACATGTTGAAAACTAAGAACATGATCACTAGTGCATTAGCAAGCAGCTAACTTCAGTTTTCTCTGTAACCAACAGGAAGTCTAGAAAAAGAAAACAAAAATGAAAAACATAGACAATAAACAGGAAGCAAATAATAAAATTATAGACTTAAATCCTATCATATCAATTATTACATTAAGTGTAAATGTTCTAAATATACCAAAGGACAAAGATTGGCAGTGTGAATTAAAAGTCATCACCCAGCTATATGCTATCTGTAAGAGATTCACTTCAAATATAATGATACAGCAGGTTGAAAGTAAAAGGATGCAAAAAAGATAAATCATGCAAACATTAATCAAAAGAAAACAGGAGTGGCTATATAAATATCAGGTAAAGTCTATTTCAGAACAAAGAAAATTACCAGATACAAAAAGGACATTATAAAATGATAAAAGGGTCAAACTAGCAGGAAGATATAGCAATGCTAAATGTTTATGTTCCAAATACCAGAGTATCAAAATATTTGAAGCAAAAACCAATAGAACTGAAAGAAATAAACAAATCCATAAATCATAGTTGGAGATTTCATCACCCCTCTCAAAAATCTATAGAAGGTCTAGAACATCCAAAAAATCAACAAGTATATAGAAGAACTCAACAACACCATAAAACAGGAGAATCTAATCAACATTTATAGAACAGTCCACCCAATAAGCGCAGATATACATCCATTAAAAGTCCTTATGGAACATATATCAAGATAGATCATATCCTGTCCCAAAAGCAAACTCAACAATTTGAAGGATTTAAATCATGCAGTGTGGTCTCTGATCACAATGGAATAAAATAGAAATCAATACAGAAAGAAAACCAGAAAATCTCTAAACACTCTAGAAACTAAAAAACACATTTAAAAATAGTCCATGGATCAAAGAGTAAATCTCAGGGGAAATAAAAATAAAGGGAAGTGAATGAAAATGGAAATATAACATATCAAAATTTTTGGAACAGCGCTAAACCAGTCCTGAAAGGAAGATGCATAGCATTACATTAAATGCATACATCAGGAAGAAGATTCAAATCAATAATCTAAGCTTCAACCTCAAGAACCTAGAAAAAGAAGAACAAAATAAATTCAAAGCAAGCTGAAGGAAAGAGCAGAAATCAAGCATCCTTAACAAAATTTTTGTAAATGGAATTCAGCAATATATAGAAGAATTATGTAACATGACAAAGTGGTGTTTATTCCAGGGATGCAAGGCTGGACCAATATTTGAAAATCAACCATTATAATATACCATATTAACAGACTAAAGTAGAAAAATCACAAGATCATATTAATGGAGCAAAAAAAGCAGTTGACAAAATTCGACATTGACTCATAAAACTCACAAAATAAGCAATAGAGAGGAATTTCCAAAACATGATAAAGAGCTTCCAGAAGTAATACACAGCTATCACACTTAATGGTGAACGACTGAATGCTTTCCCTTAAAAACAGTGGCAAGAATGTCCACTCCCAACACTCTTATTGAACATAGGTCTGGAAATTCTGGCCAGTGCAATTTGGTAAGAAAAGGAAATAAAAGGCATATAGATAAGAAAGGAATAACTAAAACTGTCTTTATTTGCAAATGACATGATTGGTTACATAGAAAATCTCAAGAAATCTGCAAAAATACCTCTAGAGTTCACCAACATCACAGGATACAATATAAACAAGGCAAACAAAAATCTATTATATTTCTATATACTAGCAATGAACACACAGACACCAAAATTAAATATACAATGCCATTTACAGTTGCTAATAAAAGAATCTGTACTTAGATTTAAGTCTAACAAAACATGTAATTTTCAATTTCCTAGGCTGATCAAAGCAGATACCATGAAATGTGTTGGCTTTAACAATGGGAATTTATTATCTTACAAGCTTATGTTTTCGAGGCTGTGAAAATGTCCAAATCAAAGCATCATCAAGATGATGCTTTCTTCCTGAATACTGGCTGCCAGCAATCCTTGGTTCCCCTGCCACATGGCAAGGCACATGGCAGAGTCTGATGGTCTCTCATTTCTCTTCTGGGTTTCATTGATTGCAGTTTCTTGCTTCTCTCTCTCTCTTTCTCTCTTTCTCTTTTTCTCTCATCATCCCATTTACAAAGGACTCCAGTAAGAGGATTAAGACTCATCCTGGACCACACCTTAACTGAAGTAACCTCATCAGAGAGTCCTACTTACAATAGGTTTACCCCACAGAAATGAATTAGCTTTAAGAACATGATTTTCTGGAGTACATACAGTTTCAAACCACCACAGATCCTGAAAACTGCAAAGCACTGATAAAATAAACAAAAGGGGATTTAAATTATTGGAAAGACATACTCTATTTCTGGATGGAAAACTCAACATAGTAAAGATGTTAATTCTCTCCAAATTGATATACATTTTCAGTCAAATTCCTGTCAAAAATCTCAGCAAAGTTTTTTTGTAGATAAAGGCAAGAGTATTTTAACACTTATATGGAAAGAGAGAAAAGGATCTGTAATAATTAAAATAATTTTGAAAAAAGAAGAATAAAGTGAGATGAATCAGTCTACACAATTTCAAGACTTATTACATAACTACAGTATTCAAGACTGAGTAGTATTCCCAAAAGGATAGACATATAAATCAATGGAACAGAATAGAGAACCCAGAATTAGATTAAAAACAAATATTCCCAAATGATTTTTTACAAAGGCACAAAAGCTATTCAAAGATTGTCTTTTGAACAAATGGAGCTGGAGTAATTAGCCATGTAGAGTCAAAAAATAAAACCCTCGGCCTGTCTCTTACTTTTTACAAAAGCCAACTCAAAGTGAATCACTAGCAGAGGTGTAAAACATAAAACTATAAAACTTTTAGGAAGAAAATAGGAGAAAATACACCAAGAGTTCTCGGACTTGAAACCATAAGCACAATCCATAAAAGGAAGATTGATAAATTGGACTTTATCAGATTTTTAAAAGTTTTGCTCTGCAAAAGACTGTTAAGCAGATGAAAAGACAAACAGCAAGATAATATATTTGCAAACCATGTATCTGACAAAGGGGTGGTATCCAGAATATATAAAGAACTCTCAAATCTCATAGTTAAAAAAAAAAAAAAACAGTTAGGAAAATGGACAAAAGACATAAACAGTTCACTGAAGAAGATATGCAAATGGCAATAAGCACATGAAAAGATGTCCAACATCATTAGCCAGTAGAGAAATGGAAATTAAAACCACAATGAGATATCACTGCATACGTACCAGAATGACTAAAATGAAAAATAGTGATAAAACTAAATGCTGGCAAGGATGCAGAGAAAATGTATGACTCAGAAATGGATAGTTGCAATGGAAAATGGTAGGGAAATTTTGGCAATTTCTTTAAAAAGTAAACATGCAACTATCATATGACCTAACAATTGCACTCTGGCATTTATCCCAGAGAAATGAAAACTAATGTTCACATAGAAACCAGTACAAGAATGTTTACAACAATTTACTTGTAATAGCCCCAAACTGGTAACAACCTATGTGTCGTTCAATTGGTGAATAATTAAACCAACTGTGGTACAATTATACTATGGAATACTACTCAGCAATAAAAAGGAACAAACCGTTGGTAAACACAACCTGGATGAATCTACAAAGAATTATACTGCATGAAAAAGTGCCTATTCCAAAAGGCTACATACCGTTTGATTCCATTTATATAACTTTTTTCTTTAATGCCAAACTTATTGAAATAGAGAACAGATTAGTAGTTGGCTGTGATTAAGAAGGTGCTGGGGTGGGAGGGAAGTAGATGTGTCTATAAAAGGACAATATAAAGGATCCTTTTGGTGATAGAAATGTTCTATATCTTGACTGTCAATGTTAATATCCTGGTTGTGATATTATACTATAGTTTTGCAAGAAGTTACTCCTGGGGGTGGTGGGGAACTGGATAAAAGGATACATAGATCTCTATTATTTTTTTTTCAACTGCATGTACATTGTCAATTATCTCAAATAAAAAGTTTAATTAGAAAAGTCAGTAAGTGATTACTATGTGCTCAGCACTGTTCAAGGGACTGTGAACAATTCAAAGATGAATTGCCTAAATTTGCCTAAAAAAGAATACAGTCTGGTAGGAGAAATAATGTATGTAAGGATTTACTATATAAGGCAAAATGTGGTAGAAAAAGAGAAAAGGGAAAGATTAATTCTAGCTGATGGGGGTGGAAGAAATGGATAGGATGAGGTATGGTTTCTCAGAGAAGGTGGCATTAGATTGGGCCTTAAAACCAAGATTGGATTTCAGTAGAGATTATGCATTCCAGCCTTCCGGAAAACCTTGGGGGATAGTGCATAAGAAGATATGAGCATGCCTTTGAATCTCACTGCTACTGTGTATCATACTGTGTGACCTTGGGCAAGTTACTTCAGTTTCTTCATCTGTAAAGTACAGATAAAAATATCTGCTTTGTGATGTTGTTGGAATTAAATGAGATAATTTAAATGCTAAATGCTGGCAAGGATGCAGAGAAACTGGATGACTCAGAAATGGATAGTTAGAATGAAAAATGGTAGAGCAACTTTGGCAGTTGCTTTATTTGAAGCGCTTAACAGCTTAACACAGGACACCTAATGATAGTGTTTGAATAGAGTAATTACATAATCAGCCATTTCCCTTCCTTCTCCCTTTCCTACTTTCCTTTGGCTTTTTGATTTTTCACTTTTCTCTCACCTTAAAAATTATCTTTTGCCTGCTTCCTGTTTTCTGCCCCTCAAAAACCACATTCCCTGAAGTTCTCTGTCATCTCCTACCTCCTTCATTTACTACTGCTTTAGTAAGAGTAAAATACTTATGATGATGAGTAAACAAGCTGTCTATCCCCAATACCCAGACACATACTCTATCTCTTGTCCTCTACTGATAACCAAGAATAATAATTTCACAGCATCCTCGCAGTAACAGAAAATAGTTGTGGGAATGTCTGCTGCCTCAGAGCACCACTCAAAACTGAGACTAATAAGTGATAAAGGAGAAGGCTGCCCACTCAGTACTTCCTCTGGACACACAGTATTGTCATTGACAGAAAGGAAGGAAGCAATTCATATGAAGAAAATAGAAAGAAAAAAAGATAGACCTTATATACTACAAAACAAACCTAGATGAATTGAGGCTGCAGAGTGGGTAGCATTAACTTTGAACCTATGGCGTTATCTCTCTCTCCTCTAGCAGATGATGACCACTAATCATGACCATTACCTTCCCACAAGGACTTCATTTGAAAAGGATAATAATTTTTCTGGGGCTGGGTTTTATTCATCTTGGCATTTTTAATGTCCAAGTGCACTGTATGAATCTAATAAATATTTGTTAATTATTTAAAAAAATCAATAAAATAAATGACATCACTAAAAGGAAATTATAAACTAATATAATAGCACATAAAATAAGAAAATACTCTCTTTTTTATATTATAGCAAGTTTGTTTATAAAGGGATGCAACTAAACAAAAAAAGAAAAAAAAGTGCAAGAAGAAAACTTACTTTAAGTATTTTTTAAATATAGCTTCTGCAGGGTTCACCACAATTTGAAAATTTTGTTCTAAGAACTTCCATAATTAAAATATAATTAATAATATTATAAATGACAAAGTCTGAAGTGTTTTCTATTAATATACTTCAACAGCATTGTTGAAAACACATCAGCATTTGGTGATTCTTCATATCTTTAAAAGACTTCCATTTTTGCTTAGGTTAGTTAATGTCTAAATTCTAGGTACTCTCCAAACACCCTGGTCATCTCTAGACATATCAACCCAAATCTTGGTATTACACATGGGACTCTGTCTCACCAAAGGCCCTTACTCTTGAATATTATTGAATCAGGAGAAAAGCCCCCCCAGGAATTTTCATCTTCCACTTTCCAGATATTTTGACCAGCCACATAGGCAGAGAACTTTGGGACACTTCCTAAACCCCAGAGCACCCCCAGTTTCACCATGAGAAGCCCCATTGCTGTTTCAAGATCAGCAAAGTCTACCAGTGATTGAGCAGGCTCCAGGTTCAGCTGACATTGTTGGCATCTTAGCCTTTGCTAACAAAGGGCATCATGACCTAGTTGCCCTCAGCTACTACCTTAAGTTTTAGCCTCTCAGGATTTTCTTTATTCCCCATATAACCTTTGCATCCCCCTGAGAGCCTCACATAACTACCCATTGCTAAACTTTCTCCATACTCTTTCACCACAGTCTCAGGAAAATCCAATCCACGAGACTCAAGTCTCTTCTTTGATCACATCTCTACATGATAATCACAATTATTTTCTCTCCCCTATTAATCGGCAAGTTCTTTGAGTGAAGGGTATTATTTACCATTGTAAAGTCAAGGATTTCCACATCATAGGTACTCAACATATGTTTGTTAAGTGAATTAAGTATAGAAAAGGAAGTTTTAAGAGTAAATAATTAAGTACAGCACTAAGCAAACAAAGCTTTACAAATGAAAACCAGCACAATTTGTTTCCTCAAAGATTCTAGGAAATGGTACCTTACTAATTTATTGCTTCACTCAGAGCTCCAACCCTACCATGTCCTTTTTTTTTTTTTTTTTTTTTTTTTTTTATTATCCTATTTTTTTTTATTATGGGTAAAAATCAAAATTCTCACAATACATACAAACATTTGCAAAGTGATATATAAATATATATGCATATATGTGTATTTGCTTAAAAAATGTTATTTATATATATATATATACACATATATTTTAAGAGGTGCTTAGATTACCCAAAATATTACACGGAACCCACTGGGATTCCCATGTTCCCCACCTCCCACACCTCCCACCACATCCCACACAAACATCTCCCACAGTGTGGCCCACCACCCTCAATGAACTTATACATCCTGGAGCCTTGCCACCAATTAGCCAAGGAGATTTGGAGCCTATTCAGCAGAAGATGACTGAATGATGCAAATCTGGCTCTAGTTCCCTTGATTCCCCTCCACCCCCTGCCGTGTTAAAGAGCTGTCACTTTCTCTTTTGAGTAATGAAGACCCAGTGCATGTTTTTGAGGTCAATGACATTATAAAATATGTGTTTTAGTAGGATAAATGTGTTGCTTTGAAGAACAGACAGAAAGACAGAGAGACAAAGCTATAACTGTAAAAGTCATAGAATGAGGTAATGATTAAGGTGGGGTAGAGACATATCTGGAAACAAAAAAACAAACCACAATAAGTGCCTTGGAGCTTTTTGTGATTGTTTGTATTAAAGCAACTTTTAAAATAACAGCTATCTGGTATGTTTTGCTTTATTTACCTCCCACCAGGTATTTTAATGACCAAGCATTTTAAGATCTAGAATTGATCCTAGATATTTGCTTTTGGAGTCCTTACCTAGCATCCTGCCGAATGTTTAAAATGCTACCCCATCCCATGTTAATATCAAATACTAATGATATAAAGATTAAATTGATTTGTGATGGACTCTGAAAAATGTTATATTTTATTATTGGTGTATCAAACATTGATTAAATTAAAAATTTCCATTTTTTTTCTTTTTTTTTTTCTTGGGTAATAGGAAATAAGAATAGCAAACAGGTTAAAATCATCATGGTCAAAAGAAGAAATCTTGTAATGAAAAATTTATAAATGAGATATTATTTCTCTACTACTAAGGAGTAAAGAACTGGTTAAAAGAGCTATGACTTTCAGAATTCCAAATAATAATTTCAATGATAACAGAATATTTCTGAAAGCTAAATGGTGTTTCCATCCTCCACAGGCTTAGCTCTTATTTTCTCCTTCTTCCCACATTCAACCTTTTAAATGACAGCATTATATAAAACACAGTATATTAGTCAGCCAAAGGGTGCTGATGCAAAATACCAGAAATCTGTTGGATTTTATAAAGGATATTTATTTGGGATAGAAGCTTACTGTTACCAGGCCATAAAGCCTAAGTTACTTTCCTCACCAAAGTCTGTTGCCACATGTTGGAGCAAGATGGCTGCTGACTTCTGCAAGTGTTCAGGCTTCCTGGGTTCCTCTCTTCCCAGGGCTCATTTCTTTCTGGGCTCAGCTGTTCTGCTGTCTCTACAAGGCAGCTGTAGACTATCAGGTGAATGGCTCCTCTCTCTTCCTGGGATTTCTGCCATGTCTAATGTATCTGCTTCTCTGTGTTTACTTCCCGGGGATCCAGCTCAAAACTCCCATTTCCCTTCTCTTCAGTGCAGTTTCAATGTCCTACTGATGTGGCCCAATCAAGTGAAGTGAAACCTCTGAACCCAATATAATCTAATATGCCCAGAGGAAAAGACCAGTTCACTAACATAATCCAATATCTATTTTTAGAATTCATAAATAATATCAAACTGGTACACACAGTCTTCCAGGAAATTTTAAATCAGTTTTAAGGCAATAGGAATTTTTAACAAAAAAATAACATTTTTTACCGGCCTTTCTCAAGTACCTTAGTGGGGCAGAGTCTATAGCATGTAATATGAGTGAATCCTTCAGACCCTGACTATTTCTTCCAGTCCTTATTGAATGGATTAGTTCTAATGAATAACTAGGCTCTGATTTGGGTCTCCAACTACCAAAGTGCTAAGGTCAAAGGTGATTTATCTAGTTTTGTGAGAAAAATAAAAATAAACCTGACAACTTTCATCTCTGCTTTATGAAACCAAAGCACATCTAAAAGAAAATCAGGGCTTCCTTTTTGTTGCTGAGAGCAAACAGATTGTATTTCTTGTGGGAAGTTCTTAGAGGCACTGGCACACTGTCAGCCACTTTTTGAAGTAAAAAAAACAAGATCAAAAAACATCCTGCAAAGCCCTGAGTATAGTGAAAGAAAAACTTACACTGTCTCACTCAGGGAATTCCCCAGGTAGAAGGAGAAACCTGGGTGTCTATCTTGCTTCTGAAACTAAAAAGAACATCATTTGTAACGTACCCGAGTCTTTTGATATCATTGGGAATGAAATATTCCTTTTTAGTGAGTTTTCTGTTTAACTAAAACTTACTCTTTTTAATCACAAAAGATTTCTTAAAAAGTATCATATACTCTCTTATCTCATGAAACAATACACTGGATAGTATTTAGTACTTTTTAAATGACTTTGGGCTGTTAATATGAAATCAATTACTAAACTACATTTCCCTGAGACGATTTTGAAATATAGAGAGCTATTTGTCAACAAACCAAATTGCCTTAGATAACTCTAGATCCTGTGGCTTGGCTGTGTGAACTTTCATTGTCACTTATTGATATTTTGTGTTCAAGAAACAGCTTCTTCTGAGAGAAATTAAAGAGACCTAAATTAAGTGGAGAAATATACCATGTTCATGGATCATAAGAGTCTATTGTTAATATATCAATTATCCAAAAATTGATATATAGATTCATTAAAATCTCAATCAAAATCTCAGAGGCTCTTAGGTAGAAATCAACAAGCCGATTCTGAGATGTATATGTAAATCTGAAGGACCTAGAATAATCAAAGCAATTTTTGAAACTATAAGAACAAAGTTGGAGAACTCATACTAACTGTTTTTAAGTATTACTATGCAGCTACAGTAATGAAGACAGTGGGGTATTGATTTAACAAGAGACATATAGATCAATAGAGCAGACAAAAGAGTTCAGAAATAAACCCACCAATTGGGCCCTGAATCTCAACAGAGTTGCAACACTTACTCTCCAGTTCACTGGACCCACCCAGACAACTAACAAGGAGATGATGATGGACAATGACTATCCCAAGGAACAGAGAGAGTCTACAACTGCAAGCAAGATAGTCCTATCCATCTGTCCCATGGGATCTAATCCCCCTCTCACTTAGAGGCGGAGTGAGCATCACCATCCCAGAATCCTCAGGACTGGGGAATGAACGATGGACTAGAGTTATTCTAGTAATGGAAGAACTTTTATCATTGATGTGGAGGCAGTGGCCACCGGAGGTTCTGAGGTGAGGGAGAGGGGAAAATAGGTGTAATATAGGGGCATTTTGGGGACATTGGAACTGTCTTGAAGGATGTTGCAATGACAGATACTGGTCATTATATATCTTGTCATAACTTAGAAAATTGTGCAGGAGAGAGTTTAAACTATAATGTAAACTATAATCCATGGTTAGTGGCAATGCTCCAATGTGTGTTCATCAATTGGACATAAACCTATCAACTCTAGTAGTAACTATAGGTTCAAATAGAATGGACAGAAGAACCATGTGTAGGGAAACCACAACTGAGTCCAACTCTGTCCCACTGGGGAGCATAAAATCCAAAGTAGGGCCCACTGGCAGTGCACCAAACTCCTGAGCTGTCAGCCCTGCCTATAGTGTCTGGGTGTCTCCAGAGCCCTCAGGAGTCCTGCTATGTGAGGCAATAGTTACTGTGGCAGTCAATGAGATCCTGCATTAACCATTTGTATCTCTTCTTTGGAGACATTTAAAAAATTTGTTTCCATGTTATCATTTGCAGCACAAAAGTGTTTGATTTTGGTGTGGTCCAATTTGTCTATTTTTTTGTTTGTTTGTTTGTTTTTGTCATTTGTGCTTTTGGTGTCATATCTAGGGAATCATTTCCTAATCTAAGGTCACAGAAATTTAATCCTGTGATTTCTTCTGAGAGTTTTATGGTGTTAGCTCTTACATTTAGGTTTTTGATCCATTTTGAGTTCATTTTTGTTTAAGGTGCAAGGAAGAGGTCCAACTTCATTCTTTCGCATGTGAATTTTCAGTTGGTGCCATTTGTCAAAATGACATTCTTTCTCCATTGAATTGTTTTACTACCCTTGTCAAAGAACCAATAGACCATAAGTCTTAATGTTTATTTCTGGACTTTCCATTTTATTCCATTGATCTATATGCCAGTACTACTGTGTCTTGATTACTACAGCTATGTAACAAATTTTGAAATCAGGAAGTGTGAGTCCTCCAACTTTTTTTTTTTTTTCCCAAAATTGTTTTGGTTGTGCTGGGTCATTTGAATTTTCATACAAATGTCAGGATCATCTTATCCATTTCTGTTTTTTTAAAAAGTCACTGGGATTTTTACTGGGATTGTGTTGTATCTGTAGATCAATTTATGGAGTATTGTCGTCTTAACAATATTAAGTCTTCTGATCTGTGAGCATGAGCTCTCTTTCCATTTACTTTACATCTTCTTTAATTTCTTTCAACAATGTGTTGTGATTATCAGTGTAAAAGTCTTACACTTCTTTTGTTAAATTTATTCCTAGGCATTTTATTATTTTTTATGTTTTTGTAAATGGAATTGTTTTCTTAATTTCATTTTATTAAGTTTTCTTTTTTTCTATTTTATATATCATTCCATTTCACACTCACAGTGTCATCCTGAGTAAATATCTAGGCTTTTAAAAGAGGCCTTTGGCCTGAAATTTGGATGGAGAAGTTATGTGTTTAGTGGCCTGCCAGAATTAAAGAATGTCTCTTTCTCAGGATAAAAAAAAAAAAAAAAAAAAAAAAAAGAAATAAACCCACCAAATATGTCAGCACAATTTAATAAAGAAAGTATAATCTTTTTAACAAACATTCCTCAAACATTTGGTTATTCTTAGTTAAAAAGTAAACCTTATCCCTTAACACATACCACAGACAGAAATGAGCTCAAAATGGATCATAGATCTAAATGGAAGAGCTAAAAATACAAAACTCCTAGAAGGAAACATAAGAGAAAATCTACATGTCCTTGGGTTTGTCAATGCATTTTCAGATATGATTCCCAAAGCATAATCCATAAAAGAAAAAATAATAAATTGAACTTTATCAAAAATAAAATTTTTGCACTATGGAAATAACTGGTAATCAAATGAAAAGACAACAAAGAGATTGGGAGGAAATATTTGCAAATTAAGTATCTAATAAAGGGCTTGAATATATAAAGAACTCTTACAACTCAATAATGAAAGAACAAATGATCTAATATAAAATGGTCAAAAGATCTGAACAGATACTTCACTGAAGAAGATATATGGAAGGCAAATAAACATAGAAAAAGATGCTCAAGATCATTGGTCATTGGAAAATTTCAAATTAACATTATAATTAAATACCACTACATATCTATTAGAATGCCTAAAAAAGCCTGAAATAGCAAATACTGCTGAAGAAACTCTCCTTCATTGCTGGTGGGAATATCACACCTAAATATGTGCTAAATATCACAGACATCAAGTGAATTAAAAATGTATGTTCACCAAAATCCTGTACACAAATGTTTATAGCAGCATTGTTCATAATAACCCAAACCTGGAAATAACCAAGATGTCCTTCATCAGGTACAAACTTTTTACATCCATAAAGTGAAATACTACTTAGAAATAAAAAGGATTGGACTATTGATTCACACAACAAAATGGATGAATCTTAAATACACTTTGCTAAGTGAAAGAGGCCAAATCCCAAAGCGTACATGATGTTTGATTCCAATTATTTGATATTCTGGAAAAGGCAAAATTTTAGGGACACAAACAGATTATTGATTGCCAGGAGTTGGGAAAATGGGAAAGAATTGACCACAAAGGGACCAGACAAGGGAATTTGGAAACTGCTTTATGTGGTACTGTGGTGGTGGATACATTACTCTGTATATTTGTTAAAACCCATAAAAATATACCCCACAGAGTGAACTTTACTGTATACAAACAAACAAACAAACAAAAAACAACCAATCAGCTGAGATAACAAGGGAATTCCAGTGTGGAAAGCAGACTGTAACAAATGAATCAAATTGTATTACACTGCATGACATGACCTTCCTGAAAGGGAAGGAATAAAGGACCTGTCACAGACCAGAGACATTAAGGAGATGTCAACTAAAGGAAATGTGGGATCCTGGATTGGCTCCTAGAAGAGCAGATGGACATTTAGCAATTTGATATTGATGAATTCCAAAAAGAAACATTGGATTATGTTTGTAAACTGGTCTTTTTCTCTGGGCGTGTATTGCATTAATTAAAAATTACGATTAGGGCTTTGATTGGGCCACATCAGTAGGGCATTGAGTCCCTGCCCCTTGGTGGGTGGGGACTCACAGACAAAAGACATGGCAAAGGACAGAGTTTAGAGTTCTGATGCTCAGTTTTGAGCTGGTGCCCAGGAATTGAACACACAGAAGAACACAGAGGAATAGAGACGGCTCTTAGACATGGCAGAAGCCCCAGGGAGACAGAGCCATTTGCCTCATAGTCTCATAGTGGAGAGAGCAGAGGAGCTGAGCCCAGAGACAAGCAAGCCCTGGGAAGAGAGGTACCCAGGAAGCCTGAACCCTAGCAGATGTCAGCAGCCATCTTGCTCCAACAATAGAGTTTGGTGAGGAAAGTAACTTTTGCTTTATGACCTGGTAACTGTGGGCTTCTACCCCAAATAAATACCCGTTATAAAAGCCAACAGATTTCTGGTATTTTGCATCAGTACCTCTTTGGCTGACTAATACAGACATTAACAGGAAAACTGTTAATAGAGTCTGGAGTTTACTTAATAGTAATATATCAGCGTTATGTTCTCAGTTTTGGCAAATATACATACAGTAATGTAAGATAATCATTTACTGACAGGATTATATGGGAATGCTGTGCAACTTTTTCTGTAAATCTAAAATTTTTTCAATATTGAAAGTTTAAATAAATGTACTGATATAAATGATTAAACAAACAAATAAATGAAGGTGAATGTACAAATCTTCCTTACGGAAGAATTATAAATAACAAATGTAGAAGCAATGAGGGAAGTATAAAATTGTTGTTAGAGGGGTCGGATGTGGCTCAACTGGTTGGGTGACCGTCTCCCATATGGAGGGACCCGGGTTCGATCCCCGGGACCTCCTGGTAAAAAAAAAAAAAAAAAAAAAAGAATTACTCCTAAAATTGTTGTTAGAACACCAGAGTAATAATTGCTGCAGGCAAAGTCCATTGATGAATGTTAAAATAAGTGGACCAAACTTTAAGGATAAAAAGAGTATTTGCCTAGCTTGAAAGTACCTCTCCCAAATATTTCTTTATTGCTGGGGTGGTTTTGACATATATCACCAAATTCTTTGATAGTCCTGCCTCTAGGAGGTGAAACTTAGTTTCCCACCCCCTTGAGTATGGATTGCATTTAGTCACCTGCTTCGCGTGAATCTAGTATGGAAAGGGAGAAGTTGTAAATTTACAGTGGAGAGACATGGAAGACAACTCCTTAACCATGTGATCAAGGTTAACAACACCAGAAATAAGGCATGTTGACATCACACTCTCCCTGACACAGTGTGAATAAAAACGCACTTCATCTCTGTATTATTCTTCCCTAAGCAGTGGGGAAGAATCACACAAACCAAAATGCAGGGATATTGGACAAAATACCTGAAGAATACTCTTCAAATATATCAAGTCATGGAAGACAAGGAAAGCCTGAGAAACTGTCACAGACTGGAGGAGAATAAGAGACATAACTAAGTGCAACATGGTACCCTGGATTGGATCCAGGAACAGAAAAAGGACATAGGTAAAAAAACAGGGAAAACCTGAATAAAGTCTGTGTTTAGTCAATAGTGTTGTGCCAATGTTAATTTCTAGTGTTGATAAATGGCCTATATATAACATTAATGTATATAACATTATGCATTAATGTATAATGTGTAGAACATTAAAGGAAGCTGTGTGAAGGGTTAGTGGGAAATCCCTGCACTATCTTTGCAACTCTTACATAAATCTAAAATTATTTCAAAATAAAAAGTTAAAAATTATCACAGGAAGTATTTTTAAAGTTATTGCTTTGAAATATTATTGCAAATAATGTGTTTCACTAAAACACATTACTAAAAGTATCCCAGTAAACTGGTAGTTAAGATAGAAAGTTTTACATTTTGACTGAATGAAAATCCTAGTTCTGTCTTTTATTGGCTGTATAAGCTTGGGCAAGTTACTTAACTTCTCTGAGCCTCAGTTTTCTTATCTGTAAAATGGAAATAATATTATACAGCCCATAAATTTTGTGAGGCTTAATTAAGAAGATAATGCATGACGAGTGTTTAGCACATAAGTGCTCATTATATTTAGCTATTCATGCTAAAACTTATTACCATTGTGGTCTTCATAGCAGCATAGTTTAATTTCTGCCTAAATAACTAAATGTAAGTAAATAGTATCTTATGTGCTGAGCTTATCCACCTTGGCCTACAACTATGGAGAGAATGCATTTTGGAGCTATCATTGCTGTTGGCAAAAGAGCTCTCAGTCATGGCAGGTGTTTAGCTTGGGGGTGGGGGGTGCTGACTTTTATTGGAGGCAGGGATTGCAAGCAAAGGCTTAACAATGTCTCAGATGCTGAAATTTCCTGCCAAATATTTAGCATGAGAGTGGTACAGGAGACATTGTGGTGCTGTCATCCATGCTATTTTTGCATTCTAACTTCCCAGACCCACTTCCTATTCCCATCAGACACGAGAATTGGTGATCAACCTCTTTAAATTGCTGCAGTCAATTTTCACCCAATAAGAAACTCTCCTGACTCGAAATAGCTATGGTAATTTTATAGCATTATTGCAGCCAAGTGTGCTATGTTACCTACCCTGAAAATGTGGATCCAAGTTGTGTTCATGAATATTGTGTAGTTGGATGCAGTCCTTGAAACCCTCTACTCTCCTGCGCCTCTCTCAGTCCCAGCTAGATAATTCTGTGACTATTTGTGCCTGAGTGAGTGATTGCCAGTGTTTGTCTGGTTAAAACCAGCAAAACCAATGTTATTGCCCCAATGTTAGCCAAAGCCCCACTTTTCTGTTCCTTCAGAAAAATATAGTTACGTGCACACATCTTACATGTGAACAGGGCTTTTCCATAGGCACAGCTATTTGACAGCAGCATAGCTCACAGATCAGCATTATTTAAGATTTTCCATTTGAGATTCAGTGGATATAGCAGTTTGGCATTGGTTATGATTTGAAAAATAGATATTGGATTATGTTTGTAAACTGGTCTGTACCTGGGCATGATTAAATTATGATTAGGGCTTTGATTGGACCACATCGTAGGATGTGGAGAACCCCCACCCCCACCCCCACCCCTCAAGTGTGTGGAGACTCACAGAAAAAACTACCCAGCAGAGAAGAGAGTTGGAGTTTTTAATGCTGGATCCAGGGAAGTAAGCATACAGAGGAGCAGAGAGAAGGCTCGATTAGACATGGCAGAGGCCCTGGGAAGAGAGATGAGCCATTCGCTTGATAGTCTACAGCTTGATAGCCATTCGCTTGATAGTCCACAGATAGTCTTGTGGAGATAGAAGAGCAGCTGAGCCCAGAGGGAGGAAAGCCCCAGGAAGAGAGGAACGCAGAAAGCCTGAACCCTCACAGGCATTGACAGCCATCTTGCTCTAACGGATGTGGCAATAGACTTTGGTGAGAGAAGTAACTTAGGCTTTGTGGCCTGGTAACTGTAAGCTTCTACCCCAAATAAATACCCTTTATAAAAGCCATAGATTTCTGGTATTTTGCATCAGCACCCCTTTGACTAATAAATACAGAATTTGGTACTGGAGAGTGGGGTCATGCTTTTGCAATTACCAAAATGCTGGAATGGTTTTATAAATGAGTAAGGGGTATTTTGGGGGGAATTGTGAGATGTTTGGTAGAAAAGACCTACAGTGCTTTGAAGAGACTGTTGATAGCAATATGGACTCTAAAAGTCTAAAGAGACTTTTTATGAGGTCTTAGAAGTAAATGATGAAACTATTATTGGAAGCTGGAGGAAAGGCGATCCGTGCTTTAAAGTTGGAGAGAACTTAGCAAGGTTAACTCCTGGTGTTTTATGGAAGGCAGCATTTGAAGATGGCAAGCCTGGGCATTTAGCTGAAGAGCTTTCCAAAGTAAACTTGGAGAATGTGGCTTGGCAATGCTAGATGAGAGAGATAAGCTGAGAGATGAACTGTTGGGTACAAAGAAAACAGAAAATGGTTCTGGAAATTCCATGCCTCTGGAAATCATGCTCCCAGGTGATAGTGCCCCATTTGAGGACTTAACTAAACTTGGAACTTGTAAATCAGGATTGAAGATGCAGTTATCTAGGAAAAATTTGTGCAAAGTCTTACTGTCTGATGGCTTGAACCCCTGCTTCTTGTATGCTAAACCAACAAGCTTTTTGAGGCAGCTATATGAGCAAAACCACTGTCAGCTTGAATTAAAAGAGACATGGAAAGGAGAGATTGAAGGAGAAACAGCTTTAAGAGGAAAACCATGGAAGCTGAGATCTGGAATTAAGAAATCACCTTGGGCCAAGAGAGGAACCCCATCCATGTGTACAGAGAGGCTGAGTTTGCCCCAGCAGTTGAAAAGGGTGGATGTTCCCATCCGATGTTCAGGGAGAGTTTTGCCACCCCAGGGTACAGAGAAGGTGGAGCACATTCCCCAAGGATTAGGAGGTTAAGGTCACCACCCCATATATTTGAGAGGGGTGAACCTGTCCTCCATGGATTAGGAAGGCCAGGTGGTCAACTCGTTACTCAACGAGGATTGACCCTATATACCAAAGGTTAGGGAGGATGTTGTCTTCACTTCACTGTACTAGAGGGATTAAGACTCTAACCCAAAGATTGGGTAAAGTGTGTCAATCACCCCAATGCTCTTGGAGGGTGAGGTCTAGAGCTTGGTCGACACCAGATGCTTGATAAGGGTGAAACCAAGAAAATGGCCTTGGGGCAAGCCTGTGGAAAGTGTGGATCCTGATGAGTCCCCAAGGAGAAGAAGCCATCATCTTAAGAATGATTCTCAGACTTTCAAATCAAATGGAGGATGTCCTGCAGGTTTACTGAACTGTAGAGGACCCATGACTCAGGTTTCCCTTCTAATTTCTCTTTATGGCAATGAAAATATATATACTTTGTCCATTTGTGTACTGGAAGCAGATAAATTGTTTTGTAAGTTTCAGAGGTCTACAGCCAGACTAGACTTTGCCCCAAGACAAACTGTTTTTCTTTAAATTGATTGCAGTATGATTTTGTACTTGTATTGTACTGATTTAAGGTTTTTTGAATATTGTAGTGTCTTTTTAGAAACCAGAGGGTGGAATGTAGCAATTTGGCATTGTTTATGAATTTCAAAAATAAATGTTGGATTATTTTTGTAAACTGGTCTGTACCTGGGCATGATTAAATTAAGATTAGGGCTTTGATTGGGCCATGTCAGTAAGACATTGAATCCCTGCCCCCTTGGTGGGCAGGGTCTCACAGAGAAAACTACATGGCAGAGAAGACAGTTGGAATTTTTAATGCTGGAGCCCAGGAATTAAACACACAGAGGAGCAGAGAGAAGGCTCGATTAGACACGGCAGAGGCCCTGGGAAGAGATATGAGCCATTTGCCTGATAATCTACAGCTGGCCTTGTGGAGAGAGCAGAGCAGCTGAGCCCAGAGAGAGGAAAGCCCCAGGAAGAGAGGAACCCAAGAAGCCTGAACCCTTGCTGACATCAGCAGACATCTTTCTCTAACATGTGGCAATAGACTTTGGTGAGGGAAGTAACTTAGGCTTTATGGCATGGTAACTGTGGGCTTCTACCCCAAATAAATACCCTTTATAAAAGCCAACAGATTTCTGGTATTTTGCGTCAGCACCCTTTTGGCTGACCAATACAGTGGACAATAGAAGCGTTGGTGTTTTTTCTCCTCTGATGTTTCCTGATTTTCCTTCCTTACTATTGTACTTGGATCAGGACTATTTGCTGCCTCAAACTTCCTTATTCCCTCAGCTTTTAATTTTATTAGAGCATTTAGCACTTACACAACACTTACCAAATAACAGGCACTTTTTCTAAGCACTAACTTTATTAATCCTCCCTAAGCCCCATGACTTGGGTATCTTTAATATATGTATTTAAAGATGAGGAAGATGGATAGCAGGGCAAGGGAGATTTGATTTGAACAAGGTCATCTTTCCCATGGCCACCCATCCTATAGCCTCCTTCCTACTCTGACACTGTGCTCTACCATCAAATGACATCCACCTGTCATGTGGCTTAATAGATCACTTAGAAATTAGTCCTTTGGCATCAAAATATAATCTCTTTAAGCATCCTCCTTTACAATGAAAGTACTTCCTAGGCATATTAGTAATTCAACTCCTCAAGGGCATAGACTTGTCTCATTTGTATTGTTTCCTACAGTCTCAGTTCATGGAATATATGTGACTGAAACACACACTTTTCTCTGCCGACTGAGCAATTAGAATTTTAAAAAGTTGTTTTTTTAATTAGAGAACTTGTAGGTTTACAGAACTGTCATGCATAAAATCCAGGATTTCCACATACCACCCCATGTCCAACACCTTGCATTGGTGTAGAACATTTGTTACAATTAATCTTAGCATTTTTACAAATAATGATGGAATTTACTTCCAAGGCAGGGCAATGTGGTGGGCTATTGAGAACACTGGTTCACAGGTAGTTTCAGAAAGCTACAAGAAGTAGGGGAAAGAAAAAACCTCACTCACTTCTGAGTTTTGTCTCATGTGAGCTCTGACGGGAGGGTGTAGCTGTTCAGATACTAGCATTTACATTGCGCTTCACAAGGAGTTTTCACACTCATTTTCTCATTTGATTCTCGTAACAACCAGTGAGGGAGAAGGAAAGGATTCTCAGAAAAGCCAAGATCAAATTAAAATTTGAATTTCTAAACCCATGTTTGGTTTTGATTCCCTCTCCTAGAGGCTAACCTACATAGGAATGGGTTTGAGGAGAAAGGGCTTTTTTTTTTCTCATTTATGCTGAAAAGATCAGAGGAAGCTTGTATTATCTGATGACTCAGAACTAGAAAGCACTGCCACGCATGTTCACCAGGAGAGTTGTGTTATGAAGACACATAGACTTGTCACTCACTCAGACTCTGGGTGGGGTGGGGCGTGCTGGGGGATGATTAGTGAGACAAGGCTCTCCATCTCATTCTGGGCCACATGTCTGTCCTTCCTCACTGAAACAACCAGGATAGACTCAACTTAAGGCCTTTGTCAGTCAGACACTTTACCAGCTCAGCGTAGGGTTATAACCAATTTACCATTTATTATTATCTTGTAAAATTTTGAAACAATCTCAAACTTACAGAAAAGTTGCAGAGTAAGTTGCTGACCAGATGACCCATGTGCATTGATATGCACCTTAAGTGTGTATTTTTAACAAAGACATTTTACTCTATAACCATAAAACAACCATAAAATCAGTACATTAACATTGTTACATTTCTACCATCATATTCTAAACCCCCACTGAAGTTTCATCAGTCGTACCAATGATGTCCTTTTAGGAAAAGCATTCGGTTCAGAATCTTACATTGCATTTAGTTGCTACGTGCCTTAGTTTACTTCCATCTTTAGTCTTTTCTCCTTGGCTCTCATGATCTTGGCAGTTTTGAAGATTACAGGTTTGATATTTTGTTGTATGTCTCTAATTTGATTTTGTCTGATGGTTCATTGTGATTAGATTCAGGTTATTCATCTTTGGCAGAAATAGCACTGAAATGATGCTGTGTTCTTCTCACTGCTTCCTATCAGGTGGCACACAATTTTGATTTGTTACAATACTGATGATATTAATTTGGTCATTAGATTAAAGTGATGTCATCCAGATTAGTCTACTGTGAAGTTATTCATTTTGTTTATTTGTTTTTTTAAAGACAGTCAAGTTTGTGTTGTTTTGAAATTGTCGAGACCAAACCAAACAAATCTAGTCTAGATTCCGACCATCAGGCTGCTAGTTTGCTACTTCTGTAATACAATAAGTCAGACCAATTTTGTTTCCCAGCTCTTAATGTTTTCACATATAACCCTAAGCCTTTGTGGTATAATTGACAGTCATTATCTCCTTGAATTTACTGCTGCTTCTTTTCCCTTCCAAAATTCACAGACTTGGTACACATGAACATGGAGTTCTTGAAATATTTGTCCGCTCCCACCAGAAGCCAACCTCATGGCAGTACCACCACAGAGTGTGGATTTCCAGGATTGAGTTCATTGTTTAAAACTAGAAGTTCATAGAAATATTCTACTGTTTGCAAGGCCTCAAATTAGGACCAGACCTAATATGTTGCTTCTTCCCACTATGCATATATACTCAACTAATTTAGTGTGTATGATGAGAATACTTTTTCCATACATATTATAGCAACAGTGGGCTCTT
This sequence comes from Tolypeutes matacus, assembly GCA_026826555.1. NCBI lineage: Eukaryota > Metazoa > Chordata > Mammalia > Cingulata > Chlamyphoridae > Tolypeutes > Tolypeutes matacus. The sequence goes on from JAKSZT010054304.1 coordinate 11,811,378, forward strand.
TAGGACCAACTAAATGAAGCTTGAAAAACTGTTATATGAAAGTCAAGTGTTACAAAGGTAGAATTCAAAAACAAGACTGACTTTTCTTGGGTGACTGTTGAAATCAATCTCAGTTGCTTGTAGTCACAATACATTTTAGAATGGCTTGGTAGCAAGAGGACTTAATATGTCTGTCAGATGTCCAGAAAAAGTAGGAGGTTTACAGCCTCAAGAAAAAGGAGGTCTCTCTAATTTCTCTAATTGTTTATGAATTACTTTGTATCCATTGTATCATTCAGAAAATATGTACTGTGTGCTTAAAATATGCTATACAGATATCTGTAGTTATTGATTCTCAGTTTATTTTCAATATGCGTTTAGGTTCAGCTGAGAATTAAGAAAGTAAGCAAACATTTCAAGTCAAATCAGAAGAGACCTCTACCTAGAGCCTTTACATGTAGTAGCATAAAACTCACGTCTTCCAATCTTCCACAGAGGTGGGGTTTCTGCTGCAATCTAACTATGGACAATGAATCAAAACATGCCTTAAAAAGTATAAGAGCAAATAAAAGTTGTTTATAGATGCAAGAGTAGTGGAAAAAGAATGATTTAGAGGTCTCATATTGCCAAAGAAAGAGGGTGATTGGTAATTCTTTTTGGTGATTACTCTTGGCCTATTGTGAATCCATCATGCATATTTCCCCCAGACCAATCTTGCTGCAATGCCATCACATTACGCCATTTCCCTCTCCTGCAGGTCTTTATTTTTTATGCCACTTTGAACCACTTTCTAGTGTTCTTTCCTTTTAGTCTGACGATCTCCCTTTAGCATTGCTTGTAGGGTATGTCTAGTGGTGATGAACTCCTTCAGTTTTTGTTTATCTGGAAATGTTTTAATCTCTCCCTCATTTTTAAAAGAAAATTTCACTGGATATCAAATTCTTGGCTTCCAGTTTTCTTTCATAACTTTAAGTATTTCAACCCACTGCTTTCTTGCTTCCATGGCATTCAATCTAATCAGGACTCCCTTTTATATAACATTTTGTTTTTCTCTTGTACCTTTCAGAACTCTCTCCTTGTCCTTTGCATTTGATAGTATGATCAGTACATGATGGGGTTTATTTTTCTTATTGTTTGTCCTATTTGGTATTCTCTGGGCATCTTGAATGTGCATATTCACGTCTTTTGCTAAGTTTGGGAAATTCTCTGTCGTTATTTCTTTGGCTTTTCCTTCTTCCTCTTTCTCTCCTTCTGAGACACCACCCATTATGCATATATTGGTACACTTGATCGTGTTCCAGAGATGACTTAGGTTATTTTTGCTTTTTGTAATTCTTTTTTCTTTCTATTCCCCACCCTGACTCATTTCAAGTGCCTTGTCTTTAGGTTCCCTGATTCTTTATTCTGCCAGCTCCAAACTGCTTTTGAAATGTTCCTGGAAATTTTTCATTTCGGTTATTGTGATCTTAAACTCCAGTAGTTCTGTTTGGTTCCTTTTTAAAATGTCTATTTCTTTACTAAGATTGTCATATCACCATTCATTATTTTCCTGATAGCCTTTAGTTGTCTCTCTGCATTTTCCTTCATCTAACTTGAGCATTTTTAAGCTCATTTTAAAAAAGACTTCATTTGGTCTTCTTCATTGATGTTTTCTGAATTTTCATCCTCTTCCTTTGGATGGGCCATTATTTCCTATTTCTTTGTTTGTTTGTGCTCTTTTGTTGCACACAGTACATTTTAATATATTAAAATTTTAACTCTGGGATTTACTCCCTGAGATGTCTGGTTCCTGGTTTTGTGACAAGCTGGTGATAAGACAGAGATTTTCTTGAGCTTCAGTCTTCCTATCAGGAAGGTCTGCCTAAGGCAAATGCAACGTTTCCCTTTCTTTTTGGTCCTGTGTCTTGACCTAGGCTTTTGCTTGTTATTTGTTTTGGAGTTCCCCTGTTTATAGGAGTTTATTGTCTCCTCTGTTTCCCAGAAGACAGACCTCTCTCTCCCAGGTGTTTGAAGCTGGCAAGACTTATAACAGTTATTCTGGTGGAAGGACTTTTCTGGAGCTACCTCTTTCAACATGTAATATTGTAAAATATGTAATATTTTCTGGGGAAATGCTTTGCAGCTATGTATATATTCCATTTGTCACTAAACTTTCTATTTATGCTTTCATTTATTTATATCAATATAGGCTGATGGGGTCATATTTTATGCAATGGATTCCAATGTGTTACTATCACTATTTATTCGTATGTTTAATTTGTCTTAAATTTGGTCAGTGGGAGCCCCTTCAATCTGACTTCCACCTCCTTTTGACCCAACCCTGCCACTCTTTGAGCATTTTCTTGCTTTCTGGCACAAGAAGATGTTCCAGGATTGTTTTGTACTTGATCTACACCCAGTAGTGGAATCAGATGTTTCCCAAGGTTTCCTAGTCCCTTTTAGTAAAGAATGTTATCTAGAAACCAAGATCTCAGTGCTAGATGTACTCATTGTTCTTGGGAAATTACTGCTCCTAGGCCCTCTCGGTGGACAGATCCAGGGAGAAATGCATGTGCGTGTGCACACGCATGTGTATATACACACATTTTCATCTATATTTATTTCTCATACTCTTTATCATCCATGTTTTCACATCAATACCTATAATTCCATCCAACACCATGTAGTTCATTCTAATGTTCTTCCTTTCTATATTTGGAACTCTATTTTCCAACAGTGAGAAATCAGGCTCCTATGAGAAACCTCCCTGTAGGTAACCAATCTCCTGTTGCCACTGTCCAGGCTCTTGTATAGAGACCCTCCTAACACCCCCTGAACTCACATATCCTGTGCCTGGCCACATCCTCAAGTTGAAGCCCTTCTAGTGCCTCATAGGCTCCCAACACCCCCAACAGGGATGCCCTCCTCATCTCAGTCAGGTTACAACACTCCACACTGGGTTGCTCCCCCTTACCCCATTTGGGCTTAGACACCCTGTACAGAGCCTCCCACCTATGTAGATGCCTTCATCACCCAGCTTAGACTCCAGCACCTGTACCAGGCCACCCTTTCACGCAGGTGCCCTCCTCACCCAAAACTTGGGCTCCAACACCCACACAACACTATCCTCCATGTGGGTGCTTTCTGTACCCTTCTTGGGCTTTGGACACATCACGACCTTTCCCTCAGGCCCCTGAATGGATGTCCAAATCCCATGCCCATGACCACACCCCCTCACTATGCCACAGTGGGACACCCACTTTGATCCACCCTCCACCACGAAAGCCTTCCCAACTCCTCTCAGGCCCCTGCACCTGCCTTACTCTTTTTGAGTTAGGACTCCTATGTGGACACCATCCTCACTACTAATGGCCTCCAATGCCTTGAGTTAAGCTGCCTCCACTCCCCTGCTTAGATCTCTATCTTGCTCAATCCCACTTCATGACTTTCAGATTACATTACTCAAGAAAGGAAGGGAAAAGAGAAGAGGAAGAGGACTGTTTAATTTTGAGATTTTTTTTTTTTTTTTTTTTTTTTTACTGTTCCTTATTTCAAGATTATATTGTTAGAGAAAAAACCTGGACTGCAATAGAGAGAGAGAGATAACTGAGCATAAAGTCAAAGTAAATTGATGGTTAATATTTCTAAAGAATTGGTAAGGAAAATAAAATTGAGTTTGTATTAGTCAGGATTCTCCAGGGAAACAGAAACTGACAGTGTATATGGTTGTGTGAGCCTCACGACCCTGGTGATTGTCAAGTCCAAATTCCGTAGGCTGCAAGTTGGGAACTCCAATGAAGGTTTTGATGAATTCCCCAGGAGAAGGTGGCTGGCTGAAGTAGAGATAAAAATTCTTTCTGATTGCCAAAATCATCAGTTCCCCCTTTTAAGGCCTACAACCGATTGGATTCAACTTTTCTCAGTGCCAAAGACAATCTCCTTATTGATTGTAAAGGTACTCATCCATAGATGCAATCAGCTGACTAATGATTTAAATACATTTATGAAACATGTTCACAGCAATGATCAGGCCAGTGCTTGCTGGACCAAACAACTGGATACCAAACCCCAAGCCAGTTGAGACATGAACTTAACCATTACAAGTTAAAGCCTAAAATGAAAAACTCCTCAAGAAACTTCAAGTCCCAATGTAGTTCTCCAAGCTCTTTAAGACACATTGATTTCTGTACTCTGCCTGTCAAAATAATTTCCATTTCCAAAGCAAGTTAAAATCTTCTTTATATTCTAATCCATACTGATGACTCAAGTTAGAACTCTGAATCATTTGATTGTACCCAACCTTGGGTAATAAAATGCCCTATGTTGTTCTCTAATTGCTTTGCATGTGTAGATATAGACTACTTCATAAGTTTGTGAAGTTTTGCTTATAACTCCCCACAGGTTCTACCAGAAGTTTAAGTTCACAGATAGGGCTCACAAATTTGGGTTTCATGCAAACTGATACTGCAGAGAGAAAAAAAAAAAAAAACCAGTGCTCAGGGTCAGGAAGGGGATTTCCCTTCCTATCGCCCTTTCTGTCTCCCACTTTATCACCCTGACCTCATCCCCACCCCCAACTTCTGCCTTCACCTAGATGCATTTTATTGTTATTGTCTGAGGCATAAATGAGGCCGGAGTCGTTTATTTACTGAAGGCATTACATGCTGAGTAATACCTGGAGAAATACTTGGGTTTCTGACACAGTCACCAGGGAACCAGCAAGTTCTACCACATTCAATGTACTCATCTTTGGTCAATGACATAGGAGAATATTGGAATTTCCCTGTGCTTCTGAGAGGAATGGAAGAAGTTGAGGACAAGCTGAGGGGAGAGAAGTGCATTTTCAAGGGTGCAAACTCAAGACTGTCTTAAGATGACAAGAGATGTCAGCTTTGGTTTTCCCTTTGGGTACTGCATTATAGAGAAATGCTTATTTCATTGGCTATTTATGCACCAAAGAAGATTTGTCTTTTCTGGTATGACTACCTATTTTGGCCTCACTGACCATGTTTTGAAGTTCAGTAGACGTACCTGTAAATAGCCCTTGTGGTTTGACTCCTTGTAAATCCCACTTCTTTTAAAATCAATAATGGAAATGCACAATCCCCTGGAATGTGATGCTGCCTTGGCCGAAATCATGGCCCTCTTTTATTTTTTTAAAACTTATTTCAACTTCAAAATATAAAATAACAGACAAAAGGAAGCTTAAAAAATTATGGAAGCATTATTTTAAAAAATCCTGTCCAGGAACCTTTATCTTATTAATTCCTAAAAGCAGACTCAATTGTTTCTAATATATATAATTTATAGCATATAACATATGCTATAACATCATATTATATTAATATGTTATATAATAATATATTTAATATGTTATTCTTAAATATTATGTCCATTCTCTATGTTAATATGTTAAATTGTACCTGGTGTTTTGGTTGACTATGATGTTATTGAGATATATAGGAAATTTTTTCTGTAATTAAACAAATAAAATTTCTGTTTTTCCAGGTTTTTCTTCCCAAGTTGCAGTGCCTAGAGTAAACCATAAAATAAAGAGAATAAAAGAGAACATGGAATTTAGATACAATCCTGTTTCACAATTTAAACCTGAATATGAAATATAGCAAAATTTACCAGTTGTGTATATTTAATTCAGAAAATGTTTATTAATTAACTACGATGTGTAAATCACTAGCTTGGGGTTGGGAATAGAAAAGAGAAGAGAAACATAAGAAAAATTCCCTGTCCCTAGGGACCTTTTAATTCAGTGTTGGGAGGAATACAATTAAATGTAAAAATAGCTAAATATAATTAGTACAAAATAGAGGACTTTTGAATTGGGAGAAAATAGGAAAGAAAAATTAATTCTTCCTGAGAGAACAACGTGTCCCAAATAAGACTGAGTCACAACTTGGAAAGTGTAAGGATATAAATATTTAGAAAATGGTGTACAGTAGGATGGAGCTATGGTACAGGATCCGTGGGGGAATGCAGTGAGAAATCATTCTGGAAAGGAAGTTTGAAATTAGTTCTAAATTAAGGAGTTTAGATTTTATTCTGATAAATAAACATTATTTATTTGTTTATTAACTCTGAGTTTATATAACTCAGAAGTGAATGCCATGAACTGATTAGCAGTTTGGGGACTGAGTGTGGAGTGGATGAGTGTGTGTGTCATAAAGTAAATTTCATTAGGTCTCATTCATTTGTTTATTTCACAAATATTTGTTGGGCACCTATAATGTACCCATTTAATAAAATCTAATAAAATATAGCTTCTATTTAAAACTTATGGTGTAGTGGGGGTAGGCAGTGCTATGTAACCAGTGCCATAATATTGGTAGCATAGGATTGGGAATTGGTGGGGAGGAGTGGGGATAAAAGAAAGCCATCTGGGTAGGTGACACTTGAACTGAGTTTTGAAGGATAGGTACACATTAGGTAGACTTATAGCAGATGGAAGGATGGATATGTGTGATACTGGTGGTGAGGTGTTTGTAGGAAGTACGTACCCCATCTAGGGAGACTCTCTTGTATGAATGCACGGAAGCATGGACACAGGACACATGTTCGTAGGGAATAAGCAGCAGTTTATTTCATGGGACTGAGCCGTCTGTGGTGGGGATAGAAGAAAATGAGCCTAGAGAAGTAGACTAAAGCTAAATCATGTAGGACCTTGGCTAGTTAGTGAAGGATTTTTACTTTTATACTGAAAGTTGTTGGAATCTATTATAGAAATTTAACTAAGGAAGTGTCATAATCAGATTTTGGCTTTAAAAGGATCATTTAGGCATTTGTGAAGAGCCAAACCAGAAGCAGAAAGGCTAGTTGTTTACAATACCAGTAAGCTTGATGGTTTGTTTAACTTAGTTTGTCGTGAAAATACTTTGCATTTGTTTTTCAGCTTAGACTTATTTTTCTTTGAAAGAAAAAGTAATTAGAAGATTGCTGTTCTCTAGGGCTGAGCTCTTCTGTTAATGTTCCTGGTTTACATTAGTGCAACCAAAATAAAATGTCTTTATTTAAAAAAAAAAAAAACACACCTCAGGCAATAGTGGTATAAAGGAGTAAAGTAGTTAGATTGAAGTGATTTAAGGAGATAAAGGTATAGAACCCCAAAATAGGTTAGCTCTGGATGCTGAATGAAAGGGAGGAGTCCATCAAGATGCTTAGTGTTTGGCCTTGAAGAAATAGAAAACCAGGGAAGAAATAGAAAATCAGGTGTCATGTGCTGGGATAAGAAATGGAGAAAAAAGAAGAGAAGGTTTTGGGAGAAATGTACCGAATTTAGGTTTGGACATTCCAGATTTTGGAGATGCTTGTGGGTCATAGTTCTAGAGCAATAGATGGAGGCCTGGGGAACCCCAACATTTAAGAGTGGAAGAGAAGGGGGTCTGTGAAGGAGAGGCAGGAAGAAAACCATGTTGTCACAGTTGAGGAAGTATGGAGTTTGAAGGATGTGGCAGTGATCAGTGGTTTCGGATACAAGGAGGACACATGAAAAGAGCAGCAAGCTTGTATGGCTTTGGCAATGTGGAGCTCACTGGCAACCTCAGGGAGATGAGTGGTGGAGACAGTGACCAGATTGCTGTTAGTCGAGAAGCGATAAGATGTGGAAATGAAAGGAAGAGGCTGTCACAATTATTCATTTTATTTTAAGATGTTCAGATTCTTCAAACAAACAAACAAAAATGCCATTTCTTGTCAATGGTGTCTAATCCTTCATTATTCATGTGAAATCCATGCCCCTTTGCAGGGTGATGTTGAAATATGTATCTGCTGATACAGATGCTATGGCCATGGCAGCCTCCCTAACCCGAAGTTCTCTCTCTTCTCTAATCTTCAAATGCAATACAGTCAGGTGAGACCTGCTGGGAGACGTTGCAGCCTGGTTGAGGCCGGGTCACAGGACTAGGCTAAGCACTTGGAGAGGGCAGTGAAAATAGATAAATATTTTGTTGCAGGCAGAACGAAGAACATGATATGGGCAGCTGGACATTGGTTAAGCAGTTGGCCCACATCAGGAACTCCAAGAAAAATGGGTAGATAGAGGAATCTAAAGACAGGCAATGTTTTCAGACTTAGGCCAAATGGACCAAAAATGTTCAAAGGCTTTTGAGATTAAGAGCTAGCTCATGTCTGCGTAAAGCAAAACCAATAGTCTGTGCCTTGGGAATCACGGGGCATCCTTCTTATGTAGGAATTCTGGGAAAAACCCCAGGGGTTATCTCTCTGAGAATGCCCACAGACATGCAGATAATAAAGATGTATCACTAAAATATAGGTTTCTGGATGCCAGGAAACCTAAGAGAGCTGGGTTTGTTTCTTCAAAAAAAAGAAATCATATTTTTGATAATAGAAGAGACAAGCTTATTGGAAAAACAATATTTTAATTACCGAAATGTGAAGAAAGTGACAGTTTCCTGTAATTGCCCACCCCATAACCACTGTTAACCGTATATCTATGTAATTAATTTTGTTTTTACAAAAATGAGATAATACTGTATATGCTGTTTTTCAAGCTGGTGATTTCTATTAAGTTTCTTTTATGTCACTATGTAGAGATGATTTTTCAGCCTTGATCTTCTTTTAACAAACAAAAACAAGCTCATATTTCATATTGTAAAGATTAACAAAATAGTTTTAACAAATATTTGCTGATATTTAGGTTGTTTCTGGTACTTCACCATTACAGACAATTCTGTAATAAGTATCCGTGTGTGTGTATATTTTTATTTTGGGCCTTTGCATTTCTGTTGTATATCTACCTAAAAGATTCAAACCACTTCCATGCATAGAAATATATATATAAACTTTAAATATATATTGCCAAAATACCCTGGGATAGCTGTCAAAAGAGCTGAAAGCAGGATCTGAAAAAGGGGATCATAGTTTTGATTACATAAACTGTGCATATAATCAGAGAATCTGTGAACTAGAGTGGGAGAAAAATTACATCTTCTTCTTCTCTAACCTCTAACTGAAATTTAGCTTTTTATTCAATTATAATAATGTCAGCAAACCACCCTAGTATCATCAGTACCTATGATTTTGTTGCTAATAGAAACCACAGATATTTTCATTGTTATTGCAAATACTTGAAATATTTTTTTCTACTCATCACTGCTTTGAAATTACAGTAGTTAGGAGTCCTGCTAGTATCTTATTTAATGTATTAATAAATCAGTTATAATTCCATATGACAGATTTAAAATATTTTGATAAATATGTTTAAATATAATTTTTCTTTGTAATCCTACACACTTTATATTATGTTACTAAAAACATTATTATGAGAAAGGTTCCATAGGCTTCACCAGACTGTCAGAATCCATGATGAAAAATGGTTCAAGTTCCCTTGACTTAGAGGCATAGTATAAGAAATGAAAATTACAATAAAAATAGCAGAACACACCTGTATAGTGCTTATTACATGCTAGACACTGTTCTAAGCAAGTTACTTATCTTAACTCATATAATCCTGACAACAACCCAATTAAGGGAGGTAATTTGACAATTTTCATTTTACAGGCAAAGAAATTGAAGTACAGAGGGGCTTAATTTGCCCAGGGTTACAGGACCAAGCCAGCTGTGTAGCCAGGCTGTGACTCCACAGTCCTGCTTCAGGGTCTATGTGCTTCACCGCTACAATAAGCCGGATTTCAGAGAAAAGTATTTGGATATGCCATATGGTGACATCCATTCTTTACCTGGCCACTCTGACTTCACAGTGGGCCTGAGAAATAAGATTCCATATCTGTACCTCTGCCTACTCTGTTTATGGAAATTTGGGGCAGGACACATAAAGGGGTCCACCAAGAGATCATAGACTCCCTGTTTCTGAACATAATAGATAATCTCCTAAACACAGTGATTCTCATTCATTCATTCAGTCAGTCAGTCCACAAATACTTTGAGCTCCTCAGTCCACAAATACTTTGAGCTCCTATTGTACCAGGTGCTTTCCCAGGCACTGCGGATGTTGCAGTGAATCGGAAAGACACAGTTCCTAGCTTGGCTTCCTGGACCTTCCTGAGGAAAGTAAGACTAAAAACAACAACAACAAAAACAAACAAAAACCACACCTGCCAACATGATCACAGAAACAAATAAATGAGGTGATTTCATAGGGAGATAAGTGCTATGAAGACAATTCAAAAGGATAATGGGATAGAGAGTGACATAGGCAGAGGCAAGAGATGACACTTAGCTGGGTGGTCAGGGAAAGCTTTATTGCCTGGTGACACTTGCATGAGACTACAGGGATTTCTAGGCACACCATGACCACATGTCTGGATCCGTGGAGTTAACTGTTGGGCACGACAGAGTCCTGGGAGGGAAGAGTTGGCCCCCTTCTGAGGAAGGTCACTGATCCACAGGAGAAAGAATGTGTTTTGAGTCAACTCCCCTTACACTTGCTCAGCAGGGATTTCTCACCACCAGAGCCAGCGCCTATGAAGTGGTGCAGTTACAAGTGCCCTCGGAGAGCAATGACTCATGCCTCTCCTTTAGTGCTCTCCTTTAAACACTTTACCCCTTTTTTAGCAGAATGTATATACCTGTACATATTTTCAAGCTGCTCTTCCCTCCCCCAGGGACAGAGGGAGAAAATACCGGGAAGGAAACAGATTTTGCCAGTTACAGAAAACTGACAATACACTGTCAGTCCAAACAGGCAGACTCATCTCCAGAAAAGTGAGTCTGTCCACAGTTTTGAGTTTCAGTTCTGTTATGTTGTGTCACCACTGACCAATTTCATGCCAAGTGAGGGTGGATTGGCTTTAGTCAGTTACTTCTACTGCAAGCCTAAAACAGTCAGAATAAAAAGTACAGACTGAAAGAGATTCCAGTGCAGTCCAGAGGGGAGAAATAAAATCAAGGTGGCATGGGCATGGCTGGGACACAAAACCATGAGTAATAAAGTCTGCAGGTGCTGAGGGAAGAGCACAGAACAGCTCAGGGGAACACAACCTGAAAGGGTTCACACCATTGCCCGGGGGTGCCCTGAATGAACTGGTGGTGAAGACTGTCTGTGGTTCTCAAAAGCCTCAAAGCAATTTTCAAAGGCCAAGGGAGTTCCACCCTAGGTCTTAAGCTAATTTGAATCTGGGTAACATCAGAATCATTTCTGCCTCTCTAACATTGAGCAAAATCCCCTCTTCCTATACAGACTTTTGTATGATCATCTTTAGTATCTTCATGAAGTGATTGTCCATGACTGAAGCCAATTTTATTTCTAGCAATATGGTGCTCTTGGAATATAACATCCCTGACCATTTCCTCCCACTCCAGAATTTACACATAGGACAGTTAAAATATGGGAAGAAAAAAAAGGAAAAAAATACATATATATATATATGGGAAGGCCTTCACTGAAACCCCCCTACTCTTCTCCCTGCTCCAGGCAACCTAGCTTGCCTCTTGACTGCTGCTTGAAATTTGTTAGATTTGGGACCTGGATGGATAATTAGAAGTGAGGCTTAATTTACAAATACTGCTGAAGGAGGAACTTAAAAGGTGTCAGTGAACTGTACAATTTTTTTTTTTTTTTTATTTTTATTTTTTTATGGAGAGCAGGCTTTGAGAGCGGGAAGGACTCAAAGAGTTAAATAGGTTGTAGTAATTAGGAGGAGAAGGTGCTATGAGATGAGTCAACAAGTCCAGAAAAGCTGAGGATCCAGAGTACACAACCTGCCCATTTCACAATTTTGCTTGTTTTAAAAATCCCTTCTAGCTAGACAGCATTTTCTTACTTAGTTTCCTTTCCATCCATTTTGTGTGGTCAAATCTCCCTCAATTATGTAAACCAATCTTGATCTCCTCAGAAAAGGATGAAAAGCTACCTGATTAAACATAAGGTCGCTGGGTCAGTGATACTGAATTTGAAGCTCACAGCCTGAGGACATCTAACAAATACTTGTTTACTGATGAAGACCAAGGAAAAGATTTGAGTATAGATCTTGAGATGTTGAGACTGGTAAATACCCTTCTAAGGTTTTGAGTTAAGCACTTGTTACCAGCTATCCTGTGTCTGTGTTGCCTGCAGGAACCATGGCTCTGCCCTGGTGATGTTTTGATTGTATTATATACCACATTAATTTGTTTAGGTAGTAAACTTATACATATCACTTAATTGATGAAAAAGGGAAAGCTATGTAACCATTTCTGAGCCTTAAATCAAATTAATGGGCTAAGTAAAGCTAGAGATTCCTCAGACAACAGGTCAGGTACATTTTTTTCCTTCAGAATATCTGTTTTCAGCATGGTGCTGTGTCTGGTAGCCTAAGATTCCCCCCGTGAGTAGCTTATCTTCTCCTCCCTTGCTGGCTGTGCCAGCCAATCTCCTAGTTCCTGTATTCTTGGACCTCTAAAGTAAATGGGACAGCCTCTCAGTATTGTCTTATATTTGTGTTGGCAGTGAACTGTTCACATCCCAAATTCCTTCCATTTTTCCTACCTTATTTCAGAATATAGAAATGTAATAAGGGCAGTGGCATTCGATACCTTTCTACTGAACTAGACACTAGTTACTTTCCCAAGGGAGTAATCAAATGTAAATTTATCAGGCTAGACTAAGACTTATGCAAAACTGTTACCAAGGACATACTCATGTCTGACAGCACAAGGCAGATCTTCCATCCAGTGCCCAGCCCATAGACCACTCTTAAACGGACTGAAGTGCCAACACCTTTTGAAGGAGTCTATAATAGAAGCCAAAATTCAAATGGCCACTAATGAAACTCCAAATAAAGCCAAAGAGAAAAGTTTTAAAAACTCATACAGGTAGGAAAGGGAAAGTTCAAAAATGGAAGAAAATGCCCTTTTAAAAAGAAGAGTTGGTTAGAAATGCTGCCAGGATATATATATATTTTAAAACACATTATTTGGTGAGTCTATATTAAAATAATGAAGTTTAACAGCAAATCTAAGATGGTCTATGTATCATAAAACATAAAAAGAAAATGGAGATGCCAGATGAGTTTTATCTGTTATTTGAAAGAGTAGAGAGAAATGGAAATACTGGTTTGGAAACTTGCTAAATAAGAACCATAGAATGGAAGAGCTGGAAAGAGCTTTTGAGATATTTTTGACAATCCCCTTAGTTTATTGATGAAAAATGGAGGGTTAGAGAGCTTTAATGATTTACTCAAGTTACATAGGCTTTGTGACAGACCAAAATAAGAATTCTCCTCACTCTGGCCCAGGTTCCTCACTGCATATGTTACTGGATATCTGTCTTTCCTTTCCTCCCATCGTTGGCCTTGGTATCTTCATCTCATGCTAAACTCTCTTTTGGCTCTCCTTCCCTAGTTCAAGTGATCCAGAAATAACTTCAGAGCCATAATTCCACCTGACCTTCTCTAAGCCTGATTCCTATATAGGAGTGACATTCTGGTGTTGAGGATATTTGAAAGAGCAATGGAGTTAGAGTCAGAAGAATTAGGTCCAAACCACTTACCAGCTGTGTTGAATGAATAATAACTATTATGAACATGGTTTCCTTAGCTATTAAATTGGCATAATTTGTTAGCCCTATATAACTCAAAGACCATATTAAGTAAAGCTGAATAATCCCCAATGTAGTCATAAAGAATTGCCCAGAACTTGAGAGTAGCTCACTAGCTCACATTTCCTTACCATGCCCACTTAATAAAGCATTTATGGTGTTAATTTTTCACAAATGAAAACATTACATAACAATATAAAAGTTTTCATAAATAATTACAGTTCACCAGAGATAACATAAATAACAATAATTGTCATAAATAACATAAAAATGATATGACATAATAATAAATAGCAATTTTACAAATAACAATATATAGCTAATCAAAAGCTCAAGGCATTCTAAGAACATTTTAACCATGACTGTAACTTGAACCTTGAATCATAAAATAAACAATGGTGTCTTAAGAGGAGATGCTCTGATGAAGGTATTCTAAATCCAGGTCTTTCAACAATTATCTATGTGTTTACCCACTATGCTGCCTACCAGAGGATCTACTACATACCACATGCTCAGTGTATATTTGGTTACTTCATTTAAATTAAATTCAGAGTCAAAGATCTGATCTGTACCTAATCAATTCTATGTTTTTGGGAGCCTCACTTCAATCCTTTGGACTACAGGTAAATATTCAATAAATTTGTAGAATTAGATTTAGCAAATATATTTAAAATGCATTAAATGTTCATTGACTATTATTAAATAATACCTAAGATCAAATTAATGATTTATGTGTTGTTTAATTTTTGACAAGCTTTATTAAAATATAATAAACATACCAAAAAAATAACTCATTCAAAGTGTACAACTGAATGATTTATAGTATAATTTCTCATTGTAATATACTGGTATATACTTTATATCTTATTTTAATATATTTTGATATTTAATAAATATTTTACCTTATTTACTGATTGTAATACAGAGTTGTGCAATTGTTAACACATTCCAGCTTTAGAACTTCTCATCACTCCAAAAGGAAATTCTATACCCATTGCTGTCACTAAAGATCATACCATTTATGAACAGAGATAGTTTTACTTCTTCCTTTCCAATTTTGTTGCCTCTTATTTCTTTTTCTAATTTCTAATTGCTCTGGCTAGAACTTCCAGTATAATGATGACTAGCGTTGGTGAAAATGGGCATCCTTGTCTTGTTCCTGATCTTTAGGGAAAAGCTTTCAGTTTTTCACTGTTGAGTATAATGTTAGCAGTGAATTTTTCATATATGCCCTTTATCATGATGGGGAAGTTCCCTTCTATTCCTATTTTTCTGAAAGTTTTTATTATGAAAGAGTGTTAGATTTTGCCAAATGCCTTTTTTAAGTCAAATGATAATTTGGTTTTATTTTTCATTATATTAATGCAGTGTATTACATTGGTTGCTTTTCTTATGTCAATCCATGCTTAGTCTCTTCATTTTTCTTCATTCCTTTTTCTCTCTGTTCTTCAGATTGCAAAATCTCTATTGATTTATCTTCAAATTCACTGATTCTTTCTTTTGCCTGCTCAAATCTATTAGTCCTTCTAAGGAATTTTTCATTTTGGTTATCATATCTTTCAACGCAAGAATTTCCATTTAATTCTTTTTAAAAATATGTCTTATCTATTTTCTATTGAATGAGACATTCCCATCATATTTTTCTTTAATTCTGTAAAAATGGTTTTCTTTAGTTCTTCAAACATATTTATAATTACTGTTTTGAAGTTATTGTCCTCTAAGTTCACCAATTGGGCCCCTTCAAGGCAGTTTCTATTGCTTGCTTTTTATCCTTTATATTTGTCTCAGTTTTCCTCTTCCTTCCATGTCTCATAATTTTTTTGTTGAAAACTGTACATTTTAAATAATATTTCCTAGCATCTCTTGATCTCTCCCATCTCTGGGGGTGGTAGTGGTTGATCTTGTTGTTTGCTTAATAATTTATTTATTGATTGATTGGCTGAATTAACTGTGAATTCTATCCTTCCCTCCTCTCCCCTCAACTGCATTGTGTAGCCCCTGATATCTCCCTTCAGATTTTTTTTTTCTTGTTTTTTTCTTTTAGTCTGACTACCCAGAGGTCACTCCTGGTTCAGCATAGGCCACTTGTTGGTGAAAGGTTTTGCGTAAGCCACCTTGGACAGTTCGATTTTTACCCTGTACCATTGGATGTGTGTGTGGCTTAGAGTTTGTTATCACAGTTTAAGGAGTTTACATTTTTGTCCTATATATCCCAGGGATTAGTAGCTTGGCTTTTCCCTCTCCAATCATTCTCTAGAGAGTATAGCCTTGGGTATGCACATAGACTTTCAGACTGCCAGAGGTGCACATCATTTTATTTCTAAGCCTGGTTTCCTAGGAATTGCCTCTGGGTCAGAGTAGCTTATTGTTCAGCCAGTGTTTGATGAGAGGTTGTGTTTAAGGCCCTGCTCTCAGCAAGGCTTCTGTCCTTTGTTGATTGATCTGTGTGCAGCTTGGGGAATGTTTTTTAAGTCTGTCTCATGTCCTGCTCTGATTGCACTTGAAAGAGTGCATCCTGACACTTGGCACCGTTTTCCTGACCCTCAGAGTTGACTGTGATCCCCGGAGGGGTCTTCTTTCCCTGATCTAATTTCTGATAGATTTGCCAGTCCACTTATTGCTACTACTATCACGAACCTAGGAGTTCTCTTTTAATGGCTCTTCACCAAGACCACCATTATTTCCAATAACGCCCATAGGCATGGAAGTCCCCAACTCTATTCTAAAATAAGCTAGTCCCTTGGAGCAGTGCCCCCTCCCTTTCTCCTGGAGTGACACCTATGCTTTACAAGCTGGTGCTGGGGAAAGTTATTTCCTCTGGTCTTCTTGACTTGTCCCTCCTGGCATGGAAACTCTGCCCTACAAGGCCATTGATGTGGGGGTCAGGGAGCCCCAGTAATTTTGGCCTGCCATTCCTAGTAAAGTTTGCACCATATGAGTAGGGCTAGGTGGTAGAAAGAAGTACCAGATTTTAGCTATGACTGCCTGAAATAGAGCTGCATCATGAGTTAAGGGGCATGACAAAGGCCTGCAGCCTGCCCCGCTCAGAGTAAAAGGGAGCTCCGTCTTCTTGGTGGCACACTGCCCAGAGTAGAGCTTCTATACTGCCTGTCTAGGGGAGGGGGCAATAATGGAGTGGGTCCTGGCTCAAACGCCACAACTTTAACCGTTCTCATTGAGATTTAGCAGACTTTCTTGAATGAATATTTCTCCCTTTGCTATATGCGCTTAGGACAATTTTCAGAGACTTTAAATAATTTTTTAAAATAAGTTTCTCCAGTTGTATGCTTGTTTTGCCTGGGAGAAAGTTTACTGTACTCCTTACTCAACCATTCTGGAAATTGGTCCCTGTCATTTCATTTTTTAAATTAAATAAATGTGTTTTAACCTTTTATTATTATTACTAATTTCCGTGGATAAATGCGTTCTCTGTGCCTCTACTAAGTGGAAATTTTGTTTACCTGTCCAAAGTAATCTAGATTACCTAGAAAAATCAGCTCAAAGGTTTCTTTCATACAAGAAATCCAGAAGTAGGGTATGTTCAGGGTTGGTTAAGACAGTGACTCAAAGGTGTCATCAAGGACTTAGGTTCTTTCAGTCTTTAAGTTTTCCTATCTTCAGACTTTGCCTTTTCCCATTAGGTTAACTTCTTACAGGGCCCAAGATGGCAGCTATAGTTTTAGGCAACACATGCAGATTATAATGTCCATAGGTTAAAAAGGGTATGTTTCTGTCTTTTGTTCCTTTTTAAGAACAAAGAAAAATCTCCCAAAAAGTCTCTAGGAGGGGGGCAGATGTTGCTCAGTGGTTGAGCACCTGCTTCCCATGTATAAGGTCCAGGGTTCAATTCCCAGTGCCTCTTAAAAACAAAACAAACAAACAAATAAAACTAACTCACATTGGGGAGCAGATGTAGCTTAGTCTTTGAGCACCTGCTTCCCATGTATGAGTTCCTGGGTTCAATCCTGGTACCTCCTAAAAAAAATAAAATAAAAAGTCTCTAGGATACTTGTGCTCAGTTTTCATTAGCCAGAATTGTGTCACATGCCCATTTTAATCTAGCTATTAGACATTCAGCCTACCCTAAAGCACCTGGTATAATTAGGTTTCTAAAGGCAAAGAAGAGCAGAAGGGATTTAGGTAGAACAATATCTGCTGCGTCTGAGCTAAGGGTTATGGGATTGTAGAGATGAATAAAACACCTTAGTCTCAAGGAAATGACAGTTTATTAATAATATCATGACTACATTCATCCATGATAAGCAGTGCATTGTCCCATTAGTGTCATAAAAGCTGTGCGTTTAATAAAATGAGACCTTAGTCAAACTCATTGATTCTCGTACAAACTCATCTCATCCCTTCATTCTGACCAAGAAGTTCTGTTTAGTCAGCACTGATGATCTAATCCATCAAATTGGGTAAAAATAATAAAGGGAAATTTGAAAAGTATCTCCTGATGAGGGGAAGGTGTCACCAATACCTAGAAAAACTATGTTTATCTAATCTAAGAAGGAAATAATTCATGTTGATTTGAAACATCATCAACTGATATTCGAGGCTGTTTTGAAGCCCAATTACATAGCAGTTCAGACCTTCCAAATTTCTACCCACAGAGAAATGCACTCTATCAGGAAGGCATCTGAAATTTTTACAGACTTTACAGAAAAGAATAATGTGGATTCAGTTCTGTTTTGAATGAACATCTAAAGAAATACATTCTTTACTAGAGTTGAGGTTATATGGTGGGTTTAATTTTAAGAAATCAGATTTGGTAGTGGGGAGGAGGGAGAGAATAAGTCTGAATATCTATATTTTTTAAGCATATATTATTGTCCATATTTCCTGTGAACATAAGATATACATTAAAATACATACCACAGGATCTAAAATATGCTCTATATTTGGGTAGGAAATGAACCCCAAGAAGGTAAAACTCTTCAAGAACCTTAATATAAAGGTATCATTATAATACAAAAAAACAAGTGATAAAACAGTTCCTGCTGTAGAACTTCTGTGAAAGGAAAAAAATATTGCTGTAACAAGGAAAGATAGTAAGACAGGTACAAACATAAAAATGATACATAGCATGCATATGTAGGCACACCTTCATCAAATATTTATTGAATCCTTACTACAAAGGAGACCTTATGCTAAAAAGATACAAAGGGGATGCAACCGTCAACCCTGTGTTCTTAGAGGGTGAGGCCTAGAGCTCGGCCACCAGCCACATGCTTGATAAAGGTGGAGCTGAGAAGATGGCCACGGGGTGAGCCCTTGAAAGGGGTGGATCTCCCACTCCAAGCCTGAGAAGAAACCATCATTCTATAGATGCCGCTCAGACTTTGAAATCTAATGCAGTATGCCCTGCAGTTTTTTGGAAAACTGTTTGGGACCCATGACTCCTGTTTTCTTTCCAATTTCTCCTTATGGCAATGGAATATTTATTCTGTGACTGTCCCTCCTTTGTATATTGGAAGCAGATAACTTGTTTTCTAAGTTTTACAGGTCTTCAGCTGGAAGGGAATGTTGCCCCAAGACAGACTGCATGTCTATAACTGATTTTTATATATATTTTTAGCATTGCTATTGAAATGTATTAAGGCTTTTGAAATATTGTAATGGAATGAATGTATTTGCATATGGAAAAAAACATGTATTTTTGGGATCCACAGGGTGGAATGTTCTGGTTTGAGTCTTTTGTGGCTCAAATCCAGAAAATTATGTTCTTAAGCTAACCTATTTCTGTGCATAGAATCCCATTGTATGTGGGGCCTTTTGGTTAGATTCAGTCAAGGGGCCTTTTGAGTAGCTCACTTTGGATTAGATTGCTTCAGTTTATGGCTTGATTAGATTGCAAGACCAGGGTGGGTCCTAATCTTTTTACTGGAGTCTTATATAAACAGAACTCAGAGAGAAAGAGAGCTGCCATTTTACACTACAGGTGAGAGAAGACTCCAGGATGGAATACAGTTGCAGAAAGACAGAGAGACACTGAGGGGCTGAGAGAGAGGCCAGGGGCTGGATTCAGCAAAGAAGCTGAATCACCAAGTTTCCCAAAAGGCTAGGCCCATGGAGCAGCTCAAAGCTGAAAGAGAAGATGAGCCTGGAGGAGAAAGCAGGGAGAGACTGGCAGACCTGCCATTTTACCTTGCCATGCAGCAGAAGGAGGATCGTCCTCAGCTGCAATTCAATGAAAAGACATCTCTGATGATGCCTTGATTTGGGTATTTTCACAGCTTTGGAACTTTAAGATTTTCCCCTGATAAATTTCCATTATAAAAGCTAACCCATTTTTGGTATTTTGCTCCCAGCAGATTTAGCAAACTAAAACAGAGGAAGAAGACAAATCCCTGTGCTTAAAAAATGTACAAAATGATAAGAGATAATTTGTATACTCAAAAGTACAATTAGCTAAAAAGAAAAAAATACTAGTAATTTTTAATAAAAACAACACATACATACATAGTGGTTATTATGTGCCAGGAACTGCTCTAAGCATGTTACATATATTAACTCATTTAAATTTCACAAAAACACACTAAGGTAGGAAATATTATCCCTGTATCACAGAGCAGGAGACTGAGGCACAGAAATGACTTGCCCAAGTTTGCATAGCTAGAAAGTGTTGGAGCAGAGATTCTAACCTGGGCAATCTAGCATCAGAGTCTATGCTATCCATTGCACTATATACTTACGTGTATGGTAACTTGGCACGCTTTATAAAGATATAATATTTGGTATTATAATGAAGATATAAAGAAAATATTATGAGACCTTAGAGAAATGAAATGTTTTTAGCTGAGGGATGAAATGCAATTACTTTGGAAGAGAACATTTGGAGGATATATAGGATTTAGGCATGAAAGTCTTAGGCAGGGACAACCTTTGGGAAAGTAAAAGAGATGGAAAAGAAGGTTTTTCCAGTTGGAGTTATGTGTAGGAGACCAAATGAAGGTAAAACTGGAAAATAGAATTCTAAACTCTTATAACCGACTCCTTAACTAACATTTAATCTAGCTCATTTTACTGACAAAGAAATTGAAGCCCAGTTAGGGGAGACAGTTGAATCATGATTCCATTGAGGCCAATGGGTGGCAGATCAGAACTGGAATTCTAGTCTCCTGACTCCCAGACCAGAGGTTTTCATATTCTATCAAATTATATGATTAGATCATGGACATCCTTTATAATTAAACTACTAAAGGATTTTAAACTGGGAAGGAAGACCTGCATTTGAATCCCAACTCCTTAACCTGCCAGTTGCAAGATTTGAGAGGATTTTACTTAAGCTCTTTAAACTCAGTCTTCATCTATAGAATAATGACAATAAAGTGCCTATCTCATAGGGTTGCTGTGAAAAGTTGATGAGGTGCCTTGCACATAGTAGGCCCTAAACAGTGAAATATTTTTTTCCTTCTCTTTCCCTTTAATTATTATTTTTTTTAAGTTCTTTCCTTCCCCTTCTTCCTCTTGTCTTTTTCTTCCTCTATACAAATGTTGTCCCACCTTGCCAGAATGTGCATCTCTTGGCCTGAGGGTTCCCTCCGAGGCCTTGAAAGGCTGCTCTGCCAAAATTTATGAGAAACCAGAAGTGCCAGAATATCCAAACCTCCTCTCCCCACTCTCTCTCTGCCTCTCTTCTCCAGCAACCCTCACCAGTGGCTGAAGGAATTTGGTGTGTGAATCCCTCAGATATTTCCTTGACACGCTGAGAGGATTTCTCTGAGGCATTTGTTCCACACTGTTTTCCAGGGGATTTCCCACAAGATTTATCTCCAGTCTTCTTCAGTGTTCACACACCCTTAATTGGCTGCCTTTCCTTCTGAATAAACTACTGGAGCATGAAGCCTCGCCTCAGGGCGTGCTTTTGAGGAAACCCACACACTAAAGTGGGGTGGGATCCTAAATGACAGTACTGAGTTCTAGAAAAGCAGGGAGGAATGAGAATATAAGCATCGATTGAAAGACTATTCCAGGGGAAGGAGAAGGGGTGGGACTGGCAGCCTACTGCCCGCCAGGCTAGCTTTCTCAGGTATGTCATCCTGCCCGCTCTTGTTTCTTGACATTCTAGGCCCAAACTAAGCAACATAATCTCAAATCTCCTTATTAGGTCTACTTGGGAAAATCCTGTCTGGCCTGGCCCCTGGGCTGATCTTTCCTTCCCAAGATTTATAAACTCCCTGGCTTCTTGACAGTAGGAGGAGGAGGAGGAGGAGGAGGGAGACACCAGCAATAAAATGTACCGTGATTCTGGGAACAAGGGTATTCCCAAAGCACAGAGACACCAATAACTGTCATTTTCAGTATTACTGTAGAGTTGTGGTTTATTAAAGCAACGCAGAATCATTGTCTCCTTATCTAGGGACTTTGGAGTTTCTGGACCCATGGATGGAGAGGGGCCTAGGCCAGGAAGAGGCCTTATGCTTTATTTTCTCTGAGAGTGCATGAGCTTTGCCAACAAAAGCAGAGAACTCTTATAGTTTAGCCTTAACTTTGCACCTTGAATGTGGCAAGGCTGTCTTTGACTCCTTGCCCATTGTCTCTTGTTTCACTCACCCATCTCCTAATTAAACCTTTGTGTGACGATGCAGAATCCCACAGTGGTACAAAAGGCTAGTGAAAAGGGAAGTCTTTAGTAGACTCCCAAGAAAATATCTTTTAAAGTAAGTGTACAGAACTAGGAGAATGAAGTAGACTGGTGTTCAAAGGGTCCTTCTAGCATTCCAGGGAAACAGAGACAACCACAATTCATTGAAGGTTAAGACTAGATTTTTTGAGGAAATTATCACTAAAATTGCCTCACGGCTGCATGACTATGATGCCCTTTTCATGTAGTAACACGTAGACTGCAGTAATAATGTTAGATATAATTTTCAAACAGTTTGAGGTTTGGGGTATGTCTTGTGTGTTTGAAATTTAAAATAAATGTGGGCAGATTGGCGGCAGATGGTTTTCTAAAATTAATTGGTTGAGAACAGTTGTTGGAATCAGGATATTGGTCAAAAGTGATTATTTCCAGCCCCTGTAGCTTTTCATGGAGTGATGCTTACCACTCCTTTATAAAAATCTCTTGTTCACAAAAAGGGATGTGTTAAGTATTTAGGGTGAGTGTACAATAATGTCTATTGTTTTTAGAAAGCTAACTTAATAGGAAAAAACCTAGAAAGTATTTCTAATCTATTTTCTATTCATGTGTTAAAACAATGTTCTAATTCATTATGTTCTTCTCAGAAGCATCTGACAAAAAGGAAAGAAAGAAAATAAAACGAGACATGCATTTGTTCGTTTCAGAGTTTTATTTTCTTTATAAAGAATGGCTTTATAAAGCCATTATAAAGTCAGCTACTGACTAGGTGCTGGCAGCATTCGGGTGAAATACCACAGTCCCTGCTGTCAAGTGGCCACTACCTTCCTCTGGCAGGATGGGGTAGAAGTGAGACCGTAGGTCAGGATAAAAAGATGACAGAAAAGAACAGTAATGAGTCAATCAAGAATATAGGAAAGTATAAGGATTGGCAGAAAACGCAGGGCCACCCTAGAAGTGTGAAATCTTGTACTATGAGATCCAAAGACAGTTTTATCAGTCTGGGCATTGCACAGTCACCTGACTGGGCAAATATATTTAAAAACAAAAGACAGTGAATAGAAGGATTTTCATTTTCAACCATTTTGTAATTTTTATCACTTTAATTTTGAGCAATTCACTTGGATGGAGAAATTTTAGACACAAAATCTATGAGCACTGGCTTCCCACATACAAGTCCTGGGTTCAGTCCCTGGCCCCTGGTACCTCAAATAAATGTATATGTAATAAACTATATAATAAAATATAAAGTAAAATTGCAATAAAGCTAGACACATTTTTCCAGTGCATTAAAAAAAAAAAAAATCTATGTACGGTTCCTTTTAGCCAATGTTGCAACAAGATCAAGTGACTTTCAAATACATGAGTTCCAAAATGACCTAATAAAACTAGAAATAAAGGCCTTGGGGGTGATGATTGGCTGGTAGATGGAAGTCTTCACCCTCTCATCTGATATTCTGTGCCTTTGGATGTCCCTGTTTGTTAAGACAGCATGTACAGTATCTGTATGTGCGGCAAATTGATTTATGTACCCCAATTTAGACATGTTCCTGGTCTTGATCTGCATTCCTGCAGGTGTGAATCTATTGTAACTAGGATCTCTTGAAGATGTTATTTTAGTTCAGATGTGGCCCAAGTGAATGAGAGTGGGCCTTAATCTGGGTTACTGGAGTCCTTTAGAAATCCAGACACAGAGAGTGAAAGCCATGGGGAGTTGCCAGAAGCTGGAAGTCAGTGGGAACTGAGAAGAGAAAAGAGAGGACATGCTCTGTGAAGGGAAGCAAAGATGCAAGATAAGAAACCCCAAAGATTGCCGCATTCTAACGACCTCTCTCGGGAGGAAGATAGCTCCAAGCCTCCAAAGCCATGAGCCAATAAATTCCTATTGTTAAGCCAACTCATTGTGTGGTATTTATCTTAGCAGGCTGGCAAACCTAGACAGTATGTGATTACTCTGATGTAATCAGAGTAATCTGTGCTTGGGATAAGGACAACTGCACAGTGAAGAGATGCTCCTCAAAGGGAACCTCTTAGAGATGATTTCCTGTTTTGGTTCCTACCAGGCCAGGTATGGACAACGTAAGTGGTGACCCTCTTACACACTTCACTATTAAATATTTTGGTACAGTGGGGTCTGTGGGTTGTTGACTGAAGGGCAGTTGTAATGTAAGTCATAATAAAATACTGTAATGAACAAAGTAGTGGCCACACAAGCAGAATGACTGAATGAGGTGTGTCATAAACACTATCCTATGATTTGGATTTCCTTGGTGGAGACAAAGTGCAAATATACCAACCTTAAAAAATAATGAGACCAAAAAAAAAAAAACAATAATAATGAGACATCTATACTTCATGAAAATGTTAAGGACATAACATAATGATAAATAGATCATTATGATATTAGTCACCCCAGGCTCGATAATAGCAAAGCTTGGAAAGGACACCTGATCAAATTCTTTGCAAATTCTGAGTCATAAGAAAAATTTCAAATGTAACATTGCATATGTAACATTTCATATTACTAAATTAGAGCCTAGTGGAGATTTTATATTATCGATTCTTGGTGAAAAGAGAGAATGTCTTTTCATCTGTCAGTGCTCACTGAAAAGGCAGTAGATTTTTGTGAACAAAGGCAACTAGCTGAGCCAGGTATATTTCCTGAAGCGTGGCTTTGACAGTTGAAAGTGAAACTCAGCTTTAGAAGCCTAAAGGTATCCGGTGAAAAACAATCTGTAAGCTGTGAAACTGTAAAACAATTTTGTGGATCATTCAATGAAGTCATCTCTTGATCTGATCTCCTTCTTCAATAGTGTTATGATATTGGCCAAACTGCTTTATTGGGGAGTGTTTAATCTGCTAGGCTGCTGAAAGCAATATACCAGAAATGGCTTGGCTTTTACAATGGAGATTTGTTAGCTTACAAGCTTAACAGCTTTGCTGTTGATTTTTCAGAACTTCCTATATATAAGATCATGTCATCTGCAAATAGTGAAAGTTTTATTTCTTCCTTTCCAATTTGGATGCCGTTTAATTCTTTTTCTTGGTGAACTGCTCTAGCTAGAATCTAGTACAATATTGAATACAAGTGGTGACAGTGGGCATCCTTGTCTTGTTCTAGATTTTAGAGGGAAAGCTTTCAGTCTTTCAATATTAATGTTGACTGTGGATTCTAATATATGCTTTTTGTCATGTTAAGGAAGTTTCCTTCTATTCCTCTTTTTCTAAGTGCTTTTATTAAGAAAGGATGCTGGATTTTGTCAAATGCCTTTTCTGCATCAATGGAGATGACCATGGGGTTTTTTGTCCATTCATTTTGTTAATGTGATGTATTACATTAATTGATTTCTCATGTTGAACCACCCTTACATAACTGGGATAAAACCCACTTGATCAAGGTGCATATTTTTTTAATGTGCTGGTGGATTTGATTTGTAAGTATTTTGCTGAGGATTTTTGTATTTATATCCATAAGAGAAATTAGCCTGCAGTTTTCTTTTCTGTGGTGTCTTTATTTGGCTTTGATATGAGAGTGATGTTGGTCTCATAGAATGAGTTAGTGTTCTCTCCTGTTCAATTTTTTTGGAAGCATTTGAGCATGATTGGTATTAATTGTTCTTGGAACAATTGGTAGAATTCCCCTCTGTAGCCATCTGGTCCTGTGTTTTTAAATATTGAGGTTCTTCATGACCGCTCCAATCTCTTTGCTTGTAATTCTTCTGTTGAGGTCTTCTATTTCTTCTAGAGTTAGGGAAGGTTGTTTATATGTTTCTAGGAATTTGTCCATATCATCTAAGTTTTCAAATTAGTTGGCACACAGTACTTCATAGTATCTTCTTATGATCCTTTTTACTACTGTGGGGTCAGTAGTGATGTTTTCCCTCTCATTTCTGATTTTATTTACTTGTGTCTTCTTTCTTACCTGTTCTTTATCAGTTTAGATAAAGGTTTCTCAATTTTATTGATCTTTTCAAATAACCAAATTTTGGCTTGGTTAATGCTCTCTTTTTATTATCAATTTCATTTATATCTGCTCTAATATTTATTATTTCTTTCCTTCTGCTTGCTTTGGCATTAGTTTGCTGTTCTTTTTCTATTTCCTCCAGGTATACAGTTAGGTCATTGATTTTAGCTCCTTCTTCTTTTTTTAGTGTCAGAATTTAGGGCTAAAATTTTACTCTCAGTAGTGCCTTCATTGCATTCCATATGTTTTGATATGTTGTGTTCTTGTTTTCATTCGTCTCAAGATATATTCTCATTTCCTTTGCAATTTTTTCTTTGACCCACTGATTGTTTAAGAGTATGTTAATTAACTTCCATATATTTGTGGATTTTCCAGTCCCCTGCCTGTTACTGATTGCCAGACTCATTCCATTATGGTCAGAGATGTTTTGTATAACTTCATCCTTTTTAAATTTATTGAGACTTGTTTTGTGACCCAACATGTGGTCTATCCTGGAAAGTGATCCCTGTGCACTTGAGAAGAATGTATATCCTGCTGTTTTGGGGTGCAATGTTCTGTATATGTCTCTTAAGTCTAGTTCCTTTATCTTATTATTCAAGTTCTGTATTTCCTTATTGGTTTTCTGTCTAGATGTTCTATTTTTTTTTTATTTTTTTTATGAGAGTGGTATATTGACATCTCCAAGTATTATTGTAGAGATGTCTATTTCTCCCCTCAGTTTTGCCAGTGTTTGCTTCATGTATTTTGGCCACTGTGCTTAGATGCATAAATATTTGTGATTGTTATTTCTTCTTGATGTATTGTCCCTTTTATTAATACATAGTGTCCTTCTTGTCACTTAAAAGGACTTTTGACTTAAAATCTATTTTCTCTGATATGAATATAGCTACACCAGCCCTTTTTTCTTTACTACTTGTGTGTAATATCTTCTCCCAACCTTTAAATTTCAACCTATTTGTGTCTTTGAGTTTAAGGTGAATCTCTTATAAACAATATAAATTTAGTCATGCTTTTAAATCCATTTTGCCTCTTTGTGTCTTTTGATTTGGGAGTTTAATTCATTAACATTCGGTATTATTACTATAAATGTAGTACTTACTTTAGCCACTTTGATCTTTGGTTTTCTATGTCCTATCTTTTTTTTTTTTTTTGTATCTCTTTTTCTTTATTGCAACCTCCTTTTCTGTTTAGATGATCTTTTGTGATGTATCTGATTGATTCTTTCCTCATTTGTTTCTGCATATTTTTAACATGCTTTATTTATGGTTACCCTGGGGTTTATATTACACAATCTATAACTATAACCTACTAATTTGAAAAGGTAATAGCCTAGCTTCGATAGCATACATGTTCTCTGCTGCCAGATCCCTCTGTTTCCCCTCTTTATATTGCTTTTTTCTTCCCCCACTTTATCATTTTATATTTTGCATGTCCATTGTCAGGAAATATGCCTTTGTCTTGTCAATTGTATTCTCACTCTTGTAGGAATTAAAGAGTAGAGTTGTGTATTGAGGGTACAGTACTGTTGGGTTTTATATTTACCCTTTTAGTTATCCTTACTAATGATCATCATTTCTTCACATGACTCCAAGCCACTCTCTCCTGTCTTTTCCTTTCAACCTGCAGAAACTCCTTTTAGTAACTCTTGTACATCAGATCTCTTGATGAATTCCCTTAGTTTCTATTTGTCTGTGAATATTTTAAATTCTCTATCATTTTTGAAGGAAAGTTTTGCTGGATAAAGAATTTTTGTCTGGCAGTTTTTGTCTTTCAGTACCTTAAATACATCATACCACTGCCTTCTTGCCTCCATGGTTTCTGATGAAAAATCCACACTTAGTTTTATTGAGGATCACTTGTATGTGATGAATGGCTTTTAGAATTCACTCTTTACCTTTGACATTTGACATTCTGATTAGTATTTCTCTTGGAGTAGGTCTACTACTTTATGATTTCAATTGTCCTAACTTCTAGTTCACTGATTTTTTTCTTATGCCTGTTCAAATCTGCTATTGTATGCTTCTTGTGTATTTTTAATCTCTACCATTGTGCCTTTCGATCCCATAATTTCTACTATGTTTCTTTTTATACTTTCAAATTCTTTTTATGCTTACTTACTATCTTGCTCTTTATGCATATTTTCCTTCATTTTCTTGAGTTGATTTGGAGATTTGTTTGAACTTCTTTGATTAGCTGTTCCAGATTCTCTGTTTCCTTTGAGGTTTTAATTTTTTCCCTTGACTGAGCCCTATCTTCCTGCTTCATAGTATGGTTTGTAATTTTTTGCTGATGTCTAGGCATCTGATTATCTTGGTGAGTTATCTCTGAATGTCAGTTTCTCCCTCTTGTCTAGGGTTATATTTTTGTTTGGCTTGCCTTAAGGCTCTTCTTTGATGATTTGTCCAACTTAGTCTAGATCTTTAGACTAACCCATGTTTAACTGATCAGATTTTATCAGCTCTTCTTCCACTAATTCTTTCCCTGGATATTTGTTACAATTTTTAAAATTGTACTTTTTGTGTAATTGTGTCATCATTATTTCAACACAGTTTATTGAAAAGAATATGCTTTTCAACACTTGGTGTAAATCAGGTGATCATATAATTATCCACTAGCCCCATAATTCTTTACTGCCTGGTGAGCTCTCTAAGACCATCAAGCAGATTTACTTTATTTTTTTTTTTATTCTGTTTGTTTGCAATGGAAAGGTTGGTCCAAATTTCCTAGTCTGCCAATACTACAAAACTTATTCCTAATTATTGTATTTTTCTGTTCTAGGATTTATATGGTTCCTTTTAAAATTTGCCAAGTGAAAAATAATTTCAGGTCTCTGCTGAAATTCTCAAAAGACAAATTCTCCTTGTCTTTTACCTCCTTAAAAATAACAAGCGGAGTTATTTTTAAGTTGTGTCTGATAATCCTAGTATCCAGAGGCCTTGTGAGTCTATTTCTATATCTGTTGTTTCTACTGGTTCTCACCTTTATAACCTTGTCTCTCAATGTGTATGATTTGTATTTGAAAAACTGCTTGTAAAAATATTTGTAGCCTAGGTTAATGTGACCTTTCTCCAGAGAGATTTTTAATTTGCTCCTGCCAGGCCCATGAGGAATTTGCAACCTGGGAGCACTGAAATATAATTTCAGATAATTTCAGATACTAATCTGATTTTAATCTGAAGTGTATGCTTGGTAAGGACAGGTCAATTTCTACTTCATTTTTACTCCTAAAGTACCCTTTGGAGGTCACTTCCCTAGCAGGGAGTTCACAGTTACTATCCTCTGGTGAGCTCTGGCATGCTAGTCAGACTCCAAAGAAATAATATTACTCCACACCATGACTTTCAAAACAAAAACCAGAAAAGCAGATCTTCATGTGGAAACCCCAAATATAAGACAGATAAAAGCAACATACTTCTGGTTGACACCTGATGGTAGGGCCTGGAACATGGAATTACACCTCCTTAGCCATATCAGGTCTTCTATGACAGTTCCCAAAGTACCTCCAATAAAGTCAACTCTTCTCGAACATCTTTTTTAAAACATTAAATTTTACCATAGTTCTTAGAAGTGCACACTTGGATCTGTTTTTTATAAAGCTAGGTTGGTTATAGAAAAGGCCCAAACCATGCATATAAGCTCCTTATATATAATTAGGTTTTTTGGCATCTATATTAATTGGCTGCATCCTTAAGTTTAGGATTTAATGAATAAAATTTGAACCAAGGATGATGGAACCAGAGGGTGCATTGGTTCAATATAAATCAGCAGTAGTCAAATGACCCCAAAACTCATGCCTTTTGTAGATGGACAGATATTTTAATTATTTATTTATTCATTAATTCACAAAATTCTTTTAGGGTACTTAAAATGCTCTAGACTTTGAAGATATCATGATAAAAATGTAGACAATGCATTTTTAATCTTCTAGACTTCTGTTTAAGTTATGCAGGGATGCTACTTTTGTAATATGCTTTGAGATTATGTTCAAGCATTGTGCTTTCAGTTGTCTGTATTTTCATCTCTTCAATAACGCCTACACTTAAGTGGTGCCTACATTTTTCACCTTTTATCTGGATTCTCTATCCATCTCTTCTATCAGTGACACAACTTCCTTTGAAATACTCTCAAGTAGAAACATACGTTTTGCCATAGCCCTTCTCTTAGCCTGGGAGGCTGGGCCTGCTTTATTTGCCTGCCCACAAATTCTTTCTGATAAAGCCCATAGCTTAACAGCTTCTGTTCCACTGAAGTCATACCATTTAACAGTACTATTCTTTTCCCATAAGCTTCAAGTAGTACCAATTTCATACCCTATGAGATTTAAGTAATACATGATTTTTGGCAATTGAATGTTCCCCTTTTTCTAACCTCTTTGTTGTCATCTGCCTAACCAAGGCTCACTCCCCAGAACTGATTCAGAATCTAATAACTGGTTCACAACTGATCCTCAAAACCCCACCCTATGCTTTATTGTGATCGTTTATATGACATCCTCACATTTACTTTATCTTTCTTCTCCAATTATCCTTTCCTCTCCACTTCAGCAACATATTTACTTATATGGCCATGACCTAGACTTGGTCAACACCCAGAAGAGCAAGACCTTTAAAGTCTTGAACTCTGAAATTTCCCTTCTGACCACAGCCTCTTATCGTTCTATGTTTCTCTCCCCCTCAGTCCCACTAGATTTCATCATAGAAATAATTTTGAATTCTAGTTTACTAGGCTAATTTTCCAAGTTTGTTGGCGCTTTCTTTGTATTACTTCCCTTTAAACACATCATCTCCATATCCCACAGTTTTTCTCATCTCCTCATTATTCTGACAAAAGAAAACATCCAATTTTTGACTTAATGCTTTGATTATTCTGTCTCTAGTTTAGGTCTGCTATAACCTCCTGGAGAAAATGCTATTGATTGATTTAATTACAAATGTATTATCTCAAGTCTCAGCCAACCTTTCTCAACAGTTTCTTTATTATTTCCTAGAAGTCCATGTTCCGATTCCACTCAGGAAATAATCCAAATTTTTCTACTTTGCACAAACTCACAGGCCTCTTATACAACAGATGATCCAGATATGTGTGGCATTGAGAAAAACAACAACTAAAAACACTGTCAAGTAAAAATTCTCACATGTCATACCTATAGTTTTTCCTCCTACAGAATAGAAAGAAAGATTTCTTCTGAATTGTTCTCGGTCCCTTTTCCTGTTGAATTTTCAGGGGTTTTGCTCTATCAATTAGTTCATTCTTTGCATTCTCCATTTTTTTCTCTCTCAACATGGGTTCTTCACGCTCAGCCCCTTTTTGAAAAAAGAAACAAACCTGTGAACCCTTTACTTGGGAAGGAGAAAGTTGAGTGGTACATGCCCCCCAATAAATGGGATGGAGAAGAATTTATTTTCCTCTCCATCCCATTTATTGAAATAATAAACCTTTCTTTCCAACTCCACTTCTTTGCTGTTCAAACATCATTGCCCACTAAAAACTGACTTCTGTCCCTTCAGTTCAGAGCTTTTCAAAGGTCACCAGTGAAAAATCCTATTTCCCAAAAACAATGGTTTCTTTGCTGGCCTCGTAATATGCCTCTCACACCTCAAAAAGTCTTATTTCTCTTCTTGCAGTCTCTTTCTCTACTTTCTCTATTTCTGGTGCCCCATTTCTTCCATCATCCAAGCTGGAAACTCTGGAATCACCCTGACTCCTCCTCCTCCTTCACCTTCTAGGTGACCTCTGTGAGTCCTGTCTCTCTTTGTTCTAGAGTTTCTTCATTCCTACCTCCAGTTATACTTTTCCACAACCTGACCCATGTGATGTTCAGTTACTCTGTGCTGGAAAGAATGCTTATTCCAATTAGGAAGTACTGTTTTCTTCCATTAATAAATGAGTTTCTAATGTGCAGGTGACATTTGATTTTTTTTTTTTTTTTTAGGTATTAAAAAAGGAATTTGTTTATTGAG
The DNA here is from genome assembly GCA_026826555.1 of Tolypeutes matacus. NCBI lineage: Eukaryota > Metazoa > Chordata > Mammalia > Cingulata > Chlamyphoridae > Tolypeutes > Tolypeutes matacus. The sequence continues at coordinate 11,843,351 of JAKSZT010054304.1, forward strand.
GGCAAGAGCAATGCAAACAATATAAAATCAAATGCTTGTCTGGCATTTAACTGCCTTTTCTTCTTCTACCTGTCAAATGGGAGTTGGATTTTATTTGTACATTTTCTAAGGGCCCTGATCTGTTATGAAATCCTTATGCAGAGGGAAGCTGTGGGGCAGATTCCTTAAGTGACTCTTGGGATAATTCTTAGGAGGGTGGGGAAATTAATTCCTCAATTCTGCCTACTTCTTTCCCTTCTGCTTCATGTGTACTACAAAATAGTCATTGCACGTGATGGTGAGCCCAGCAATTAGCGAAAAGAAGCTCTGGAAGCCCACTTTGCCATCTCGACATTGGTCCAGATCCTTCATTATTTTGTCCACAGCCAGAGGGTCTTTTTGATTTTCCAAAAATCCAGGGAACTCCTTTTCCATGAGTACTCTCAAGTCCTCCTTTGTTAAGTAGCCTTTATCCCCGGC
>JAKSZT010054304.1:11848809-11882570 GCA_026826555.1 Tolypeutes matacus
TAAGTCCAAATCTTCTAATGTATTGTTGAGTGCCTTCGTTTCTTTATTGATTCTCTGCCTAGATGTTCTGTCTAATGATGATAGTGGTGTGTTGAAGTCCCCTGCTATAATTGTAGAGGAATTTATTTCTCCTCTTAGTTTTTCCAGAGTTTGCCGCACGTATTTTGAGGCACCTCGATTAGGTGCGTAAATGTTGATGATTGTTCTCTCTTCTTGAGAGATTACTCCTTTTACTAATTTGTAGTGTCCATCTTTGTCTCTTACAATAGTTTTGCATTTAAAGTCTATTTTGTCTGATATTAGAATAGCTACTCCTGCCCTTTTTTGGCTATTGTTAGCTTGTAAAATGGTTTTCCAGCCATTCACTTTCAGCCTCCTTGAATCCCTGGGCCGAAGGTGGGTTTCTTGTAGACAGCATATAGATGGATCATATTTTCTTATCCATTCTGCCAATCTGTGTCTTTTGATTGGTGAATTTAATCCATTAACATTCAGTGTTATTACTCGTAACGAATTTCTTACTTCAGTCATTTTTTCTTTGGGTTAATGTATGTCATATGTTGTTTTGTTTCTCTTTTTGACTTTTCAGTTGTTTTTAAACTCTCCTCCAACTCTCTCTCCTTTGTTTTTTCCTTTCAATTTGTAGAGATTCCTTTAGTATTTCTTGAAGTGCTGGTTTCTTCTTGACATACTCTCTTAATTGCTGTTTATCTGTGAATATTTTGAACTCTCCATCATTTTTGAATGCCAATTTTGCTGGATAGAGAATTCGTGGGTGGAAGTTTTTTTCTTTTAGTGTTTTGACTATGTCATACCACTGTCTTCTTGCCTCCATGGTTTCAGCTGAGAAATCAGCACTTAATCTTATTGTGCTTCCCTTGTATGTGATGGTTCTCTTTTCTCTTGCTGCCTTGAGTATTTTCTCTTTGTCTTGAGCATTGGATAGTTTGACAAGTATATGTCTTGGAGTTGGCCTGTTGGGATTTATACTATTTGGGGTGCGCTGTGCTTCCTGGATCTGCACATCCATCTCTCTCAATAGAGTTGGGAAGTTTTCAGCCATAACTTCCTTCAACACTCCTTCTGTTCCCTTTCCCTTCTCTTCTCCTTCTGGGATGCCCATAATGCGTATGTTTGTGCGTCTTGCATTATCGGTTAATTCCCTGAGACCATACTGGATTTTTTCTATCTTTTTGTCTATCTTTTCTACAATCTCTTTGATTTCAACTGTGTTGTCTTCCATATCACTAATTCTTTCCTCTGCCTGTTCAATTCTGCTGCCATGTGAGTCCAGCGTCTTTTTCATTTCTTTACTTGTGTCTTTGTTCGCCATCATATCCATTACCTTTTTAGGTGTGTTAGCTGTTTCTTCAGTATGTTCTCCCAGTGTCTTCTTTATATCCTTAATCTCTTCCTTCAGTTCTTTAAGTTGGTCCATGATATTTGTTTGGATAGCTTTGATTAGTTGTTCGATGTACTGCATTGCTTCCTGGTTTTTATTTTGTGCACTGGACTGGTCCATGTTTTCCAGTTTCTCAGAGTCATTTGTATTTTTCTGTTGCCCTCTGGTCATCATATTATCTTGATGGGTTTGTTCAGTTGATTAGCTTTTCTCTATGCTCTAGAATTTTATTTAGCTGTTGGTTCTGCGTGTGAGTTAAGTTTTCTCTTTGGCAGTTTTTCTTCTTATTTTATTTCCTTACTTCTTTCTATGTTCCCTTGAAGGCAAAAGGTTAGGGCCAGAGGAATCAAAAGATGTAAGGAAGGCAGAAGGATAATAGAAATATTGATAAAAGTTAGAAGAGGGGCAAAATGAGACTTAATGAGATGAATATTTAACTTGTGTAGGCAGTATAGAGTACTAGGAAAAATATGGAGTTCCTATAATGGATTGGGAAAACAAATGGAGGAATATATATATATATAGTGATTTAGAAGGCTAGAATTATGAGGAGGTAGAGAAATAGTAGAGAAAGGTCTGAAAGGAAAAAGTTAATACTAATAAAAAAAAAAAGAAAAAAGAAGAAGAAAACAAAATAGATGGGATAGAAATTGACACCCTTAAGTTGTGGGCCTATGAAAAAATGTTGTCTCTAAGAGCCACAACAGAAAACAGAAGGCAGAAACATGCAGGAAGGATAAGCGATAGTTTGTAATACAGAATCAATATATACAGCGAGTGGGAAATTACTGAATAAGAAGCCCAGCAAATAAGTGACCAGCTGGCAGCACCTATTTAAAAAAAAAAAAAAATAGAAGGAAAAAGGAAGGGGGGAGGAAAATGGGAATAATAGCAATAGACCAGAAAGTAACAGAGAGAAACCAAAGATCCACACAGGCAAGCAGTCAAACAGAGCTAAGGGGGGTCAATGATTCCCCTAGGGTCCACGTGGATCCTTCCTGCCTACTTGTGTTTATCAATGAATTTCCCCACAGGGTTCTATATGCAGGTCCTGAAGCAGCTTTTAGCTATTAAACTAAATTAAAAAGAATTTATTTTTCATTTGTTGAGGTGACCTCACTTTTTTTTTTTTTTTTTTTTTAGCCAAATGCAGGACCCAAAATAATTCCTCTTCTAGACCAGCCCCCTTACGGAAGGGACCCTAGCTGGGCCCGTGGAAATTAATCAAGCATGTCCCACTTTCCGGACTCCCCAGGTTAGCTGAAACTCTGATGTTAGTCAGTGAAGAGTGCTAAAGACGGCGGATTCCGCCCCTTCTGGCGCCCAGCTCGAGCTTCACCGGGCTGCTCAGTAAATCAGTTTGAGTGCAGATTCGCGTCTGCTCTCAGCCTGGTGCTGCTTCAGTTCGGCTTATCTGCTCCCCAAAGCTATGGGGCGGTGCAGGCAGCCAGATCGATGTCTAAAAATATAAAATACCCTTCCCTGTCTTCCAACCGAACCCTCCCTTCTTTGGGAAGTGTCCCTTCCTCCTGGCTCCGCAGCGGCCCGGGTCTTATCCCTGGGTGGCTAGGGAAATCAGCTGCGTTCCCCGACCAAAATCCCCCCTCCGGTTCACCGGGTGCTGACTAGCTCGTTTGCTCTGTTCACACAAGGTCCAAGGGGCGCCAGGCAGCCAGCTCCCCAGAAATAAAACTTTTTCGCCCCGCCCGCGGCTCCAGATGGCCGTTTTATTATTTTTTTCCGTAACCGCGGGGCTCAGCCGCCTGTGCCAACCTCCACCGGCAGCCTCAAAACTCACGAATCTCCACCATTCGGTCCACGCCGCCGATCCGCGCAGATAGATGTCCCAAGCTTCTCACTCCACGCTTGCACAGCACAGACCCCCGGGCAGGACCCCGTCCCCAATCCGCCTTGCTCTGGGAGCTTGCAGTGTGCGCCCTCCTACACCAACGCCATCTTGCCCTATTCAGTCATTAATCTTTGAATGTGTTAGTGAAGAGAGACATAAAGAAGCTGTAGAATTTTTGTGAAACCAAATGTGGCAATACCAACACATAACACAGTTGGCATTTTCAGTTTGGCATTTTGTATAATTCTCCTAATTATTCAGCAGACTCAACCTGTGCAAATGCCAGGTCGTTTTATGACTCTGTGATCTTGACTTTCCTGAGTTAATGGAGCAAAATGAGTTGCTTTTCATAAACTGTATTTCATTACCAATGAGATGGCAGTCACCTTTGAAAAGGACTACATTATATAAGAAAATTTCATGATTCCCTCAAGACAAAAATGTCTATAGATATTTTCTACTCCTGTGTTCTGCAAGTCATATAACAGCATCTGAGATCTGAAACCTAACACAGTTCACTAGCTCAGAACCTAAATGAAGTCAACCCAGACTCAAAGATGTTGATTAGCACCATAATTTTTGGAGCAGAACTGAAACCTAGATCTACAGTTTTGTAATGTTCCTCTTGGGGAGACAGCTGCCTTCCTGCTCAACTATGGCATTATACTGGTACAAGTAAGCTAGTTTAAGCTAGAGAATAGATAATGATGTAATACTTTTACGGACTGATATAGATAAGTTTAGTGAGTCTCTAAAAATTGCAATTCTGAAGATCTCTTCACACATTCCTAAGAAGTGAGGATTAGTAAAGGTCAAAGTACATAGCCCTTTTATTAGAGAAGAATGAATCCTCTCAGGGCCACTTGTTAAATGAACACATTCCTTTCCTACATGAAGTGCTTTAAGTTGACTTTTGTGGTTTTCATAAGAACCCTTGGGGATCATTGTTTTCCTCCCCCAATCCTTTGAATTTGAATACTTTAATCTCCAGTAGGGAAAATTTATTTATTAAAAGTGAAATGGGGAGTAGGAAATTTAGTCACACCAAATGAGTCTTTTGGCGGAGTAAAATCTGGAGGGAAATTCTCCATTAATTTTTTGGGGCTAGTCAAGTCATAACTGTTTTTACCAATGGGAATTCCATTATTATTCTTTAGAAATGTTTACCCAGCACACTAAGATGCCTTTATTCAGAATTGGTGGTTTGTGTTTTCTTCTTCTTAAATGCCACCCCAGCTTTATTTTTTCTAAATTTACTACAGTTTTACGTTTTTTTCTATTACTTTAAATAATATTTATTTCTTTTCTTTCGGAAATGTTGAGCAGACAATGAGAAAAACAATGAAACATCATTCAGACATCCTGAACTGGAGTAGGAATCCCCTCCCCCCCCCCCCTTTTAACTTTCTTACGGTGAGCCATACTAAAAGTTGTGTTTCTTCCTGCCCTTTGGGGTTCAGAGCTCAAAGGCCAACTTAGGATTTCAGGACAGCCCTGAGACCTTTTTTTTTTTTTTTTTCAGGAAAGCTGGTTGAGTTGGGGTGGATTTCTGTTCTTTTGAATGCAATCACTAATTGCAATGTTTTTAAATAATGCAAAAACAGTTTGAGTTGAAATTAAATGATATGGGCTTGTGCTTATGCCTCTAAATGGCTGAAATGCATATGTCTAAGCAGTAAAACCAATAGTTTATTGTATATTTGGGGGAAGTTTTGAACCAAAGAATTTGGAATTCTTAAAGAGCACCAAAAGTTGAATCCTTGTGGGAGACATTCCTGATGGTTGGTAAGAACTAGTCATCTTCCTTAAATTAGAGGATACTTTTCTCCTGACTTGAATACAAAGCATATGTTGTTGCCTCCTTGTAGAATGCTGTCTTCACTTCCTTTTCCCAATAAAGCATTCTGAGGCTTAAGATTCAGTTTAGACACTGCTTCCTCAGGGATACCAGCCCACAACCCCTCAGCCTGGATCTGGCTTCTTGTTATATGGTCTCATAGATCTTTGCAAATATTATTCAAAGCACTTACCACAAATAGAATTAGTCCTTTTTTGTACATGTGCCCAGATTTTAATGTGTCTCCCCCACTGAACTGTGCATTGTCTCTTTTGTTAACAGCGAACAGTTCCATGTGCCCAGTAGAGTGCTTTGTGCATAGCAGACTAAAATTAATGATGGAAGAAAACAATCTATGTTTTCCTAATAGAAAACTATTAATTTCTAAAAGCTAATTTTCTCCATATAGTCCAGTTTGGATTTGTTCTACTGCATGAAAACCACACTTCGTTTCTGGTGATCTATCCACTGCCAAATTTAGGATAGTTTAGGTACCACTTTATCTTTTTTAACCCCTGTATAGCTTTGCATAAATATTACCACCTTTGTAATTCTGGCTCTGATTACATGACTCTGCCCTTGACTCCTCCACTGCTGGTTGCTCTTAAATCTATGTGTGTTAGAGACTACCTTGGGTTAGATTTCTCAGAACTTGGTAGGGGACTGGGGAAAGTAGGGCAGAAAAGGGGAAGGAGTCAAGCAAGTGTACAGTTTTAAGCAAAGTTCCCTACAGAGTAGCTTCAGTCAAATGCCAAGGAGAACTCTGAAGTGTAAGTTATATAAGGGAGCTGGGATTTTATGCTCCTGTACTGGTCAGTCATTGGCTAACGTTAGAGGTGGAGTAAACGTCCAAGTACTCCTTTGACTTTCTGCCCTTGCAGGGAAAACAGCTCCAGTAGCCAGAATTATCTGAGGGGAATCTCTACTGTGGATATCAGAAGCAAAATCACACATTAGCTGGAGAAAGGCTCAATGTAACAATAGAAAAGATTTGAGGGGATCTGGAAAGAGTGCCAACAGCGTCTGCTATAGAGGCTCAACCCGACACTCCATCTCTATCAAGGTAGAAGACCACTTCTGTGCTGAACTGTATAATCTGTAACCTTTGGATGCAGTGACCATCTATTCACAAAGGCCACAATAATCTCCTTGTCCATGTTTGAATGTTATCAATTCCAACACAAATATAAGCTGTAGGTGCTTAGCAGGTGATCACTTATTGTGAGAAATTTGGAATAAAAAAAGAATAATAGGAAAAGATCCAGTATTGAAAAATGAACTAAAATGGCCTGCCTAGCACCTCTTGTCTCACCCCTTTCGCCTCATAAAACACCTATGACGCTATCAAGAAACTTGACTGGCTTCAGAGGAAGGTTGCTTTGAGTAAGTTTGTGTCTTGAGAAAGAGAAAGGGGCAGAGACATTCAGAAGTAATTAGTGGACATGTACTTCAATACTAGCCTTAATCCAGTACGGTTTTATATTTGCCAAGGAGAAAAGTACACAAATATAAGTATGGCATTTTGCCAACAATGGAAAACAACCCTAAAGTTCAGGAAATAGAGATCTTAGGTGAATCTTGCAGGAAAGTCTCAATTGTGGGTGTGAAGGCATGCTGGAGCTTTCTAGGAAGGTAACTAACAAGAAAAAGATGCAAACAAAGAAATCTAAAGCCTGGATAATATTTATTTCGGCTCACATATCTTAAGTATCTTAGAATAAAATTGCATTTTATTAATTTACTTCAAGTAAGCCAGATATCAATTAGAAATGAAGGATATTCTAAAACTATGTAGAGGGGTCTCTGTGTTTTCTTGACATTTTTCCAAGGGATTGTTTTTTATCGTTGCCACAATAGATTTGGGCATAAAAGATAGATAGTGATGGTGAGTGGCAAATTCAGCAGATTCGAACATCAGGACATCTGTGAGACTGTATCTCTGTTTTGATGAACTAGAAACAAAGGCAATGGAAAAATCGGTTTTACACAGTTGCACACTCTTGGATCCTCATGGCACTGGTGAGAAAGCTAGGTTCTCCCCATTAGCTATAAGATTTAAATGAGATAAGTGAACGCTATGCCCCCTAAATGTGCTGAGTTCCCTCTGCCTTAGCTCTTAAGTCATTGCTGATCTTTCCACATCCCCACACCATTGATACCTACCAATAGGAAGACCAAATATTGAATCTCTCTTCTGCTTTTAGATAGCTCAGTGCCTACAAAGACCAAGGTTCATTTATTTCTTATTAGTATTCAAAAACTGCCATTTCCTTTTCTACCTGCAAGGCCTAATAATCACTCTTAAAATCATTGCTTCCTTTGTGTATTCACCACACATCCTGCCCTCAGATGTGGGGCCTGAAAGCTTGCTGAGAACCTGCCTCCAATTTTGTTCCCTTGACCTTCACTGTGGAAAGAATCTGAAAGAAGTTGGGCAATATCCTTTGGTGGAAAGACAAGGAATTAGATAAATTGATGGCCCTTAATAAGCTTTCAGATTTTTCAACTGTACTGCCAAACTAGAGAAATAAAAATGAGAGAGAGTCTTTAGCAAAGCTTCTTTGTCATTGAAGTTTTTTGTTTTGCTTTTTGCTTTTATGTGTGTGTGTTTGTTTCTTTGTTTCTTTCTTTCTTTGTTTTTTGTTGTGCATTGGCCATAATCATTTTCATTTAGATGCATAATGAAACAGTCTCTGTTGTGGCTAAGCAGATCCCCAGGATTTTCCTATATAATTTATGTTATGACTTTCATTTGGTAGGAATCAATTTCTATAGGATTGCGGATTTTTAACTCAAATCCAGACTGCAAAATGTTTGGAGAGCTGGAAAATATGGGGGGTGCCAGGCCAGAAAGAACAGGGGACTACTACTTTTGGTTTAGAACCTCAATTGGGACGTGAATTCAGTGCATTTAGTTAATAGTGGTACCAAAAAGAGGATTTTCACTGACAGCAAAAGTCTTAAATTGTAATTCAGTGAGGATTAGTAAAACAGCTAATTCAAGCCAGGAGTGGCTGGTCATAAAAATATGATTTGTGTTAACTTTATCTAACGGTGTTGAAGAGCTAAGCCTCAGAAGTGCAACTTAGTTATATTTGGACAGAAGAGGTCCAACCCCACATATTCCAAGAAAATGGCAATGCTAAGGTAGAGAGAGTCCTCTGTGGTAAGGGAAAGTAAGTAACCATGGTGCCCTGCCCCAGGAGTCTAGAGGGACATTCCAAATTCACAACTGACTTCATTTGCCACAGCTGTGAACCAGGTTGCCAAGGCTTATGCCAGAAACTCAGAAATAGCATCTCCCTTCTTGAACTCCCATGGAAACCCCCTCTAATCAGTCTTGATCTTTGTTCGCGCCTTTATGTTGAGAACTACTTCACTAAGAGTGCAGAGGACAGAACCCTTTCCTCATTCTTTTCTTATTTTCCTTGTACACCAAGGCCCTGCTCAGCACTAGAGAGAAAGTTTGTTCCAAAGTTGCCCATGGTGTAAACTTACTGGTACCAGAATTATCTCGTTTACATCTGTGCAGAGGATAATGCAGCTGAGGAGCTGGCCTGGGCACAGCTATACCTTTCATTGGAAAGTACTGAGATGCATGCTAATTCTGCCCCGCCCAGGCTGGGGCTGCAGGCTTTCTAGCCCATGTTTACTATCAGCCTGATCTCTGAGCTGTATTTAGAGAAGACTGTTGCCATTAAGAATGCTTACAAGGTACCTGTTGCTGTTTTAATTGCTTTAGAATGAAAACTCTCAGCAGATCATTTACCTAACAGAAGCCACATGTCTAGGTGTAGCAGTTTGGCGTTGTTCAGGAATTCCAAAAATAGATATTGGATTATGTTTGTGAACTGGTCTTTTCCTCTGGGCATATTAGATTATATTGGATTCAGAAGTTTCACTTTTACATGATTGGGCCATGTCAGTAAGACATTGAGGCTCTACCCTCTTGGTGGGTGGGGACTCACAACGAAAGCACACCACAGAAGAAGGGAGTTTGGAGTTTTAATGCTGGACCTGGGGAAGTCAGCACACAGAGGAGCAAAGCAGCTGAGCCCGGGAGAATCGATCCCTGGGAAGAGAGGAACCCCAGAAGCCTAAACTCTTCACAGATGTCAGCAGCTGTCTTGTTTCAACACGTGGCAACAGACTTTGGTGAGGGAAGTAACTTATGCTTTATGGCCTGGTAACTGTAAGCATCTACCCCAAATAAATACCCTTTATAAAAGCCAATAGATTTCTGGTATTTTGCATCAGCACCCCTATGGCTGACTAATACAGAATTTGGTACCAGGAGTGGAGTAGTGCTTTTGCAATTACCGAAATGCTGGAATGGTTTTATAAATGGGTAAGGGTATTTTTTGGAGGAATTGTGCAATGCTTGCTAGAAAAGACCTACAGTGCTTTGAAGAGACTGTTGATAGCAATATGAATTCTAAAGAGACTTTTTATGAGGACTTAGAAGTAAATGATGAAACTATTATTGGAAACTGGAGGAAGGGCAATCCATGTTTTAAAGTCACAGAGAACTTAGCAAGATTAACTCCTGATGTTTTATGGAAGGCAGAATTTGAAAATGGTGAGCCTGGACATTTAGCTGAAGAACTTTCCAAATTAAACTTAGAGAATGTGGCTTGGCTTCTCCTTGCAGCTCATAGCAAAATGTTAGATGAGAGAAAGAAGCTGAGGACTGAACTGTTAGGCACAAAGAAAACAAAAACTGATTGTGGAAATTCCAAGCCTTTGGAAATCAAGTTTCCAGGCGATAGTGCCCCATTTGAGGACTTAACTAAATTTGGAACTTGCAAATCAAGATTGAAGATGCAGTTATCTAGGAAAGACTTGTGGAGAGCCTTACTATCTGATGGCTTGGACCCCTGCTTCCTGCATGCTAAACCAACAAACTTTTTGAGAGAGCTATATGAACAAAACCACTGTCAGCTTGGATTAAAAGGGACATGGAAGGGAAACATTGAAGGGGAAACTGCTTTAAGAGGAAAACCATGGAAGCTGAGATCTGGAATTAAGACATCACTTTGGGCCAAAGGAGGAATCCCACCCATGTGTACAGAGAGGGTGAGTTTGCCCCAGCAGTTGAAGACAGTGGATGTTCCCACCCAATGTTCAGGGAGAATTTTGCCACCACAGGGTACAGAGAGGGTGGAGCACATTCCCCAAGGATTAGGCGGTTAAGGTCACCACCCCATAAAGTCATAGATTAGGGAAGGCCAGGTGGTCAACTTGTTGCTCTGAGAGGATTGAGCCTGTATTCCAAAGGTTAGGAAGGATGTTGTCTTCACTTCACTGTACTAGGGGGGTTAAGACTCTAACCCAAATATTGGGTAAAGTGTGGCAATCACCTCAATGCTCTTGGAGGGTGAGGTCTGGAGCTCAGTCACCACCCAGATGCTTGATAAGGGTGGAACCAAGAAAAAGGTCATTGGGCAAGCCTGTGGAAAGAGTAGGTCCCCATGTGGCCCCAAGGAGAAAAATCATCATCTTAAGAGTGAATCTTAGATTTTGACATCTAATAAAGTATGTCATGCAGGTTTACTGAACTGTAGAGGACCCATGACTCATGTTTCCCTCCCAATTTCTCCTTATTGTAATGAAAATGTTTATCCTTTGTCTGTCCATTTGTGTGTTGGAAGCAGATAAATTGTTTGGTAAGTTTCAGAGGTCTACAGCAATAAGACTTTGTCCCAAGACAAACTATATTTCTTTAAACTGATTGCGATGTGATTTTATACTTAGCATTGCTACTGATTCAAGGTTTTTTGAATAATGTAATGTCTTTTTTGAATTCAGAGGGTGGAGTGTAGCAGTTTGGCATTGTTTATGAATTCCAAAAATAGATATTGGATGTGTTTTTGAACTGATCTTTTCCTCTGGGCATATTAGATTATATTGGATTCAGAAGTTTCACTTTTACTCTTTTTTTTTCTGAATAAAGAAATCTTAGTTTTTTGTTCTTAAACTTGGTCTCTTACTTTTGGTTCCTGGGTTTTGAGTTTTATTTAGGAAGGCCTACCCTTATGAAAAAATTTACTTTTTTTCCCTTTTTTCTGGTAGTGACATATATATTTATATATATATATATATTCCAAATCTTTGTTATATCTGGGTTTACTTTGGTTTTATTTTTATATAAGGGATGAAGTAGTAATCTAGCTTTATATGCTTTTTTATTTCTCCAAATGGCTAGCTAATTGTCCCACCATCATTTGTCATATAATCCATCATCCCTCTACTGATTCAAATACCATCTTTATCTAATACTGATTTCCCATGTGTATTTAAATATGTCTCTAAATTCTCTATGCTATTCCATAGATCTTTCTATTGCCACCATTACTACATACATTTCATTATTCTGTTTTAAATTCATTCTTTTATGCCTTTATCCAGCATGTCTATTAAGTCTCTAATGTGTAACTGGCGTTCTTGTATGTGTTGGGAATACAGAAGTTACCATTATACATCTTAGTACCTAGTGATATTAATCATCCCTCATTACTTTTGTGGATGAGAAATTTTCCTGTGGATCAGTTTTTGTTTGTCTTCATATAAATTTTAGAATTGATTTGTCATGTTAAAGAAAACCCCTCTGATATGTTTAGTGGGATTGCTTCAACTTTATAACTTAATTTAGGGAAGAATTGGTATCACTTAAATGCATATTCCTATCCAAATAAGAATTATCTCCCATTGATTCAAGCTCTTGTATATGTCCCTCTGTAGCATTTAAAGCTTTCTTTAGAAGTCCTGCATATTTCTTAAGTGTGTCTCTAGGTGTTTCTCTATTTTGTTTTTGTCATGCTATTTCATTTTCTCATTGATTTTTGAATTGAAATGCTACTTATTGTTGTGAATTAATTTATTTAACCAGTCACTCTGCTGATTTCCCTTGGTGTTGGCAATGGTTTCTTAATCAATCTTAAGGTTTTCCACATATACACATCTTTCTATCATCTGTAAGTAATTGTAAATTTACTTCTTCCCATATGATTTTTATATGTTTTATTTATTGCACTTGCCTAATCAAATGGCTTTTAATTCTAGAATAATCTTTAGTGGATATGGTCATCATGATTAACTTTGTAGGTTTCTGATTATAATGGGACTACTTTTAGTTTACCATGATGGTAGTTCTAGATATCAACTGTAAAACTTTTTCTCACATAAGGAACTAATACATTAATTAGTATTTTGAATTTTGTCAGCATGAAGATTATACAATTATTTTTCTCTTTTGAACTTATTAATAGAGTCAAAGTTTTAGACATCTTATATAAACCAATTTACATTTCTGGAAAAACAGTCGACTTTGCCATGGTACATTATTTTCTAATATACTGTTAAATTTTACTTGCAAACACGTCAGTTTTTATTTTGCATTAATGTTCATTCGTGTATCATTGCATCAAAATTAATCAGAAAGGTTTTCCTTTCTTTGTGAGCTTTGGTATCAATGTTACTATGGCTTTCCAAAAAGAAATTGGATGTTTTCCTTCTAATTTAAAGTTCTTGAACAGCCTTAAAATCTCTCTTCCTCTTATTGTGATTTGAAGTTATCATACTTAGTCTTCCATTTCTCACACACAAAAATAAAAATTTCAGTCATCACATTTTGAAGTGTATTTTTAAATAAGAATTAATATTAATCTGTTGCCTTTACTATATATTATTACATTCAAATGTGATTTATAATATTGAATATTAAATAACTCAAGCTAGTCTTATTAAATGTAAAGGAATTTAAGAATTATCTGCTGTGGTATAGTGAAAGAAAAACAGAAATAGGAGTCTTATGTTCTAATTTTGACTTCCCAGTTCTGTGACCTTGGGCATGTCATCTAATCTCTCTGGGCGTCAGTATTTTCATATGTAGCATAAATGAAGATTGTCTCTAAATCCTTTCACAACTACAGTATGTCTAGATTTTTAAAAAATATCCTATTTTTTGTTTTCAATTATAATGATATTTTAGGTTAAATCAGGGAGTAAATTAGCTAGATGGTTGCTACTAATTTTATTTTGAGTTTGTCAAAGCTGCATCTGGGATTTTGGCCAGGGAATCTAATACCTGTACTCACCTCATTTGGCTTTCTCATATCCAAGATAGGGAAAAGCGGAATGTGGTGGAAAAATAAGAGAATAGTTTGTGTGTGTGGGTGTGGGTGTGTATCATTAAAGTTTATATGTGTATGCATATATATATATCCCTTAATTAGTAATAAAGTTAAAGTAAAAAATTCACACTAAAACATATGTCACCTCATAGTCATCTCATAAGCTTGTTATTTTTAAAGCATCCCATTAGAAAGAATTCCTCAGAATGTCTGTTTCAAAGTTGACTCCCCTATACTAAAAATCAACAAATGGTTTCAATGATTATTTAATCAGTGTAAAAACAGACCAGCCTGGGAATAGAAAACAGTACAGTCATTTTGGAAGATAGTCTGGCAGTTTCTTACAAAGATAAAACATAGTCTTACCATACTATCTTGCCGCGGCACTCTTTAGTATTTACACAAATGAGATGAAAACTCAGATCCACACAAAAATCTGCACATCAATGTTTATAGCCGCTTTCTTCATAAGTACCAAGAATTGGAAGCAACTAAGATGTCTTTCAATAAGTGAATGGATCAACAAACTGTGTTATATCCATAAAATGTACCACATTCAGCAATGAAAAGAAATGAGCTACCAAGCTGCAAAAAGACATGGAGGAAACTTAAATACTTATTGCTAAGAAGCCAGTCTGTAAGAGCTACATACTGTTTGGTTTCAATTAAAAGACATTCTGAAAAAAATCAAAACTATAGAGAAAGTAAAAAGGCCAGTGGTTGTCAGGAGTTAAGGGGGAAAGGGAACGAGATGAACAGGTAGATGAGTAGGAGGGTCTTTTTAGGGAAGTGAAATTATTGGCTATGATACCGTAACGGTGGTTCCAAGACATCATGCGTTTATCAAAACCCATAGAAGTGTACAACCGAAAGAGTGAGCTCTAACGTGAACTGTGGACTTTAGCTTCTAACAGCGTAACAGTATTGGTTCATCAGTTGTAACAAATGTACCACAACTAATGCAAGAAATTAATAATAGGGGAAACTGTGTACAAGATGGGGTGATGTGGTTGGGGAAGGTGAGGGTTGGTGGGTGCAGCAGAGTGTACATGGGAACTCTGTATTTTCTGTGCAATTTTTCTATAAAACTTCTGTATACAATAAAGTCTATTAAAACACACACACACACACAGACCAGCTGGTTCAGGCCTTGAGCCAAGTCATTACAGGTGACACTTCCAAAGAATCACCTAACTCCTGAAACCTTGATAATCTTGTAAAACTACTGAGGTCTACAATGGAGTAGCAGAGAGGTTCTATGCAGGACATCATACAACAAACTTCGTAAAATCTTTCTTGGTCATGTATTTCTATTCCCCAAAGTTCACCTATGGGATTATTAAAAATCAGTCTTTTGCTGCAACTTCTCTTCTCTGCAGAATATTGTCACAGGGTGTGCTCTCTACTTGGCTCTTCCTGCCAGCGTGACTCTGCAGCCCATTCATTGCTCTTTCTAAAAGTCTGCCCTAGGAGAGGCGAAAATTCCCACTACTCTTTGAAAAGACAGGGTTTCACAAGAGGGGTAATTCCCTCCATAATTCAAGTGAATAAAATCTTTGATCACTTTAAAATTATACTGCTACTATCGCATCCGTATTCCTCAGAACTTATTGATGAAACACAGATGAAATTCTACCTCATAGAAACGAGTTACCAAAGAGAAAGAAATTCTTTGAATCACTAAGGAGGAATTTCATGCAAACATCTACTCATGCTCCCACTTTCCTTGGAGCAACAAAAAATTTTCAGAGGTGATGTTTCCATGGTTTATTTGTATGGAAATTATTCTAAGCACATAAAAGCATTGTTTCTATCTGCTGCCCACTGAGACAAAGACCTAGCTTTATAATGCAGCATTCTACTTATTGAGTTTTTCAGCTCACTGATGAATCCCTTGCATATTAATGCTACTTGTAGGCAAATGAATATATGGTTGTTCTAACATTTATGAACAATCTATTTGTAAATTCCTAGTGGAGATCTCTGAATTCTAAATGAAAGGTATAGTTTCTGAGACTATATGAACCCTTAGACATTTAATTAACCTACTTACTTTCCTATCAGGAATTAATAATCAAAGACAAAAGAAATTACAGAAGGCAGCCAACTTGGGGTTTCTACGGAACATAGAGAATACTAAAGTAGAAAAAAAATAGTGTGAGGAGTTGGACTGAGGAGGGAGAGGAGTAATAACTTCCTTGATGGTTGAGCTCAGCTCTTAGTTGCCCATTGAGCAATTTCTAAACTCAGCGGCCTCCTTTGCCTTCTCACAGGAGTTTGGTTTCTAAAGAAAGGTTTCCTAAGCAAGTAGCTCACTGTCCCCTTTCCCGTGAGGGTGATCTCTTTAAGGAAAGGCCTTCCATTACATCATACCAGGCTTACTAAAACAATGACAAGAAACGGTTTATTATTGCAAAACAAAACTGAGGTATTCAGAGGGAGAGCAGGGAACCTCAAAGTACAAACTTGGCTGTTTGCCCAGATATTTTGTTTTTTCCCCAATGGGAGGCATCTATTTCTGTAGCTCCATCAAGGAAGTGAGAATCAGGTATTGCCTTAAATATGGCTGTTCTCACATTTGACTGATTTAAAAATAGAATCATAAGACTTGAAAGGACTTCCAGGGTTAAGATTTGTGTGTGTGTGTGTGTGTGTGTGTGACATTCCCCTATTTAATGGGTGGCCCTTCCTTAATCCTTCCCCAAGTATATCCTGTTTGCCAAGACACTAAGGAAAAATATCCCATAGAGCATTTTAGAATTTGACCTTATATGAGTCATTAAACTCAGCTCCACAGCCAACCCAAGTGTACTCAGTTCAAGTCTGTAAATTTTCAGCATCTATGGCATAATGTGAAATTTGATGCATTAATCTTAAATCATGAAATCTTAGAGTAAGGTGCAGCCTTAAATGTCATCCAGGGTAGTTATTCCCAACCAGAATTATACTACAGACTGGTAAAAGAATGGGGAAAAATTCTTCCCATCCTACGCTTGCTGTGTAATAAAATCTGCTGGGAAGTCACAAAGGGTGTGTCCCATCCTCTTCAATGCTTGTAAAAGCTCTTGTGTAAAATCAAGAGGGAAACTCCCCCCTGAGAGGTTCTGTGCCTGCTAGTGATGCAAAATCGACACTGTTCCTCCTCAGCCAGCGTAAGAACCTAAGAAAGAATAAGGGCATTGCTTAAGATGAGTTAGTGGTAAGCCAGACCAGCACCCTTTACAAAGACTTATCCATTTTATAGTGAATATCTAATCCACCGCCAGGGATGTGCTTACAAGATAAATCATCAGTTACTTAGAATTTAGCACAAAAGAACTCGACTAACATAACATGCATCTAATTGTCTGCCACCTCCAGGAGCCTTGAATTTATTTTAAGAAGATACCACATCAGATAGCCCTGTTAGGAGCCTTCTTTTGGATTGCCTTCAGAGCCAGACTATGATAAAGGGGTGTTTATCGTATTCATAACTTAAACCTTGTTTTAGACTAAAAGAGACTCTCCCAGACTCTGAACCTACCTTATTCATCAGTTGTGGCTACATAAACAACTTTTAACAATATCCTTTACAGACCAAGATTTACCACCATTGGAGATATTCAAAATAATATCTCACAAATTTGGACCAGCTTAGTAGGCATTACTTATTCTGCCCCCAGTCTACTCTCTGCCTCCTCTTGTCCAGTTCATCCTTGGTGCTCTGCACTGCAAGTCACCCTCTGCTTTTGAATATGGTATTTGCTCGACTTGGGATGCTCATTTCTATTCTCTTTACCCATCTGTCTTTTCTAACTTTCAAAACCCAGCCTGAATACCACTTTTCAAGGGAAGAATTTTACCACAGGGCTCCAGCTCTTGTCATTTAACATGTAGTTTCAGATTACCTTCTGAACACATTTATGCCACCACATGTTCCGTTAGATTAGTTTCATGGCTTTGTGCCTGAGTGGGCTTTAGATCCTCATGACACCCTTCACTCCTGCCCATTGGGACCTGAACTGAGTTACAACACCAGAAGTTGTAGATTTTACCCAGGAATGAGCAGCACAATCCTTATTTTCTATCAATATTGTTCCATCTCCTCTCTCCTTTGCCTAACCGCTACCCCTTTCATATCTGAGCATAGATACCACTTTCTTCAAGAATCTTCCTCTGACCCTCCATGCTGATGAGGTTCCCTCCCCATGAGGTAAACCCATAGCACCTGCTAACTCTGTCATAAGAGCCACCACATAGCATGGAAATCGCCTGTGTAGTTGTCTGGTGAGTTGTCATTATATTATAAATCAGCTCCTTGAGGACAGGAACCATGTCTTGTTCACCTGTGCACCACATCTAGGCACCTGGTAACAGCTCAGTAAATAAATAATTGGATGGATGGATGGATGGATGGGAACTTTACAATAAAAGAAACTGCTGACTTTAAGACCTGACTGATAGTTCACTTCCTAAAGAAATATTTAATGGAATGTGGATTTTACCTTGCTTCTTCACATTTTGGGTTACTTCTTAGCTTTTTCTCAAAAATGCTTACATTATAGGTCCCCAGTTTTGCTGTGAGTGGGTGCTATTTGCTTTTAATTTTTCATTTCCTCCAGGTCTGGAGACTCCCAGGGAATACTGACAGTAAATTCCTCAAGCCAAAGGGAAAGGGTCCCCACTTACCCTTGAGACCGAAAGTTGTCCTAATTTTCAGTTGGTAGATATGCTGGGAAATTTTAAAAGCTTATTCAAACTTTGCTCTTGTTGTGCCTGGCCTTAAGGAAATATTGCAAAGGCTCCTATCTCCTGGGAAATTGTGTTCACTGGAAGCAGCCTCACATTTCTGTGATGGAGATAGATATGCAGCCTTCCTTCCAATCATGCATTGGAAGGAACTGCATAAAGGAATCTGGTATATTCTCATTGGCAAGCATTCTTCCATGAGCCATGTACTTTCCAGAGAATTGCATTCTTTTATGATCCACCATTCTTTTGATCATGTTCTGTCTGTGAGTCATAAGGACCCAACACAGTGTAGGAGAAAGGTACAAAACTAAAATTATGTTGTTCTAAATACATGGATTCACATGTTATTTTGTTTCTAAATGGGCTCAGGGCACATTCCAGGAGAAGACACATCTACATTCTGTTAAGGGCAACTTTCTATCAGTACTACCCTGAAGAAAGAAATGGGACATGGGCCTTTTCCATTTATTCATACTTGATATTTCTCTTCCAAAGTGACTTTCATGCAGGATTTTCTCATATTCAAATGACTGAATAGTAAATTACACTTTAAGGGTAATTTAAGAGAAGGAATATATATAAGCAGGAAAATGACAAATACAGGGAGATTATAATTATGTGGTAATGAGTAATTTCTTGGGTGGTTTTAGGGACAGGTCTCATTACTTTGCAGTCTCATCTCAGGCCATCAGATTCATTAATTCAGAAAATAATCAAATCTTTACAAACATCTCCGATTTTACTTCCTGGCTGTTTTTTGTGTGTGTGTGTGGGGGGGACTAGGCAACACCAAATCCTTTAAAGATGATAGGCTTGGGTTTGAGTCAACGTCATTACGAATCCTGAATTTACCAACTAACTGGGTAAATTTAGGCAACTATTCAACTTTATCAAGCCTGCTCTTTCTCAGGTATAAAACAGACCTAATACCTATTTTGAAGAACTGTTGTGAGGATTAAATGCTATAAAGTGTCCTGATACATGATCTCATAGCATGCTGTTCTTTGTCTTTACAGATATTGTCACTATTGGCTATAATGTGTTTTTTTGGTTTACATACTTTATAAATGTCAATCTCCACATTAAATTCTAATATTCATGAGGACAGGGGCTATTTTCATTTACCCAGAGCCTAGCACAGTTATCTGTACATTGTAGGCTCTCCATAAATAATTGATAAATGAATAAAATCAATTATCAATTAGCACATACTTTGTTGAAAGGGAGCCCATAGCTTCTTGTGAGTCTCTACAGTAGTATCGAAATGAAGCCCATAGAACTCCGCATGCTTCTGGTGAGACCCTCCCTTCCCTAGCTCCCCAACAACAGACCTCACCACTACAAACTAAGGACTAAGCGTATGAAGGAACTGTGGTTAGAAATTGGTCATTCACCTCTACCTAAAGTCAACAAGAACAGCCCTGGTGATATCTCACCACACTTGTCCTCACATTTCTCCATATATTTCCTACTTTGATCCCATATCATCCCAATAAGATCCACTAAGCCCTTCCCCCCGCCCTCTGGTTCTCAGTCAAGCTTCAGCAAAATCTCCTATATATGAACCTCTATTCTCATTGCTCTCTTCATTAGCTTGTGCTAACTGAAACAGGGAGCTCCTTTAAAAACACTTCTCCCATAGCCCTTTCAAGTAAAGGCAAATGTTTTCTCTCGTAACCCTTGGACCATAGGGTTACATGTCCTTGATTCTCACTGCCTCTTCCAAACATTGATATTCACCCTGCATCTTTATAAAAATCTCTGAAAACACATACCATTAGACGCTATTGTTCATCACCCACCCTCTCCTAACCTCTATGTCTCCCCCTCTCTTTTCAATAAAAATTTTAACCTCTAGCTCAGATTCTTTTCTTACCATTCACTATTCTTGTCATAGTTTGATGATCTCAATATCCAGAGATAATCCATCCTGTCCTCGATCTTTCAGTTCTTTGATCTCATTTCCAATGCTCTTGTCTTCCACCCTGCCTTACCTCAGTTATCTACTCCTGTGATTATATCCATAGGCCATATCATTTTCAATAACTGAACCTTCCTCAAAACTCTCTAATGAGCACTCTTATGTTTCCAATTCAGTTTCTCTAGCAACACTCCCCACCCCCATGGAGCCTTCACCTATTTGCATACTTTTATTCCACTACCCTTTATGAAACCCAAGGCCTCCCTTCCCTCCTCACCCAGCTTAGCTCATTGGTCCATCCAATAATTATTCCCTTGCATACTCTCAAATCCTGCTCATGATCTTCACTTGTCTAAATTTAATCTTCACCCATTTTTCTTTGCACCGGAGAAGTTGAATGGGGCTGGGGGAAAACACACAACTAGAGAGAGACTAGCACATTTGAAATTAATGAGAACTAACTCTAAGTGAGAGCAATCACAGTGTACTCATCAGCTAGCCCCTCTTTCACTTCTTAAGAACTCTAGTTCACACCTTCTTCTCTCTCTTCAAATCTCCATCAGCCCCACACTTTCTCCCTCTCCTCTGCAGATTACTTTTCTTTGTATTTCACTGAGGAAATATGAACAATCAGAGAAGTACCTCCATGTCTTTCCATCACAAAACCTCCAATCCAGTACCCACTAGTACCCACAGGGTCTGCCTCTCTTCCTACTGGAATGGCTTAATTTTCTATGTACCCTATGTGAGGTCAACCCCTTCATTTGCACTGTGGACTCTGCCCCATCTTCCTTGAGCAGGGAGAACACCTAGGGAGACCACATAGAGAGTGAGCAGGGAGAACACCTAGGGAGACCACATAGCAGCCACAGTGGCCCTTTAAAATATATATTAGATCACAGCACTTCCTTGTTCAAAATCATCCACTGATTCTCTTTACCCTTAGAATAGAATTAAACATCTTTATGGTTGGTTAGAGAGAGAGATGGTTCTGATTAGAAGAGAGAAGAGTAAAATATTTTCAAGTCATCCAAGCATTTGAAACATCAGGTAAAAATGGAAAACATAAAACAGAAAGCACATTTTTCTCATATTTATAAGTCTGACACTGTCTGATTGATGCTTTATTATCTTTGGAAGGGTTAGCATTCCTTTGAAACCTACAGGTTTTAGCAGAGAAGAATTCTAGAAGGAAAACCCCCATGTGGGGTGGGGGAGAAGCCATTTAAGCAGTGCTGACTCTGACAGTCTTTTATCTCCCCCTTGAGAATGTTTTTTATGTTTATTCTTTCAACCACGACCTCATCCTGTAATCAAAGCTGCTCCGTTCCCCTTCTTCTATACAAGTACTGCCACAACCCAAATCAATTTTGGTCTTTTCCTTGGTGTTACTGAGACAGACTAAGATTTCCTAAAGGCATTTTACTAGAATCTAAAGAATACTTTGATGTGTTGGGGCCCAGCTTGTGTGTAGAGAAGATGCAATTGTTCATTCATTTTTTATTAATTCTTCCAATTCTATTGAGTGTCTTCTATTTATATTATGCTCAAAGCTGGGGGTAAAGGCAGAGGTTATGGTACCTGTTCTGTGCTCTTAGGGAGCTTAGTTGGGGGGAATGTAAGCAGTTCATTGCAGCTGAAATATGGACATGAAGTAAGGAAGAGGCAGAGGAAGAGACTAGGAAGGTGGGTAGTAGTTTGATCTTGGAAGAAGTTTAATGCTATGTCAGAATATGCACCTCATCTTGAATGCAATGAGGAGTTTTTGAAGAAGTTTAAGCATTAAAGTTCACATTTTAAACTGTTTTCTCTGGCAGAGAGGCCATATAGTGAGTCCATCAGAGAGAAGGTGAGGACCTAAACTTAAATAGAGAGTGGGGGATGGAGATGGAATCTTTAAGATATGCATTAAGGAGAATGAAACGTTAGGTCTTAATGATCAGATGGATGGAGAACAAGGATGGAAACAAGGAGACAAAATTGACTTATATGTTTCTAAATTAGTTGTTTAGAAGGATGGGAGAAGAAACAGGGTTGAAAGGAGTTTTCGTTTTAGCTCTGGAATGTTCACATCTTTGGTGAGATTACTATTAAAGGTTAATTCTTGTCTGCAAAATACTCCTTTTTGAACTTTTCTCTAAACTGGATTGATGATTGATATGACTTAAAATTCAAAGATATTTGCAGATTTACAGATCTATCCTTCTCTGCACCCAGCACTTAATGAAGATGTCCTGAAGAATCTTTCCAGAGCTCACACCCAGACAAATATGCTTAGAAAAATTACATTCAAATTCGTTCCTACCTATGTTAGTTTAATATTATCGACTGTTTAACTCAGTACTCCAAAAAAATCATCATAGCCAGGTTTACATGAACATGGTGAAACACAAAATGCCAAAAGTGTCAGTCTTTCTCAATTACCAATTGGATGGTTCTATGATCTCAGAACTATCATTTCCAACAGAGAAAATCAGACCATCCCAAAGATTTTATTGTGTCTGCCGTGATTGTATAGATTGAGCCCATATATTTAGTCAATAAGATCTTGATTCATATAACTTAAATCTGATAAAGAAATGTATGCTATATTTCTATCTATCTATGCCATAACTCTTTATTAGGGAAGTAGCAGGTAACAGGTGTAAATTCCCTATGAGTTGGTTAACAGCATGGAGAAGAATAAGAAAATGAAGCAGTTATGAAATATTTTTGGGATTTAGGCTGGGTGAAAAGTAGAACAATGATTTTGTTAATAATAGTGGTTACTATATTCCAGGCAGTGTTAAATACTGTGCATATTTGATTTCATTTAATCCCACAATGATCCCATGAACTAAGCATTATGACACCAGTTTTACAGTGACATTGATAAGGAAAAGTCACTGCAGCCCTACCCCTCCCCCCTTTCCTGACAAGAATCTCCTGCCTTAGAACTGGAACCTGCACTTCTGGCTCTGTAACCCTGCTTGATTTTGTAACCTGCAAATTCTGCTTCTGTAATTACGCTTGCTTATTTGCCTAAGGTAATGGAAAATTCCACCCGCCAACTCGCTAGCCAATGGATGGGAGCCTGCAGACCCCAATAAAAACTCCAGAAAACTGGGGCTGGGGGCCCAGAATTTGGAAACCAAACTTTCCTCTGGGCCCACGCGCATATTAAAGACTGGTTTCTCCGCTCTCTCCAAGTGCCATTTTGGGTTTTTCATCATGACAGCCGCAACAATGTAAAGCTGCTAGGTTTAGAGAGGTTAATCACTCATCCAAGGAAACAGGGCTGGTAAGTGGCAGAACTGGGATTTGACTGAAGGTCAATGAAAACCCAAGAGTTTATGAGATGTGGCTAATCCTTGACTTGAACTTACATATTTTTTTCTGGATTTCTGCTGGCTTGAGTCTAATCTTAGGGCAATAAAATTTGGTCCCAGGAAGCACAGCTGAGATGAAAGATATAAAGATTTGTCATCTAGCACCCTTTAAGATATACAAAGAAATAATAACATAATGGTTTTTATTCTAGAAAATATGGCAACCCTAAATGGATAACTTACTAAATATACAAAAACACAGGATGCTTAAGTGCAGTGGTCCTCAAATATTTTGCTCCCATATTTCCTAAAAGACTTTTGAAGAATGATGTAAATCTATGTAGCCATTCTCACATTTTTAAGTTCCCAGCTAAAGTTTTATCATAAATTTAAATAGTTGCAAAAATGATGAATTCCAGCTTATTGTAAATATTGATATTGTCAAACTGTTAAAGCTGTCTTTTAAATATATCTATTGGAATCTAAATATCAATGATTTGAATACCATCATATTAAAATAGATGAACATGTTTTCCTATAATATTTTGAATATTGTCATTCCTTTTCCTTTTTGAATTAAGAGTTCCATTCCCACAGAATTTTATCCTAATGTAATATATTTTAACCCTGAAAGTCTTTCATGAGATCATCCTGTCATTTTAATTTGTAGCAAATATAATTATATAAATTAAAATGGAAATAAACATTTTCCCAGATTGTGTTATTAGTACAAAATGCATGAAACATGAATATATAACATGTGTATTATAATGTAGCTTGATAAATTTTTAAACGTAAAAAGTAAATAGAACTTGTTTTTCTTTTTTCGGTCATTTTAGGTATCCTTGGATGAATATTTCTTATTACTGGAATGAGATAGGATTTGGCATGAATTTTATTCATCCATACCCCCAAGATGGCTCCGTCATCTGCTTGCATGTTGTTTTTGCTCACTGTTTGTGCTTGTTGTCTGATCATTGTTTTTTTATTCTTTTTGTTTTTTGTTCATTGTTTTTTACTTGCTGTCTGTTTTTTCTTTAGAAGGCACTGGGATCTGAACCTGGGACCTCCCATGTGGGAGGCAGGTGCTCAACTACTTGAACCACATCCACTCCCTGCTCGTTTGTTTGTTTTTGTTTCTTTTTTGCACATTGACTGCTCATTGTTCATTTGTCTTCTTTAGTAGGCACCAGGAACCAAACCTGGGTTCTCCCATGTGGGAGGTGGGGGCTCAACTACTTGAGTTACATCTTCCCCCAATTTTATTCATTTACATATATGTAAATGCTGAGAACTTTTATTTTCATGATCAGTTGAAATGAGAGTGGGAATGGAATATTATAGAAATTCCACTCAATTAATCATCCTTCTTTGTGTTAGGCATCACACAAACATGAGGAGTTTGAATAATAAAAAGTTTATTTAAGGATCTGTCAACTACACATTGATTAGATACTCCTTCAAAGTTTTTTGAAAGCAAAAAGCTGGAAACTACTGAACTTATAGCAAATCTACAATTATTAGTCATTTGCCTTCTCAACACCAACATCAATATCATAAAATGTCCCTTTCTTTTTTGCTCAATAAGATTTTATGCTCTGGAGCAATTAACCAAAGCAAGCTTAAATAGGTCAGAGGTGGCCCTTTCAGCAAAGTGAAAGGAAAAGTTACTGAGAAGGGACAGGTAGGAAAGAATAACCTGTGCCCCATCTCAAGCATCTTTTCAGGCATTTTATGGAATCCAAGGATCTAGAAATTTAGTCTTTTAAAGCCATCCATGTCAGCAAATCCTTTGGAAAGTCCTCACATACCACTAGGACACGTACAGCACTTTGGACACCACTGTTTTAGTTCCCTTGCTTTATATATAGAAATTATACAGTTATTGATTACCTGGGCTGCCTTTGTTCCTGAGTGGGAGCTAAGTGCCTAATTAATGTGGTTTGAGGGGCATCATATGGTTTTTCTAGATCACAAGTTTCTCCCAAAATTGAGATTTCTAGAATTCTGGAATGAAGGTCTCTAAACCGTTTAATTAGTAATAAATTAGTCAATTTAACTGGAGTCATACCTAATGTTTACTGAGCATTTGTTCTGTACCCGAAACTGTTTAAACCATTTTATACGAATTTCATGCTCATAATCCTATGAAGTAGATATAATTGGCCGTAGAGCACTGATCACAGTAGATGCCTGAGTCAGGAATGTTTCAGCCTAAGTTGCACATTATTTTCCATTTTACCTGTCAATGTCAAGTTTAAAGTAAGGTAAGAAGACCTAGATTGTTTAGATCATCTAGTACCTTTGGGTAAATTTTTAAAAAACATGAACCTTAGCATATGCCTTAAAGGTCAGAGAGTTAGTATTTATTAAAACAAGGAGGGAAGGGGAGCAGGTGCAGGTCAGTGGCTGAGCATCTGCTTCGCATATACAAGGTCCTGGGTTCAATTCCTGGTACCTCTTTAAAACACATGCGTGCACACACACACAAGAAGGGAATTCCCAAGAAGCAGGATATTAACAGAATATGTGGATGTTGTTTAGAAGGAAATTAAAAAGCAGAATAATTAGTCCCTAAATCAGGGAGACTTGTGAGTTAAATATAGCTCCTGGGATTGTACCTGGAAACAAACAAGGGGCTTGAAAAGCTACTCTTAGGTTTACTGCTGATTGCTCCTGAACACTTCTTTCTGAAAGTCAGCAACATTGCAAGAGGGTTTGCTGATAGAACGACATTTGATTTTTAAAGTAAATCCTTCAATCCACCTGAAAAGTGCATTAAGGATTTATTTGTAACTATACTGAAAACTTGAAAAGTCTGAGAAATCCTAAATTGAACAGTACTAATTTTCGCCTTGTCATAAGTATATACCCTCGAGCGATATCTGATAGAGGATTTGGGGCATCAGTAAGGTGATGGAACCTAAATACATATCTTCTAAAATGTGCATCAACTGTGATACAGCTGCCAAAATACTAATTCAGTCAGGCTGGGAACAGATCAAAATAAAGGTAATATTAGTGTACTATAAGCCAGCTAAGCTCCCTGTTTACTGTTGTGTTCACACCAGAGTTTACTTTTTAAGAGGGGTACAGAGGAAAACAGCCAGAATGATCAGGATCTGGAAATAACCCATGAAAGAAACAAATACAATGAGAAACCTTGGACCCCAAAAGAGAAAAAGGAAGAAATGATATGGCTCCATGCTTGAAGAAGTATCGTGTGGGAAAGGGAATAGATTCATTTTGCATTGGTCCCTAGGGCAGAAGTATAGGGGAAGTTTTAGGGAGGCAGATTATACTGGGTTGAATAATGTCTTCCTCCCCCCAAATTCATGTCCACCCAGAACCTCAGAATGTGACTTTATTTGGAAGCAGGATCTTCGCAGATGTAACTGGTTAAGGAAGCTATACAGGATTAGGATGAACCCTAAATCCAGTGACCTTATAAGAATGCCATGTGAAGACACAGATAGACGCAGAGGGAAGATGACCATATGATAACAGAGGCAGAGATTGGAGTGTTAACAGCCACAGCCCCAGATTGTCAGCAACCACCAGAAGCCAGGAGAGAGGTGAGGCACAGATTTTTGCTTAGAGCCTCCCGAGAAAGCCAACCCTGCTGACACCTTGATATCGGACTTCTGGCCTCCTGAATTGTGAGAGAATAAATTTTCATAGTTTTAAGCCATTCCAGTTTGTGTAATTTATTATGGTAGCCCTTGGAAATAATACACAATTTAGACACATTATCAGAAAGAATTTTGTAATTCAAACTTTTCAAATGTGGAATGGATTGTCTTATGGGCAGAAAAATGATCAAGGAAAAGCTTTCATGGATGCTAGAGGAGGTTTCTGTACCAGATGGAAGTGTGGGCTGGGTGGCTTCTACAGTTCTTCTACCTCACAAATTCTGCGGTCTTCTCCCTTGAACCACTGAACTGTGTCACAGATTTTTAAAAATGAAAATGCACTTGGGGATTCCCTTTGTTTCTCCTTCACCTTAAAGATATACCCTTTTGAGCCCAGTAAATCATCCTGCTTGTGAGTTACATTTATTTTTTAGAACATATGACAATGGTTTACAAAATAGCCTTCTGTGATGACATTTTTGAAAGGAGTGATCTAAATTGGAGTTGTGCTGTCATTCTACATTCCATATCCAGAAACTTTCACTGTGGACAAAAGAAAGAGGTTGGTGATTTTATTCAAAGAGAAAAGAACATTTTCTACCCTAGGAAAGGGTATAACCCAGATAAACTTTTAAAACTATATGAACTCCAATATTCTATATTGAAAACATGTCTAAGCTTATGTTTACTTCCCATGAGTAATCCAGATTTTGCAACATGATATTATCTAATGGTTGAGGTTTATTTTAATGGAGTCATATAAATGATCAGTTATGTGTTGTTGTTTTTTAAAAGAACTTCATATACTAGTATATATCCAAACATTTTGTATGACATATGCATTCATTCACGTATTCATTTATAAGATATTCATTATCCCACTATATTTGGGAATACAGTAGTCAACAAGATAGAAAAGATCCCTCTTTTCCATGGGGCCTAGATTCTAAGTGATGGAAGACAGACAAAAATAAGCAAAACAATAAATAAATAAATAAACAAACTCATTTAGTTATAAGTGCTATAAAAAAGGTAACATGATAGTGACTGTGTAGGGATTGCCAATGTAGAGTAGGTGCTCATGTGTCCTAGAGAAGGCAATATTTGACCCAAGACCTGAATGATCAAAAGAGGCCAGCTATCTGAAAATAGGATGAAAGTCCTTCTAGGAACAGGGCGTGGCAAGTGCAATGATCCTACAGTGGGAAGACTGACTTGTGGAGGAGCAAGAAGACCTCTGAGACCAGAGCCTCGGGAGTATGGAAGAGGAAAGTGGTGGAGGAGATAAGTAACGATATAGGGACCAGATCATGGAGATTCCTGAGTTTAAAAAATTGAATTTTATTTTAAGTGCAATTTGAAGCCACTGGAAAATTTTAAGGAAGAAGATGATGGAATAAGATTTACTCTTTTGAGAGATATTTTTGGCTTTTGTATAGCAAGTGGATTTGAAGGAGGCAAGTGGAAGCCAGGAGATGGGTTAATAGGCCATTGCTGGACACAGACATTTAAAAATAAAAGTAAATCAAAATGCCCTAATGAATATGCTAAGCCAGTTGTTAACATCTACCATAATACATTATAAATAAACATTTGTTGATGAATTAAAAGCACCTGAGACTGAAGCCAAGCCCCTTGTTCTTTCCGTGAACTGTGCCTTTTTTGTTGTTATTTTTTATTTGGCTCCCAGATAATGAACTTAAAAGCACTATGTACACATTCATAGTTTGGAAGACTTGAGAGTTGCTACCTTGTAGGAGGAAAAATGGTCCAAATGTCTTTGGGATGTGTGTTTCTTTAACAAGTTGCCATTCAACTGAAAAGAATGATGAACACAGAAGAGGTTAGTGGGAAACACAGCAGGGAGAGACTCAAGGGTTAGAGTCCCCTAAGCCCCCCGCTGCAAATGCCGTCTATGTCACTGGAGTTATTGAACCTAAGGTGGCTCCTTTGCTCTGTCCCAACATCGGCTCTAAAGCCTCTGCCCTCCTCCTGTCCTCTCTGGTTGGCCTTGAGCTTCTCACCAGAAGGCATAAGACTACTGTTTCATAGATGCCCAGAGCAGTAGTCCCCAAGCGTTAGTGTGCATCACAATTCTTGAAGGGCTTGTTTAAACACAAATTTCTGGACCACATTCCAAGAGTTCCTTATTCAGCAGCTCTGAGGTGGGGCCTAGTAATCTGGATTTCTATATATTTCCAGGTGATGCTGATGACACAGTTCTGGCACCCATGCTTTGAGAATCACAGCCCATAGAATTAGGATGAGAAGTGAGGAATGGCAGAAGATGTGGTGATTAGCTCAAATCCCTGCTTGCTACACATATACCATAGTTTTATAAAGATAAAACAAGGTAACCTGAACTTCAAAGGTATCTTAAATGGGAAAAATGTCAAAATGAGAAATTACAGCTGAAACAATCCCACTCTTTGCTTGGGGATGGTGCTTGGGGACTCTGAGATAGTTGTATGGAATTCCCTCTAGTCAAGTGTTTCTCAAGCTTGGCAGTTCACTAGAACCACTTGAGTTTTAAACAATACTGATTCTTAGGTCCTGTATCCTGGGATTCTGATTTAATTGGTCAAGGATATGGCCTTGGTATCAGGATGTTCACGTGTTTCCTAGATCATTCTGTTGTGTAGCTGTTGCTGTAGCCCCAGCCTCATTTTGTTGCAATCACTAGCTTTCTCTAAGGTCAGTTCTTTCGTTCCTAATATGGGTCACAGTAGGCTGGGCAGAAGGGACAATTGTGGATTTCTCAGGGCTACTGTTAGAATTCACTGTCAGCCTAAGAACTTGAGAAAAAAGCCAGGGAGAGAAAATCTGGTGCAATCAGACAGTTGGACCAGAAATGGCTCCCAGATGTTGGCTCTAGGAAGAAAGAGACTTTTAGATATTGGGCAAGGGAGGGATATCACCACATATTTTTACTTTATACAATTTAACATTTTAAGAAATCATTATTATTTTGTAAAACTTAAAGCAGTGTAGAATTTTTAAAAAAGTAATTAATTAGGTTTTGGTGCTGCTGAAGCTCATTAAAAAAAAAACTTCATGAAATCCATAGAAAAGTTTATACAAAGGTTGAACCCTAATGTAAATTATGGATTATAATTACTAATAATATATCAATATTGGTTTATCAGTTGTAACAAACGTACTACCATAATGCAAAATAATAATAATAGGGCAGCCTGTGGGGGGCAGCAGGGTGGACAGGATGTGTATTAGTCGGCCAAAGGAGTGCTGATGCAAAATACCAGAAATCTGTTGGTTTTTATAAGGGTATTTGGGGTAGAAGCCCACAGTTACCAGGCCATAAAGCACAAGTTATTTCCCTCACCAAAGTCTATTGCCATGTGTCGGAGCAAGATGGCTGCTGATGTCTGTGAGGGTTCAGGCCTCCTGGGTTCCTCTCTTCCTGGGTCTTGCTCCTCTCTGGGATCAGCTTCTCTGTTTTCTCCTCAAGGTCAGCTATAGACTATGAGGCTCTCTAGGCTTTGCCTCTCTCCACAAGGTCAGCTGTTGACTATCAGGCAAATGGCTCTGTCTCTCTCCCTGGGCCTTCTGCCATGTCTAAGAGCCATTTCTATTCCTCTGTGTTCTTCTCCTGTGTGTTCACTTCCCAGGCTCCAGCTCAAAACTCAGCATCAGAACTCCAACTCTGTCCTTTGCCATGTCTTTTTTCTTTGAGTCCCCACCCACCAAGGGGTGGGCACTCAATGCCTTACTGACATGGCCCAATCAAAGCCCTAATCATAATTTAATAACACCCAGAGGAACAGACCAGTTTACAAACATAATCCAATATCTATTTTTGGAATTCATAAATAATGCCAAACTGCTACAGGATGGTATATGAGAACTCTGTATTTTCTGTGCAATTTTTCCATAAACCTAAAACTGCTCTAAAAATCAAGTTTATTATTAAAAAAAAAAAAAAAAAACTAATAAAACAGATAAGTCTGTGGCAAAAAAATAAATAAATAAAAACCTTCAGTTGCCTTCATAAACTTTGTTTTCAGATTGGTTCTCACCTCATTGGAATAGAGAAAGCAGACTTGACCCATGTACTTGATTCTTGTTTCTCCTGTGATATCACTTTTTCTAGCTACCCATTTGGAACATTTAAATTTTGTTAGCCTGCCATTGTCAGAACTCAGGCTGCTTGAGGGCTGGAGGGTAGGTGAGAGAAGGGAGACTGTAAAGACCATGTGACCCTCATGGGTTCACTTGGCACAAACACCCCAAGGATTGGAGGTGAGACATAGCCAGGCTAAGACATGTTAGCTAGATAACCATCAAGGATTTCCTGTTTGCCATTGAGGGACACAGAAGAAAATCTTTCCCCCCTCCAATTTGGCCCTTGTGTTGCAAATGACTCCAGAGATGATGTATTCTTTGCCCCCTGTCAGAACAATCTTCCTGTATCCTCAAAATATGGAAGGATGAGTCTCAGAGTCCCTGAAATAAGTCTACATCTTAATGGCACAGATGTTTGGCCCCCAAGTGCACGGGATTGCCAGGCTTCCCGTGTGGAGTACCTGGAATGGGCCTGGAAGACTGCACTGTGCACTTGCTCTGGAAACAAAGAATCCAGATGATGGTGTCTTATTTTGCCAGAGCTGCTATCACAAATACTACACAATGGGTTGGCTTAAGCATCTGTTTATAAATGTTTTCTTGATGAATTATAAATTTATCATTACAAAATATTTTTCTTTATTTCTAGTTATAATTTTTTTCTTAAAGTCTATTTTGTATAATATTTGTATAGCCACTCCAGCTCTCTTTTGGTTACTGTTGACATGATATGTACTTTTCTCTCCTCTTACTTTTGTCCTATTTATCTTTATATCTAAAGTTTGCCTCTTACAGACAGCATAGATTTGGATCATATATTTTAAATCTATTCTGCCAATCTCTGCCTTTCTGTTGGGATGTTTGATCCATTTACATTTATCTTTAATGGAACTACTGATAAAGTAGAATTTACATGTCATTATATTTATATCCTATATGTCTTTACTGTTCCACTATTCTTCCATAACTATATCCTTTCATTTTAAGTAGATATTTTCCTTGTCTACTTTGTACTATATATTTTTTAATTATTTCTTAATATTTGCCCTGGGATTACAGTTAACATAATAATTTATAAGAACCTGATTTATATTAGTATCAAGTTATTTTCAACAATATACAAAAAACTTTGCTCCTTTATGGTTCTATTCCCTTTGCCTTCCTTTGTGCTCTTATTGCCATACAAATTACGTCTTTATATATTGTATGCTCATCAATACAGATTTATGATTATTGCTTTAGGAAGTTGTCTTTTAAATCATATTTTATTAAACAAAGAGTTACAAACAAAAAGTACAGTGGAACTGTCATTTATATTTATTTATGTACTTTATTTTATCAGTGCTCTTTATTTCTTTATATAGATTTTATTTATTGTCTAGTCTCCTTTTAATTCAGCCTGAAAGACTCCATTTAGTGTCTGCTAGTGATGAATTCCCTCTGCTTTATCTATCTGGTAGTATCTTAATTTCTTTCACTTTTGAAAGATAGTTTTCAGTGTTGTACATCAGCACATCTTTCTTTTTTGTTTTTAAGATTTATGTTATTTATTTATTCCCCCTCTCCCAACCGTTGTTTGTGCTTGCTGTCTGCTCTCTGTGTCTGCTCTTGTGTGTTTTCTGTGTCTGCTCATCTTCTTTTTGGAAGGCACCGGAATAAAACCCAGGACCTCCCATGTGGGAGAAAGGTGTCCAATTGATTGAGCCACCTCTGCTCCTTGCTTGTTGTGTCTCTCATTGTGTTTCCTCATTGTGTCTCCTCATTGCATCATCTCGTTGCATCATCTTGTCACGCAGTCTGTTGTGTCATCCCATCATGTCAGCTCACTGTCTTGCTCATCTTCTTTAGGAGGCACCAGGAACTGAACCCAGTAACTCCCATGTGGTAGGTGGACGCCCAACTGCTTAAACCACATTTCTTCCCAGCACATCTTTCTTTAGATTTATTCCTAGAATGTTTTGGCTTTATTGTAAAGATTATCATTTTTCTTTGTTGTTTCCTATTTGCTTTTGTTGATGGTATATAAAGATACAGGTGATTTTTGTTTATATATCCCTTTAGAATCTGCATTTTTTGCTTCGCAAATTTTGATGCTTACCTATTAGGTGCACACATATTTAGGAATGTTATGTCTTATTGGTTAATTGCTTCTTTTATCATTCTGAAATGTCCTTTACCTTTTGTAATATTCTGTCTTGAAATCTGCTTTGTCTGAGTGTACACACCAACTTCCATATGCTTGCTGTCTTCAGAATATAAATTCTTTCATCCTTTAACTTTCTATCTCTCTGTGTATTTATGTTTAAAAATCCATCTCTTGTCAATAGCATAAAATTTAGTCTTGCTTTTTAATCTTGTCAGATAATCTCTGCTTTTAGTTAGGGTTTCTGGTCTATTTATATTTAAGGTAATTATTTATGTAGTTGAGTTTATACTGACCATCTCATATTTGTAATCCATTTGCGCCTTCTCTCTTTTGCTTCTCTGTTATGTCATTTTTACCTTTTTGAGCTAATAGATGGTGATTTTTTGTGCTCCATTTTATTTCATCTATTATATTCTTAGCTCTACCTCCTTTATTATATTATAGTGGTTGTTATGGGTCTACCAATATGCATCTGTAACTTAACAGATATTTTTACAGGATATAGAATTCTTGGTTGATAGTCTCTTCCCCCATCTTCATTACTTTTAATATGTTATTCCATTTGTCTGCTGTCTTTCTTTACTTATGATAAGAAGTAAGCAATCAATCATTTTTTATGCTATATCTAATCTGCTTTTTTACTCATCCACTGACCCTTTATTTTAAATATTATATATTTCAGTTCTAGGATGTCCATTTTATTTTTTAAATAAACTTTCT